>CM037853.1:189549858-190149858 GCA_021234595.1 Delia radicum
GATCATTTGCATCAACTGTGCCTGAGCTGCCCTGACGGTTGCGTCTACAACCTCAAAAACAGCTGATTCGCCCCCCTATTATATTAATACCACTCTAGAGCTGTTAACGGACTATATAATGGAGGTGTTATCCGTACTCTGAGTAGTCTGACCACTCGCCGGTGGATCTTGATTATTATTTGTGATCCGTGTTGGGAAAAATCGGGACTTGATCGCCGTCCATGACAAATAAGTTAAATGTGAATCAAATGTAAAATATATTTGAGACAGTTGCACCTGCCACTAATCCAACAATAAAAGTTCAAAAAAATCAAAATTTTAATCAATTAGCAAATACCATTAAATGAATAAAGTTAAGGTAACTTAACTGATTGTAAGTCAGATAACGAAAAATCTGTATTCGGATTATGAAAAGGAAAAAATTGAACTTATATCGCAATTATACCCAACGGTTACTTATGCGCCGAGGGTTTTATGATTCAAAAGAAAATCTGAATGTATCGTGTCACAAAAATAAAAGTTTTATATATATGTATTAGGCCGGGTCGATTTGTGGGGAGGCAAAAAAAATCGCCCAAAGCTCAGTGAAAATCGTATTCTAGGGATCAAAATAAGAAACTTTGCGGAATTAACCATACCTCTAAAACGAACTACTACCCGAAACTGTTGACTTTTGTCCCGTAGGGTCAAGTTTTGAAAAATCCCACTTGACCCATGTAGAGTGCCCAATCGAGTCCAAATGTATGACCGACCCCCACTAACTTTGAAGGGCCGATCCACCCATGCTCGTGGCACACCCCCCTGGAACTCCCCTGGGGGTTCCCCATACAAACATTTCAAAAATCTCCATTTTTGGCACTTTATTTGTATTATTTTTTATTTATTTTATTTATTTTTAATATTTTATTTATTTTTTCTCTTTAGAAATTTATTTAGTCAGAACATATGTAAATGAAAAAATTAATTTAACTTAGTAATAGAAAAGAAAAGATAAAAATTACTGTTTGAAGTCTTTTTTGCTTTCAAGTCTGGGCAATTTCGCACGGCTCTCTAACGTCGTCGCCATAACAGCCTTACATTTTCCGGTATAACTCGTTTGGAAACGCTAGCTAGCAATTGAACGTGTCGTTCTGTTCCTTGTATGTGTGATGGAATTTTGGATCATTAAACGGGATCATCTTGATTTAAAATATCTTTCAAAGTATCGTATGGAATGCTTCGAGTGAATGGTGGTTCAAATACGTCATTTATGTCATTCATATTGATCATTTCCGTGTAACTTGTGCAATAAAAGTTTATATCTGGTTTTTTTATAAGCTCTAAGTCCCGTTGGGTCGTCAACATCGGTTCGATAGCGTAGAATTATCTTGATAGCACAGTCGCGCTTTTCTTTGCTATCATCAAACAACATTGATAACAAGATATTTCCGAATGCGCATAATATGAATTATCTGTAATTACTTTATTGACAATTTTGCGTAAAACGAGGTTCTAGAAATCTTGACCAACTAATGAATTTGAAAAATAATCTACTACCGTACACGACAGAGCTGTAATACTTAATATTGAAGTACATTGGCACATAACAGTAATTATAATTCAACCAGTATTCTTAAATTTGCATCTGGATTTTCCGTTGTCACATATAATCGTAATAGTCTAGCGGCCTTGGTGAGCCACCGAATGTACAATTTTCCCTGGTTTGATGTAGCAGATCCACTGAAACCACGCCGCTAGAAATGCATGGGCCATGTCGTATAAGTACTTGGAATCGGTGGAAAGGAAATTCAATTTTCTGGAGCAGGGGGCATATTTTTCAACTCAATTTCTGAAAGCCGTCCACCACCTGAAAATATATAAAAAATAAAGCAATTAAAAACGGTTGACAATTATATAAATGAGTGATAGCAATAACTTACCGGAAGAGTTTCACAAGTTTCGATTTGACGGCTCAATTTTCCGGTTGCCGATCTTGGTCCGTGCTGGTTGATTTATCCAAAGCTTCAAACAAATGCCGAAACGGAAGTTCGTTGAAGTGTAGAAGGCAAACGAACCAATGCAATGGTCTTTTTAACAGCAATTCGAATCGTCGTATAATTCACCGTGTGGGCCAGTGTTTGTTGGCTCACCGTCAACGCATATGCCAATAATTCATTCAGTGATATATTTTATCGTTAAAAAAATCATTTAATTTGGTTGTTTTGTATTCAGCGGTTTCATGTTCCAGTCTTACGTAACCAATCAATTCAGAATTCGGTCTCTCAAAATAACAAGATGAGTCTTTTACCATCCTAGTATGATACTTCTCATCAATTGCATCTCTCGTTAATAAAGTATCATCTTTTCTGCCATCGAATGAAAATGCTAACAATTGGTATCATCTAACCGTTTGCGAAGCACTTCTTGTCTGCATTTCTCTTTTCTCGGCGAACTTTCGATTTATCCATGATGAGAGGTTTGCCATGGGTATCTTTCATTTTAAAATCTTGGAAAAAGAGCGGTTCCCATTGCTGATGCTACTCTATCAGGCACACCAAATCTGTCACATACCAAGGCAAAGTTAAAACAATCGTATCTCTGTGTGTATTGTGAACTTGTGCTTATATCCAAATCTTCTTGAACCGGTGGCGGTGCGTATGTTGAATCATCGGGATCTTGGTATGTTGGCATTGATGACATAGACGTTGCCCTCCGTGCTCTTCAATTTCCATCGCAAATCCATCCATGTTAGTCTTCTCTGATTATGTTGATCGTGCATAAACTCTTGAGGCGTTCGGGAACCAAACCGCATGCACATGGAGCTGCCTTCAAATCGCATTTACATGTTCCAATGAAAAAAATTGTTTCCAGAGATTTTACATACTCTGTAAATTCTTGGTTTTGTTTCTATTCTTGATTTGCTCTTGATATTTGACAAGCAATCTATTCAATTTATTATATACACTTTTTTTCAGCATTATTTCCATACCAGTTTTTTCCAAATTCCAATCAACTTATCTTGTACTTGAATAGTGAATTTTATAGAGCAATTTTTTTTGTTCGCTCAAGTAAAAAATAATATCTCAAAATATCCAGATGGGTTGGTAAATTAGATCAGTCAAATCAGTAGACACACCCAAAAACAGTAACATCATGCCTGGGTATATGACTCATTGGGTTTTCGATAGTTGTTGATGTTGTTATTGCTTCATCTGGCGTGTAAAGGATGGTGGATTCATTGTAAACTTTTTGATTTGAATGATTTTTTTTTTTAAATATTTTTTTATCTGAAATTAGAACTTCACACTTTGAGTCTTCACAACGACTTAATGCATTCACAAAAAATGTTGCGTTATATTATGGTCTACGAGGTAAATAAAATGAAATGGTAATTTTAATTCTACCTGTAACCGATTTTGTTTGTTAAAACTGCCCATTAAATACTTACATGTAATTAAAGTTAATCTGACCACAAAATCTGTTAAGCAAGTGCGCCTTTTATTACTTCTTGGAAAATCCTTTATGATAATTTTATGCTCAATCTACCTGTAACCGATTTTGTTGTCAAAACTGCCCATAAAATACTTACATGTAAATTAAACGTTAATCTGACCACAAATACTGTTAAGCAAGTGCGCCTTTTATTACTTCTGGAAAATCCTTTATGATAATTTTATGCTTTCTGTTAAGCAAGTGCGCCTTTATTACTTCTGGAAAATCCTTTATGATAATTTTATGCTCAATTCTACTGAACTAACCGATTTTGCTTAAGAAGTTTACGACATGCAGCTGTGTCTTGTGGTGGCTTAAAAAACCCACACAACCTATTTTACGACCTGCAACAGAACGACACGTTCAATTGCTAGCTAGCGTTTCCAAACGAGTTTATACCGGAAAATGTAGAGGCTGTTATGGCGACGACATAAGAGAGCCGTGCGAAATTGCCCAGACTTGAAAGCAAAAAGACTTCAAACAGTAATTTTTTTTATTTCTTTTCTATTACTAAGTTAAATTATTTTTTTCATTTACATATGTTCTGACTAAATAAATTTCTAAAGAGAAAAAAATAAATAAAATATTAAAAATAAAAAAAATAAATAAAAAAAAATAATAAAATAAAGTGCCAAAAATGGAGATTTTTTGAAATGTTTGTATGGGGAACCCCCCAGGGGAGTTCCAGGGGGGTGTGCCACGAGCATGGGTGGATCGGCCCTTCAAAGTTAGTGGGGGTCGGTCATACATTTGGACTCGATTGGGGCACTCTACATGGGTCAAAGTGGGATTTTTCAAAACTTGACCCTACGGGACAAAAGTCAACAGTTTCGGGTAGTAGATTCGTTTTAGAGGTATGGTTAATTCCGCAAAGTTTCTTATTTTGATCCCTAGAATACGATTTTCACTGAGCTTTGGGCGATTATTAAATCGACCCGCCCTAATATGTATTATAGCCAAAGAAAGTCTTTACTATTTAAAGTTAACTAAATTAACAAAAAAAAAATCAAAAGTTAAATTTCAAAATTCAAATTTCAACATTAAATCCGAGATATTTTTATTAATCAATTTAATAAATCTGCATATTTCTCCAGTAAGAAAGAAAATTATGTTTATATAAAACTGTAAAGACTAGTAAACTTTCAAAAATTTATAAAAATTATAATGTTATTATAATATTTCAATGCTACATTCAATGTAACGTATGATTTATGACAAGCCATAACTCAAAACATCCAAACTTGCCTACCTTTGAAACCTACCTGCAAAACATACTAAATAATCGTCGCAATTGAATTGTACTTAAAAATACAAATTTCAAAGTCTGTACGATTAAAAACTGAAATATTACCGTCGCAATTGAGTTCGGTCATATAAACCAACAGACATGGTCTTTCGTAAATAATAACAGTATGAAAACGAATAAAAATAAATTAGTTTCGTAGCAATTGAGCGTTGGCATAAAATGTACCCACTACGAAAACTAATTTTCTTCAAAATATCCAAATTTACTGAAAATTCGTTAAACTTCGATTAAACTTAGTTTAAACTTAGTTTAAACGCCGCTTAACGTTGGTTGCCATGAGTTACGGCGGACATGGGCAGTTACCCATCGGAAGTGGTACGGCGCTCGGCTTGAGCTCGCCGGAAATGGGTGCGATCTTTTTCCGCCGGTCCCCGTACAAAGATATATCAAAATTACAAATTACAAAAAAAATTTAAATTCCCGAAATTCTGCCAGCTTTGCAGAAGTTTCCGTAGACAAGTGTTTTTGAAAGTTAGAGGTGTGGGTATCCCGATGGTATGGATACCCTAATGGCCCGCCCTATGGATCGTCCGTATGGTGATCCCTATAACGGCGACTCACTCTTTCGCCTGTGAGCGCCCCTTAACGGTCATGGCTTTTTCAGCCACGCCTATACGTTACATTTATTTAATTAATCTATTCATTGTGAAAGTCATAGATATTTATTTATAAGAAGCAGAAGATTTAATGGAAGTCATTTTCGTGTAACCGGCTTAAATTTAAATATGGTATAACTTTTTTTTTTTTTAGGTTCTTATTTAAAGCTTTAATTTAAAGCCTTAATTATAATTATAAAATAAAAATAAAATATATAACACACAAAAAATACTTAACGTTGCGGCAGGAGAAGTTAATTGTGTGTGAACGTAATTGCGAGGTCGATGGAATTCGTTGGTAAAGACTTGGAATGTTGTTATCGTTGCCTTTGTCACAAAATTTCTTGTTGTTGAAATGTGTTTATTTATAAAATTTGTTGTGGATTGTCGAAATTTACATTGTTGTTGAAATTTTTATACAATTTTATTGTTGAAAATTTTACAAAGTTGTTAAAATGTTATAAAAGTTTATTGTTGAAATTTTTACAAAGTTGTTGAAATTTGTATAAAATTTTATTGTGAACTTTTGAAATTTTTATAAAGTTGTAATTTGTATAAAATTTTATTGTTGAAATTTTTACAACATTTTTCTTGTTGAAATATTGAAATTTTTACAAAGTTGTTGATATTTATATAAAAGTTTATTGTTGATATTTTTATAACATTTTTATTATTGAAATTTCTATAAAGTTGTTGTAACTTAACCATACGGGGTTGTCCTCTACGTCGCTAGTCTGCTTTTCTTCGTTTCTATTTCTCCACATATTTCTAAATCTTTTTTTTTGTTTGAAAAACGTTTAAGGCTAAAGTGTTTCATTTTTTTAAGCCACACCTTTTTTGAGATTTTTTTTCTTTTTACAGTTTCAAATTTTAAGAACATCTCTCTGCGTTTAAAAAATTTTCTTAGATTTTTAATCAAGCCATATTTTTTCATACATATGTATAAATTTCCTTTAATTTTTTATTAATTCCCCACCCACAATGAAACACTTTAGCCAAAAAAAAAAATCTTGGGTCAACAATAATTTATAAAAAAACTTCCAACGCACTTGACCGGATCTTCCTCAAAAACAAAAACTCACATGGTCGTCGATCCTTCGTTAGCTTAATGTAGAGTGATCCCTTTAATCTGTCAGTTGAAATACAACTCGGCTGCCACCCCTTAATTTGCCCAGTGCTACCATATCTATTAGCAATGTAGCTCGTAGACTGTCAATAGACCGATGACACTGAGACAAATCTCGCCAACCAAGTGTACCTCAACTGACGATGACATAACATCTGCTAGTAAAAACCTATAAAAACATGCTTTCGCTTGTGGGTTATCTCTGAAAGTTCCTGAGATATTGCCATTTGAAAATGTGAAATCCCAATTTGGTCCGAATCACGTCCAGTCTTAGCGAATAACGGGACCAAATCAAGCCCATTTTTTTTAAAATTATTTTTAATTAAATAGAATATTATTTATTTTTATTATTTGTTGTTATTAATTACATTAATACAATTATTGTAACTAACTTTTATTCATCAGTGACAGCATCAACGACAAATGCGTTATCTGCTCCTAGAGAGTTAAGATTTGTTTCTCCAAGGAAAACTATTTTTGCGTCGCGTTTTGCAGCTGATACTACTGCTGATGAAGTGAAATTTTATATACAATCTAAATTTCAAAATTGTAATATCGAAAATGTTGTTGTGCATAAAATGAATTCTAGATATAGAGCATCATTCAAAATAATTGTTCCTGTAGAATTGTTTGATCAAATTGTTGATTCTAATAATTGGCCTAAAAAGGCTTTAATACGCGAGTTCATTTATCGTGATGAAGATAATGCCCGTCTTCCTAAAATAAATGATACAAATTCAAAAACTAATATCGATTGTTTATCAAAATGTCAGAGGAATAAACTCGAAACTCTCATCATTATATTGCAACAGTGCCGGTTTTACGAATCATATAATAATTTTTACTGAAACTTGGCTCAGTAAAAAAATCCATAATAGTGAGATTTTTTGCGCTAAATATCAAATTTTCAGACGTGACAGAGATAGTTTAAGTAGCAATGTTGATGCTGAATTAAATGCGGTTAAAAAAAAAACTGGTGGTGGTGGAGTATTAATTGCTGTATTAAATGTATTTTCTTGGCGATGAAATTATTTTAAATGATTTCTTACATATTGAAATTATATGTGTTTTAGCAAAAATAAATAACAAAAACATCTATATAATTTGCTCATACATTCCGCCCAAATTCACCTCATTCTGTTTACATGGATCATATTAGTGCTGTCAACGTAGTATTGAAAAATCTAAAATCATCTGACTTGGTAATGTTTATTGGAGATTTTAATATGCCATAGATTATTTGGGAACATGCTGTAGACACAAATTATCTGACCCCTTCTAGTTCCTCAGATTCTCTACAGAATTTATTCATAATCTTTTGTCTAATTGTCTTTCCAAATTAATTCGATAAGAAATGCCTGCGGTAAAATGCTTGATTTAGTATTCGTCAATGAACCAACGGATTTTTCTATAGAACGTCATACTTCAATATCTAATCCTGAGGATATATTCATCCAACTATTGAATTAACTTGCTCGTGCTTTATCCTGCTCAGCATAAAAATAAACACCACAACACAAGTAAAATTATTGTTTTAAAACGCACAAATTATGACATCTTAAAACAACATATTTCTAGTATCAATTGGTTAGAAGAATTATCTGCTATCAACGATCTTGATCAATGCTTAACAACTTTTTATTGTCGTCTCAATGAATGTTTTTCGGCTTCTATACCAATGAAGGTTCCAAATGCTGTAATTGGTCCTCCTTGAAACTCTAAGTATCTTTCGCGCTTGAAAAATAAAAAAAAATTTTGTATAAAAAATAAACAATCCAATTCATCTTTATACTATATGAAATACTCAATTGCTAGATCAGCATATACTATTGCGAGTTAAGGATAGCTTGAAACACGACCCTAAATCATTTTATAAATTTGTTAACTCTAAAGGCGTGCCGCTGATTATCCATCAATAATGAGGAATGGGGATTGCGAGTCATCAGATGACTTAAATATCAGTAATATGTTTGGTGATTTTTTTCATCTACTTATCGTCATCGATATACAACTCTCATCAGTATCCATATACAATTTATGAATCAACGCGAATTAATATGCCTCCTATTAATGAACAAGCTGTGCTAAGTTACTTAAATAAGTTAAAATGGTCCTATGCTGCGGGTCCGGATGGTATTCCTAGTTGCATCTTAAAGCAGTGTTCTCATCTACTATATATTCCGCTGACATTTATATTCAATAAATCGATTCAATTGGGTTATTTTCCATCTTTTTGGAAGGAATCATTTATTATCGGTTGTTTCTAATTATAGAGGAATAGCAAAACTAAGTACTTTACCAAAATTATTTGAAAAAACCGTTTATGATTCTATGGCACATCAAATTTCATCTATTTTATCTCCGAGTCAACATGGTTTCCGCAATTCTTGTTCTACAGTTACAAATTTGCTGGAACTTACTACTTATGTGAATGAAGGCTTTATCAATAAAAAACAAACTGATGTAATTTATACTGATTTCAGTAAAGCGTTCGACCAAGTTAATCACAAACTCTTGTTGTACAACTCGATAAATTGGCTTTAGTATATTATTTCTTAATGGATTGGTTCATATTTATAGCAACAGAAAGCAGCGTGTTTAATTTCGAATTCGTTTTCCAAATATATTGATGTTTTATCTGGTGTCCCACAAGGTAGTCATCTTGGACCTCTATTATTCACATTATTATAAATGATCTTCCTTCAGTTATTACGCAGTTCTAATACTTTAATGTATGCAGATGATGTAAAAATTTATCTTTCATTCACAATTGCAACGATCAAATGCTACCTACAGAATGATATAATTCGTTTTATTACTTGGTGCAAAATAAACTTAATGAGCCTTAATGTTAAAAAATGCAAGTACATGATATTTTCTAGAATCTCTCCTATTAATGGTCGCTACATGATGAATGATGCTACTATTGAGTTAGTGGAGTCATTTAACGATCTTGGCATTCATTTAGATAGAAAGTTAGACTTTAGATCTCACATATCTTAACATAAATAAAGCTACTGGAGTACTTGGATTCATCAAACGCTGGAGCAAAGAATTTCGTGATCCATATACTACAAAACAATTATTTACCAACGCTTGTCAGACCGGTTCTAGAATATGGTTCTGTCGTGTGTGGGACCCTCAGTACCTTATCCATTCAAATTCTTGAGAATCCGTTCAAAAAACAATTTTTATTATTATTCTGCCTTCCGCGGCTTGGATTGGAATCCAAATATTAATCATGCCCTCATATCAACAACGCCTAGCACTTATTAAATTACCTACGCTGAAAAAGCCGTAGACAAATGCTGAATGTGTCCTTCTTGCTTAAGTTGATGAATGGAAGTCTTTATTCACCATATCTGCTAAGTAAAGTAAATATGAATATTCCTTTTCGTTGTTCAAGAAATTATGAATTTTTAATAATATTAAATATCATAAATCTAATTTTGCAAACTTTGATCCATTTCGTAGAACTTGCGATGAGGTTTAATATGTTGTTTCAGTGAATTGATTTTAATAAAAAGTTTAGATATTGTAAAGAGAGATATTATCTTATATTTAAATTCCTTAATTAAATAAGTATTCTAGTATTTCTATTGTAAAATATTTTAATTTTATAGTCTGCACGGATTATCTCCATAGACTTAATAAATAAATACAAATACAATAAATAAATAAATAAATAAATAAATAACGATAAAAAAAACTTAAGCTAAGAGTACTAGCTACTGAGGCTTTCGACTCTGTCTTGTAAATTTTTACCATATTTAGATAATATTTTGTAGGGTTATTTTCAAAAATATATTACCAACTAATTTAATATTTTTTCATTGACTAATTTAACGAGATCAGAAGGAGGACTATGGTCCAAAAATTTGGTTCTGATGAAATGGTAAGTTGGAGCACTCATCTAGGATTGTGGGTGACATTATTTTCTTTGTTGCAGGAAGTACAGATTGGGGGTGATGCTTTTTCGATGCGATATTTATAGGAAAAATTTCAGTGCCCGAAACGGAGGCGCACTATTATGTTGGTTTCCTTTCTGCAGCAGGTTTTGGGGGTATGCTGGTTTGGTTCCCATAGGGTTGTTACTTTTGTAGTTATGTTGATATAAACTCCATTTATGTGCATTCATCGATTCTATATAAGCGTAGATAGTATTTAATATGTCTTGAGTTTCGTAAGTTGGATATTTTATTAGTGGTTTTCGTTTTGGCTTTCGCGGCTTCAGAATCTGCATGTTCATTGCCAGGGATGCCAACGTGGGATGGGACCCCACATTATTTAATTTTGTTTGAATATTTAATAAGAATATTTCGGATATGATTTATTAACGGAGAGTCATACAACGAATTTTGTATCGCACGGATACACGATAGACTATCAGTGCAGATGATGTAATTGTTTGGTGAGAAGAGGGCGAATTCAATAGCTACACATAATGCTGAGGCTTCAGCTGTGAAAATGGAACAATAGTTATCGATATATCCAGTTTTAATGAGTTTACCTTCGCGATCCACTAATGCAAATGTAGTGAAATCTTTTGATTTAGATCCATCTGTAAATAAAAGGTTCCAATTGTGCCGAACAAAGTAATCAGTTATGTTATAAAAGATCTGTGTAAACGGTATGAGGTGTAGTTGATTTTGGTAGATCTATCATAGATAGAATAAAAGAAGATTTTTGTTGAAGCCAGGGGGGCTCAGATTCTTGATTTAGAAGTTTAGGATGTTGATCAAGTCCAAGTTGGCGAGAAAAAAGGATACATCGATTAATAGTAGATAAGAGCTTAGGTGTCCTTATACTATTGATTGCTTTATTTGTTTCGCTTGAACAATATTTTATTACGACATATAAGAATTTTGGGGATTAATTTGAGTGTTAGATGTGATATTCGTTTCTTCGATTGATGGTAGTCCAGCTTCGGCCAGAATTGGTAGTAATTGGACTTGTACGAAAAAGCTCCAATGCTGCGACGGACTGCCGCATGATAAGGGCTTTGAATTAATTTAATAGTTGAGGGAGCACACCAACCGTACAGTGACTCACAGCTTATTCGTGTGACTAAATTTTTAAAAACATATTTGTTTATATTTTTAACATAATCCTAAATATTTAAAAAAATGAGACATATTTTTAAAGATTATTATTTTTTATTATATTTACAAAAAAAAACTTAAAAAAATTCATTAACAAAAAAAAACGTAGAACATAAAAAAAAATCATAAGAATTCAGCCTCACATCCTATTTCGTGTACATATTATAATATCTTATATTATATAGACAAAATAAAATTTTTTAAACAAAATAACAAAATTTTTTCATATTTTAAAAAGAATTAGTATTTTGTAGGATAACCCTTTTTTTAATAACTTCTTTAAGTCTAGATTGCATAGAATTAACAAGTTTTTGTGTGTAGTCAGTGGTTATTTTCTGCCATTCAATATTGAGTGCAATTTTTAAGTCCTGCTTATTGCTAATCTTATGATTTCGAATATTTCTCTCCAGAACACTCCATAGATTCTCAATGACATTTAAATCTGGCGATTGGGCGGGAGTATTAAACGATGTGGGGACAGTTCCAAACTAACCATGTTTGTACAAGCTGCGACTTATGCTTGGGGTCGTTATCTTGGTAAAATCTAAAGCCTTCTCTAACACCCAGTTTTCTCGGCACTTGCAACAGGTTGTTTTTTAATAAGTCTAAATAAACATGTTTGTCCATCGTATCGTCGATAAAGACCAATTTTCCGACCCCAGCTGATGACATGCATCCCCACACCATCACATGGCCTCCGCCATGCTTTACTGTGCCACGTAAATTTTTAGGTTGCAGTTCCGTATTTGGTTTTCGCCAAACATATGACTTACCATCAGACCCAAAAAGGTTAAATTTGCTTTCATCAGCGAATATTACGGTGTTCCAGAAAGATTGATCTTTGTTTACGTGGTCCTTAGCGAACTTCAATCTACTCTTAAGATTTTTGGGCTGATAAACGCTTGTTCCGGGCTGTTCTTTCCATGGAAATTATCATGACGCAGTATTCTTCTGATGGTTTCGGGATTACATGTCTTTCCCAGTGATATTTCTGCTTCTTTTGCCAGAGCTGGTGCGCTTAAATGGGGATCTTGTTTAATTTTTCGCAAGATCCAACGTTCGTCTGATTCCGTAAAAATTTTATTTGGGGCTTTTCGGATTTTATCAGCCACTCTATTTTCACGAACAAAGCGTTGGTATTATATACTGAACTGTAGAAGCACTCAAGTTTACCATTTCGCCAATCTGTTTTTGAGTTTTTCCAGTCTTTAAAATGCTGAATTACAACTTCACGCTTTTCTAATGTTGTTCGGCGACCCATGGTAAAAATTTAACTGATTATCATTCCAATTGAACTGATTATTATTTAAATTTGCATTTTTTCAATTTTATTCCTTCATTCTATGCAAATTCTTCTTATTTAAAAATATAACAATTGATTTAATAACGGTAAATTCGTACACACGAAATAAGCTGTGAGATCACATTTCTATAAATTTTGTTGTTAGGTCTGAATATTTTCTAAGAGTGCATTATTCTATAACGGTTTTTTTTCCAGTATTTATAATAAGAGATCATAATTCTCTTATAATCAATGATTTTTTTTGTTTTAATTGCATTAAATGAGAAAATATTGAGTAATGTTGTTTAAAAAATGATACACACGAAATAAGCTGTGAGCCACTGTATATTGGCAGAGCGTAATCAATTTTTGATAGGAGAATTGCACGGGTAATGTTGATCATTGTCGATATATGGATCATAAAAATTTTCGAAGTTAGGAATTTAATAATGTTTACTCTGGAGATAAGCTTTTTCGTAATTGTAAACAATGATTCTTAAAAGTAAAATTTTTGTCGAAAATAACTCCCAATATACGTAGTTGTTCAACTCTTTTAATTAATGTATTGTTATACACAATGTTAAATATGTTACAATTGTGTTTTCTACAGATGTGTAATAAATTGCATTTGTCTACTGAGAGTTTTGCACCTGAGAACTTACACCAGTCATCAATATCTTTAAGAGTGTTTGAAAAAATCTCTTTTACTTTGTTGTTGTCATTATTTTTTGTGAAAATGATAGCATCATCAGCGTAAATGGCGTGTTCAATGTATTTTTGTTTGGAGATTATTTTGCTTAGTTGATTGAATGCTATAACAAACAGACTACGGATAGTGGTGATCCTTGTGGGATACCGTTGTACAATGGAACATTTTTGAAGTTTGGTCGTTGATTTTAACTTTGAATTTCCTGTTCGTTAGAAAATTTTTTATTATATAGAACATTTTTTTTTCCTATTTTCCATTTAGTAAGTTGTTCAAGAATTACGTGAATACCAATCCTATCAAAAGCTCTTTCGAAATCTGTGGAAAGAATGTTTATGTGGTTTTTGCTGGATAGTGCTTTTGAGATAAAGTGTTGTAAATATAGAAGGGCGTCGTCAGTACCTTGTTTTTTCATAAAAAGCAACTTGATTATGTGTGAGTAGATTGTTAGTTTTTAAAAACCACATTAATCGTCTAGCAATAATTTTTTCCAGGGTTTGCTTATGCAAGGCAGTAGGGATATAGGCCTATACCCAGATATATTATAGGGGTCTTTATTTGGTTTGGAAATCGGAACAATAACTGCGGTTTTCCAAGCTTGGGGATAAACACCGGATGTAAAGATGTTGTTGTAAAGTTTAGGACGTGTTTTTTAGTTGCTGTAGAAAGGTTTTTTATCATTGGGTAAGATATGCGGTCGTCGCCAGGAGTTTTGCCTTTAGCTGAGTGCAGTGCGTTTTCAAATTCTGTATACTGATTTGATTTTCGATTTTTTGGCATAGCTATTACAACTTTGTGGATTGTAGGCATGCTCTGTTACTTTAGCTTTGTTTAGTTGAAAGTTCGGACTGAAATTTTTATCCTCTGATTGTTCTGACCAGTGTGTAGCGAAGCAGTTTGCAATATCAACTGCAGAAGAAAGCATAGCTGAGCCAGACTGCAAATATTTTATATGGTATGAACTTTTTGCTCCCGTTATACGCTTTATATCATTCCAGATACGCTGACTGGTAGAATTTGGGTTGATATTTGACGTGAACTTTGTAAGCAAGCAGCTTTGCTTTCCTTAACGGTTTTTCGAAACTTGGCATTGCATTTTTGTATGAAATCAAGTTTGTGTCAGTTCTAACGTTTTTAAAAATGTGCCATAGGTTTTGTTTTTGATTTCTTAAAGACTCTAAGTTAGCGTTCCACCACACAACACGTTGTTTGTAGGCTTTACAGTTTGTTTGAGGAATACTGACATTTACAGCAGTTCTGATGCTTTTTACTAAACAGGCCGCCTGTTGATTAATGTTGGATGTAGATTTAACATGTGAAATATTCTCATCGCACTTCTTTTGATATAAAATCCAGTTGGCATAGTCAGTTTTAAATTTTGGTTTAATTTTATTTTTGGAGCGAACGATTGGTTTTTCAATTTCTATTAATATTGGGTAGTGGTCGCTGCCGTGTAGGTTCGGTAAGAGTTTTCCATGAGCAGAAGGGTGTAAGTGAAGAGGAAGATAGCGAAATATCAATGTTTGTAAATGTATTATGGGTACTGAAATGAGTGGGGGAGCCATTATTTAAAATTATAAGGTCTTCACTTAGGATAAAATTTTCAATGATTTTTCCTCGGGAATTACTTTCTGCAGAGCCCCATAGTGTGCTCCAAGAATTAAAATCTCCTGTAATTAGTAAAGGGGTGTTTATATTGTTTATTAATGTTTGCAAACTGCGGTCAGAAAAACTTTGTTGAGGGGGATATATGAGCATATAAAAGTGAATTCAATGCCGATGTTTATATATAAAGCAATAGAAGCAATATCTGGATTTGTATAAATTAATTTGTGTGGGATGGTTTTTTTGATTAGTATAGCTATACCCTGTTTAGCTGTAGCATTGTTAGATAGGTTATGAAAAAAACCTATGTAGTTTTTTGGATATATTATATTATTATGGTTAAAAGGAATATGGGTTTCTTGAAGGGATATGATGTCTGGATTTATGTCTTTTATAATAATTTGTAGTTCGTGGTAGTTATTTATAAGGCCGTGTATGTTCCACTGAATAATTTTTAAATCCATGGTGATAGATAGTGAACAAACTATTCGTTATCTACAAACATTATTTCTTCTTCCTCGTTGTAAGTGTTGGTGGGAGTTGTGTTTGTAGCTTTGAGCTTTGAGAAGTTAGTTTGGTTTTGAGTTAGGTTGAGTGTTTCTTTTATTATTTTTTTTGCATTTGATGATGTTAGATTGTTACCTAAGCTTTTGTTATTGATCTTGTAATGATTGAGTTTTTTTATGATTGTTTGTTGTTATTTTAGGTTTTGTCTCTTGTGAGATTGATTTCTGTGTAGTAAGTGAGTTATTCTCAGTTGTAATTTTGAAAGATTCTGTTTTGTAGGTTTTTTGTAAAGGTGATAATGAAATGACCTTGGTTGGATTGTCTTTTGTAGTTACAACATTGTTCGTTGTTTCAAAATTGTGTTTATTATTATTAGCGACATCAGAATATGATTGTGCCAATGAATCAGTTGTTGTTGTTTTTGTTTGGGTTTTAAATTTTTTCTTTTGCTGCTTTTAATGAACATTTTTGTTTTAATTTAATTTTTAAAATTTCCTTTTGTTGTTTAAACACCTGACACTCTTTAGACGATGAGGGGTGATTTTCCAAACAATTAATACAAAAAATGCGTGTACATTCAGTTGGGTTGTGAGGTGGAAGGGAACATTTTTCGCATAATGGAGTGTTTTTGCACCATTTTTGTGTGTGTCCGAGAAGTTGACAAGTTTTGCAACGCATAGGGTTTGGGAAGTATTGCCTTACTTTGACTTTGTGCCACGATATGTCCAATTGTCTGGAATCGAGTAACGATCAAAGGTAAGGAGTAAAACACCACAGGGTATTTTTTTGCCGTCGGTAAGTTTTTCATACTTGTAAACATCAATTACACCTTGAGAGCTTAATTCACTTATGATTTCTTCTTTAGGTACTGAATTTAGATATGGAGCGTAAATTGTTCCTTTGGAGTGGTTTAAGTTTTTATGGTACTCACAACTGATGTCGCAAATTCCTGGCAGATTTTTTGCCATTATTAGTTTGTCAGCATTGGTTTTACTTCCTATGAGGAGTAGAAGACTACCGTCTCTTAGTTCAGAAACAGATTGTATGTCGGGACAAATCAATTTTAACGATCGGTGAACTGCAAAGCATGAATAATCTTGCAATTTTTTTTCGTCCGATGAAGCACTAATTACTACATACTTAGGATCTGGTCTGTTTACAATAGGTAGTTCAGGGAAAATATCAAGTGTAATTTGGTTTGAACGTTTCTTTTTTGTCTGGGGGGCGTCCGCTAGTAAAGAAAAGCGGTTATCCCCCAGATTTGGCGGTCCAGGGGGCATGACCGAGGATATATACGTGTATACCGAGGGTTAGGTGTATATGTAATAACTTGTTGTAGTAAGATAAACAATTAGTATTAAACCAACGCTTAGGGATCGATAGAAAACAAATCAACCGTACCGAGTAAGAGTTAGTCGATGACTAATTAAATAGAATAAAAATTTGCAATATCTTGTTCCATTCCAAAACTATATTACTTTAAAGTGTAAATAAAAAAAAATTAATTACCTCCAGATAAATACTTTCTTTCTAAAGTATGCATAATAATCCTAAAGGTCTTATTATGCAAAAGAGATTTGTATATACTTTTCCACCCATCCGCTTCTAAAGTTGACATATTTCTTAAGCAAATATATATTTTAACCCACCGTTCCAAAATTTGCACGCCTCTAATTAGTTAGCGGAAGTGGTTGTTGATACACTAACATAATTAAAATGCAGACATGGCGCCAAAAAATTTAAAAGTCCCAGTTTTGGGAATTTAAATTTTATTTTTGGGAATTGTGGGATTGTTTACAGCAAATCTTAAATTCTGCCATTAATCTCACATTTGTGACTTTAAATCCAGTTTAAGTTCAAAAAGTCAGTGGATTACGTCCATTAACAAATATTTTATTGAATAGTTAGTCTAAATTTATATTTTCACAAAATCCGCAAATATTATCTTCCTAACTATTACACAGAAAAAAATATTTCTAATTTTTTCAATTAAATCGATTTGTTGAACATTTTGAAAGCTGTCAATTAAAAATTAATTGAATCAGTTAAATAATTGATCAAAATCGCATCTTGCTTGGCATTTTTTGTACTATCGCTCAGAAACATTTTATATATTGTTGTTGTTTTTGTAATATTTATGGAGTTGTGTTTATAAATATTTATATGTTTTAGTATTAAATATATTTTATTTTAAATTCATTTCAATGCAATTTTTAAGATTCTCATTAAGTAAATTACTTTATTAAGTTAAACAATTTATTTTTAATTTATAACGAGCTTTAAAACTCCGTATATTTCCAAACATAAAGCAAATTAAACATATTAGCTAGGTTGATACCAGTATTTCGATCTGGCTAAAGATCTCGTTAGAACCCGAAGTTTTAGAAAAGCTAGAGCCTCCAGAATAGGCAACACGTGGCTAGGGTCCTTTCCTAACAATCATCATACCGTTACTGAACTTTGAAGACCAAAAATATTCTATTTACATAAAAAAAATTAGTGTTACTCTAGCTGAAGTAATATTTTTTACTGTTAACACATTTTTTCAAAACTCTCTTAAAACCTGTTTAGGTTTTTAGAAGAGAGCGATTTTTAGAAAAGGGCTGTTTAAAACAAATGACAATCAACCCTTATCAAATACGTAATGGATTCTAAATTTAAAATTTTTAATATTAAATAGTATTACCACTGATCCTGTTTTGTGGTTAACAAAATGGTTGTTTCGAACAATCTGAAATTAAGTAAGTACTAAATAGGGAGATTTTTCCTTCTCCTTTATAAACAAGTGGAAGCATTAAAGTCCGATGTGCCGAATTTGGTATAAAAAAGATTAAATTCGGCTGTGCCGAATTTTTGGATACCCTCTATCTCATTGTTTGAATTAGCCTGTGAAAGTGCAAACAATATATATATACATATATATCTATATTCTTTGTAAAAATAACAATAATGTATTTGGGGTGAAGAAAAAAATGTTGTATCAGTTATCGTTAAAAGCGAATTGCACTGTATATAAATACAGATAAAGATTTACACAATTCAATACATATGGTTTGTGTCTTTGTTATTAAAAAATCCTCGATATTCAGGCGCTGAAATCGCTATGTTTAATTCCTATGATATTAAATATATATTTGAATTGAGATTTAAAATCCAATTAATATTATTTTAAGAATCGAATTGCAATTGATTGAAACGCCCAATTGGGAAAATTGTCAATAGCGCCATCTATTAAGTTATAAAGGGATAGGTTTAAAGGGACAGTAATAAGAAAAAAATAGTTTTAAAAATAATAAATATATTGTGAATTAGTAATTTAATTTAATATCTACATAATTGTAATTGAGAAAGGACCAAATTTGAAGAATAACTGGTTCCACCTTTTAAATTTTGAAGGGAAGTTTATAAAAAAAAAATAATAGAAAAAAATATTCTTAGGAAAAAAACTTTTGTTTTGTAAATGAAACGATTTTAGTAGAAAAAAATCTAACACTCGATTAACGAGGGTTATGTAGACAAAAATAAACTCAGCTTATTGCAATAATTAAATGCGGTTTGCTTATAACACTTGAAATAGGGTAAAAGCACAAATCGATGTCTCAAAGTAATCAATATTTGTAGAAAATAATATTATCCGTACATGAAATATTTACATATAATGTAGCACTGAAATAATTATTTTTCTATAAAACAAAACCCGTGATTTTAGTAGAAAAAAGCCACAAATAGGCTTTTAGCAATGTAACGAAAATGAGTTGTATTAAATACAAAAACACTTTAATTTTAGCGAAAAACATACCGATTTGATCTAAACATACTAGGAATATTATATTTTAATAAATGTTTTTCATCTTATTTTTCACTGAAACACAAATTAATGTTCAAAGAAAGAGAGAAAGAGTTGAGAAATCGTTTGCATGCACTGACAGGAATTTAATATTACATTTAAGCAAAGTTATGCTTTTTTCACGTGGACTTTTAAAAAAAACATTTAGGGGTCCAAGAAGGTGATTACGTAGAAACTTTTGAACTGTTTTATAAATACTACATTAACATAGTTTAAGTGGAAATCGTTTCAGTTACATATATTCAGTCGAATTGGACAGAATTAAAGGGAAATGCAAATTGAAGTATTTATGAAATCTGTGGATATAAGAAGTTCGTTATATCAGACATCATTTGTATGGAGGCTGGTTGAAGAGACAAACAATTTAAATAAAATGAATTCTTTATAACAAAGATCCATTTTGCAAATTTTATTTTTATTGAATTTCAGAGGGAAATTAGTGTTTTAGTGAATTAGTTTTAGTGAATTTAGGGTTTAAAAAGCATACGCGAATTAAAAAGAAAGATTTAAAAAAAATGCGCTTGCTGAGACATACTATACATCACATAAGTCAAACGGAAAGTGTGATAATATTAAGTTTGTCAAAAAATTAAAAAAGAAAATATTTTGTGTGTTTAGAGTGTTTTCGAGACACAAAACTAAACTGGTATTTTTTCAAATTATATAAATCAAAAAATAGATCCGGAGACAAATTAATATGTTTTGCTGACATATTAAACTTTTATCAAAAATTCGTAAATTTTTTGGAAGCAAAAATCGTCCAATAGTCATTTAGTTATTTTGGGTATTAAATATCGTCAAAATGACTATAAATCGTAAACCTGGCAATACTGCATGTGATTGCTTCTAATGCATACATACATACATACCAGTTATAAAAACCTTCATACATACATACATACAGGGTGGCTGATGCATATTGCTACAATAAGAAATTCAAATAACGCTTTTTTCAATACATACAAATATTTCTTTGTTTTTACATTTGAAAAGCCATACATTTTTATTAAGTATTTTTAATGACTTTTAAGAAACAATTTAATTAAAATGACTAACACGCCTGATGACATCAAATGCCACCCTGTATTCCGTGCAAATTACAGAGAAAATTCCAAGCTAAGGGGCAAGTCTACTGCGTTCAATTACTTGTTACTTGATTTTTTTAAAGGAGAGAAATGAAAATCCTTAAGTAGAACTGTCCGTATTGACTGTCTGGTGATACATATATGAGCAAAAATATTCCATGTCGAAACTCTAGAATTGACTTGTATTGCGGCAACTATGGCAACAATTGATTCTTACATTCGAACTGAGAAATTTTGATTAAAAGGCGTCCTAATGATTGTCCCACGATTGACAAAATAATTTACGAGCCCAATCTGCTCGAAGGAGTGCCGCCTAATGTACCCGTTAAGTTTGTTTATGCGGAAACGCCAGCCTCCAAAGCATTGTAGTCGCGCACAATCATAAATAATAGTTTCATTACCCCATTCGTTCATTTTCCTTAAATTGAAAGACGAATCAATGAAACCAAACAAAAAAAAAAAAAATTTAACCGATTAATAACTCAGAATAAAAGTTATTACTTTTTTTTTTGTAGTAGCATTTATCAGCCACCCTGTATTACAAAACAAAACAAAAAAAAAAAACAACAATAATATTTTGTGGGGTTTTCCCAGATTTTTTTTTAAAAGAATTACAAACATTTACAAAGTGTGTATACCCTCCGAACTATGGGATGGAGAATTATTTTTACAAACACGCTTGCGGAGACATACATAATGAAATAATTATTAAATACCCATTTACATTACCACACATATGTTTATACTATGCATCACATAAATCAAACAAAAAGTGTAATAAAATTAAGTTTGTCAAAAAATTAAAAAACTATATATTTTATGTGTTTAGAGTGTTTTCGAGACACAAAAAAGAAAGAAACTGGTATTTTTTCAAATAATATAAATCGATAATAATATAAATCGAAAAGTAGATCCAGTGACAAATAAATATGTTTTGCTGATATATTAAACTTTTGGCAAAAATTCGTAATTTTGTTGGCAGCAAAAATCATAGAATCATCATTTAGTTATTTTGGGTATTAAATATCGTCAAAATGACGATAAATCGTCAAACCTAGCAACACTGCATGCGATTGCTACTAAACATACATACCATTTATAAAACCTACATAGATACAGGGTGGCTGATAAATAGTGCTATATTAAGAAAATCAAATAACTTTTTTTCAATACATATAAATATTTTTTTATTCTTTACCCCAATCGTTCGTTTTACTTAAATTGAAAGACGAAGCAATGAAACAAAAAAAAATGGAACCGATTAATAACTCAGAAAAAAAGTTATTACGTTTTTGTTTTGTAGTGGCATTTATCAGCCACCCTGTATTACAAAAGAAAAAAACAACAACAATATTTTGTGGGTTTTTTTGTTTTTGTGCGTGTTGATTATGACCACGGATGGTAACCGATTGTATATGGTTATTGGTATGGTTAACGCTATTTTCTTTTATTTCGGTAACGTTATTTTAGGGGTAACTATATTTCAGTTATTTCGGTTGTGGGATTTTAGCGTTAACGGTATTTTATTTGTTTCGCTAACGGTATTTAAGATATAAAATAACGTTACATTTTAGTTATTTCGGTAACTTTATTTTAGGGAAAAGATTTTTCAGTTATTTTGGTAACGGCATTTTAAGGGTAACGTTATTTAAGTTATTCAGGTAATGTTAATGCACACCACTATTTTTAGCCCCATTATGCCCGAGTTTTAATGACTTTCTAGTTTATGATCATACTTTGGGAAAATATATATATTTAAAGAAGTTTTTTTTTCAGATATTGGTAGATTATTTCGGTAACGGTATTTTTATGGTATTGATATTTTAATTATATCGGTAACTGTATTTTACGGATAATTTTATTTCAATTATTTCGGTAACGGTATTTTAAGATATTGATTTTTTAATTATATCGGTAACGGTATTTTACGGATAACGGTATTTCAATTATTTCGGTAACGGTATTTTTGGGTTTGAATAGGTGACAGTATTTTAGCGATATTGACTGCCATCCCTGATTGCGTATATTCTTGTGTATAAGCATTGAATGTACGTGTGTATGATGAAATAAATAGAATATTTTAAAATTTGATTCAAAATTTTAAGAGGTATTCCCACATTTTCACTCATAACTTTTGAACGCGTTACCCGATTTTGATCATTTTCACTAGGAAACTGCTCATGATATCAACAAACAATTTGACTGAAAATAAGCAACAGCTCTTCTGTATTGGCGGAGAATTTTGTATTAACACAGACAGACGGACATGGTTATATCGACTTCTCTATTCATGCTGATCAAGAATATATATAGTTTATGGGGTCCCAGAATTTTTTTTAAAAGAATTACAAACATTTGACAAAGTGATATATACCCTCCTGCACTATGGGATGGAGGGTTTAAAAATATATCGTATTGATCCATAATACCGATGCTTACAGTTATTATTTTTTAATTATTTTGTATGACTTCTTCTTCATTTCCACTTAACTCCCTGTGGAGCATAGGGCCTCTACAAAATTTCTCCAAGATATTCTGTCATTCGCTAGTAGTTTTAACTCGTTCCAGCTTCTTCCGCTGTGTTCAATATCTTTGAGCAAGCTTCTTTTCCAGGTGGTCTTTGGCCGACCTCTTCTTCTGTTGCCTTGTGGGTTCCAATCTAGTGCTTGACGGCTTATTTCATCAGGGTTCTTCCTAAGCGTGTGACCGATCCATTTCCATTTTCTTCTCTTTATAATAATGGGAATGGGATCAATTTGGCATTTTCTATACAATTCTTCATTGCTTATGACGTTTGGCCACCAAATTTTTAGTATATAACGCAAGCAACGGTTTGTAAAGGCCTGCAGTTTGCAGTTCAGTGCTACTGTTGTCAGCCAGTTTCGCAGCTGTAAAGCAAAACTGATAGAACGTTTGACTTGAAAATATTTATCTTATATTTATCTTATATTTATCTTTGAGAAAATTCGTTTTTCAGTCGAACGATTCGTATGTGGAACAAACTTCCCGCAGAAGTCTTCCCTGTTACTTACAATTTAGAAAAATTTAAATCAAATATCCACAAACACTACTCCCTCTTTCCTCCTTCCCATACCTTATTTTCCTGATCAATACAATGCACTGCATGAGTAGGGGGCATCCCCTGAGTATTGGTTAAATTATAAAAAAAAAAAAAAAAAAAAAAATATAATATTGGATTTCCAAATGTTCCGCAGCTGAAAGAACGCACTATTTGCCTTTCCAATTCTGTGTTCGATGTCTGATTTAGCACTTTCCTCCGATGAGACCATGCTTCCCAGATAGCAGAATTTATCAATAAATTCAACCGGTTCGTTGCCGATGAAAAAAGGGTTGTTGTTTGTGGCTCTTATTTTCATTACTTTCGTTTTCCCAGTATTAATTTTCAGACCAACATTTGCAGAGTGGAAAACAAGATCATTGAGTTTTGATTGCATATCCGAATGTTTGGTGGGCAAAAAACATATATCGTTAGCATAGTCTAAGTCCTCGAGATGACCGGTCAAAGTCCATTGGATGCCACGTCGATGATTAGCAAGTGTGTCATCCAAAACCTTGTCTATAACAAGCAGGAAAAGTAGTGGGGACAATAGACATCCCTGCCTCACACCTGATTTCGGTAGGAATGGTTCTGAGAGCCGATTATTATGCAAAACTCTACATTGAAAGCCATCATACTGAGCTCTTATTAGGTTGATTAGTTTGGTTGGAATACCAGTGTTCTGTAAGAGATCCCATATTTTGCAACGGAAAATAATTTACTCTGCCACGGATAAATATATTACTCTGCCACTCTTCTGCTTGTTCAACGATAATTCTTAATGTGTTTATGTGGTCAACACATGACCTGTTAGCCCGGAAACCTGCTTGTTCCTTACGTAATTTATTTTCTATCGTGTCACTTATTCTATTGAGAAGAATTTTCGTAAGTATTTTGGATGGTATTGAAAGAAGTGAGATTCCCCTATAATTCTTACATTGAGAAAGGTCCCCTTTTTTTGGTATTTTTATAAGAACACCTTGAAGCCAGTCATCCGGTAATTTCTCTTCGCTCCATATTTCTTCAAAAAGTGGATGAAATAGCTGGGCTATTTTACGTGGGCAGCACTTGATAATTTCAGGTGGAATACGGTCGAATCCAGGTGATTTGTTGTTTTTGAGTTTTCCAATAGCCATTTCAATTTCTTTCAGAGTTGGAGGGCTGGTATTGAGTTGAACTAATGTTGAGCTGGACATATTATTGGAGTATACAGGCTGTGGTGGGATATTGTTAAGGGTTTCATCGAAGTGCATCCGCCATCGAATTATTTGATCGTCTACGTTAGTTAAAAGAGTTCCATCTTTAGATTTGATGGGGCGGTCAGGTGGCTTATGTTTACCAGCAAGTCTTCTCGTTATCTCATAAACTGTTTTAGTATCATTTTTAGCAGCGGCCTCGTTTGCCTGGGCTGCAAGTTCATCGGTAAATGTTCTTTTGTCATTTCTACAAGCTTTCTTCACTTCCTTATTCTTTAAGGAATATTTATTTTCTAACTCAGCTCGCTTACTGAGGGATTTTTCGCTGTTCTTTGATGTTTTCAAAGTTCGTCTTTCTTCGATCAAGGACCACGTTTGGGAGCTTATCCACTCCTTTCTTCCCTTGGGTTTTTGTCCTAGTACTTGTTCACATGATTGTAAAAGTGCTTCCTTAATATGATTCCAACGTTGTTCCACTCCATTATTTATGTGGCTTTCCTGATGTGTGAACCTATTTATGTCATGTTCTACCGCTTGTATATAACGAGGTGTTTTTAGTTTTTCGACATCAAACTTAAAAGACGGCAGCTGTATAACACGGACGTGTAAAGTTTGTAAAGTAAACAAATCTGTAAGTCTTCTACTTTAGAATTTTGCGAACAAAAACTTAGATTTTTTCCTCGATAAATGTTTTTTTTTTGTGTGTTTTACCTAGCGTTTTAAATTTATTATATGTTTAAACTTCATGTTCAATAAAAGCATACATTTTTAGATTTAACGTTATTTTTAAAAATTAATATATATTTGTTTGATATATGTTAACATTTTATAATTAGTATACGAAACTTTGTTAATATGGCGTAATATATCATCAATTATCATTGTATCGTATGTTATATATTAGCATATATTGTATATCTGATCATATGAAATAGATATAGATCTATATATAACCATATATTCTACCATATATGATCATATGTAAGTAATTAAGTTACAATTAATCAAAAATAATTCTATCACTTTTATATTTAGTTGTATATGGTAAAATAAATCATTATATATAAATATGTATAGTAAAATTTAATGAAAAAATTCTATAACATTTATGTACTTTTTTAGTACCGTTTATAATTAGAATATGAACAACGAAAATGTAGACTAAAGAAGAACCAAGGTACTCAACATCTGTTAAATTGTATATGCCAACTGATTTGAAGAGAAACAGTTTTTTTTGTTTTTTTTTTTTTTTTTTTTTTTGTTTGATTTTTGTTTTTGTGGAAGAAATATTCTTAGCATATATATACGATGTTTATATCAACAAAGTATATTTTGCCACAATTAATGGAATGTGGCCAACCATTTCAACTGAGAGGAGCCGAACCGCCCTTAGAGGGTTTTTTTTAATGAATATCTTTTGGTATACAATATATAAACAAAATTTTGTGTTCATTTTACAAAACTTATTCAGAGAGTGCATTAAACAACACAAATTAAATTTAAAATTTAATTAAAAGTGCTTAAAATGTTAACACTCACTTAAAACTACACTCAAAAAAAAAAGTTTGTAAAGTCAGCAAAAATTTTTGCTGAGTCAGCAAAATTTTAGTCAGGAGGGTGCTAGCAAAAAAATTGCTAATGTCAGCAAAATCTTTTGCTGAAAATCAGCGAGCTGATTTTTAGCAACAAAGTTAGTAGATTCAGCAAAAGTTTTGCTAACACTTAGTAGATTATAAATAAAAAAGCCTTGCTAAAAATTAATAAATTTTTTGCTGAATTTTAGTAGACTGAAAAAAACGCAAAAAAAAATGGTAAAAAAATTGTAATTTAGTTAATATATTTGCTGAAAATCATAAAACATATTTTTGTGATTCTTTTAAAAATATTTTACAATAATTACGAAATATAAAAATTTTCATTTTATCACATTGACGACATGAATTAATTTAACATCTGAAAATATATAGAAATAAATATATATAACATAACAAAAATTTTCTTTCAACTACTTACATCTAAATGATGATTTCTTTTAAAGGACGCAACTGCCGAAGATAATTATAGAAACGAAACGAAAAAGTAAACAAAAACAAACGCAACGAAAATAACAACCCTTTTTTGCAATAAAAAAGAGGAACCATAAAAATCTACCTAAGATGTGATCCTTGTCTTTCGCTTTACTCTGTCTACAACTTATACAGTTTGTTTGTTTGCAATTTGACCACACTAGATTATAAATCTATAAACATTTAGTTTAGAAATACATATTAAATTTAAATATTTTATTTTGTCTTTTATTTAATTAAAAGACAATTATTTTCACAAGCCGGTGACAACGCAAAATTTAAGTTGTTTTAATCCTCAATTTTGTTTTATGTATGAAAAACAGATACAAAAGTCTTCCATGGTTGATTTTTTTATATGTCTTATTAGAGTTGTACTTTTTAGTATCATTTTCCTCTTCTCTACTACATCTTCACATGCCGCGACATCTGCTTCATTCTGCGTATATCTTTCAATCTGGTTGTCGTCCACACTATTAATGTGCTTATCAGCACAATTTTTTTTAGCAAAATTAATTAGTAAAACATTAGTATATTAGTAAAGCATTAGTATAAAACAGTTAAGTGCCGATTTTAGCAAAAAAATTTGCTAAAAAATAGTATACCTGATTTACAAGACGTTTTACTAACTTTTGTACTAACTTATTTTTTTGAGTGTAGTTCATGTTTTTAGAAGGGAGCGTTGGAAACGGCTTGTTTAAACAACCTTTATAACATGAGTAATGGATTCAAAATTTTAAAAATTAAATAGTTGTCTAGTTCCACTGTAGGCAATATACTTTTCACCACTGATTCTGTTTTGTGGTTAACAAAATAGTTGTTTTGAACAATCTGAAATTGTTGAAGTACACTCAAATAAAAATGTTTGTAAAAGTTACAGAAAAATTTTCATTGTTACAGAAAACTTGGTAATGTTAGGCCAGCAGATCGTTTTGCTAATTTTAGCAAAATGAGACTGTAACTTTTTAGTAAAGTAAAAGTAGTACAAAAATTAGTAAAAGTTACTAAAATTTAGTAAAATTTTAGCAAACTCTTAATTTAAAACAATTTGCTAAAATCAACCAAATTTCGTACTGAATATGAGTGAAATCAATTTAGCATAAAAATTAGTAAAAATTACTATGAATCAGTAAAACTGTTGCAAATAAAAATGGAAATAAAATTGCTTAAATCAATCAAAAATTTGACTAAATATTAGTAAACAGGAGCGTTATTAGTTTTTCTACAAATGAAAATTTCGTTTACGTTTTGCATTGTAATTTTCCACATGTTGTAAATTAGTCAGTTGTAGTAAATAAAAGAACAAGAACATAACATAATATTAATAAATGCTATAAAAATTGTTCATACAATTTTATGCATTTCATTAAATATGTTCCAAAAACTTTGCGATATGTTTTCTTTATAACTTGAATTTATTTATTATAACAGAAAATTATTTTGAATATTCATAGGAACATTAACCTCATAATTGGCAGGGACGAAAAAACGCTTCACATTTTGTTCAGTGGAGTAGATGATTTTTTAAGTTAATTTTGTTGACTCTGAAAAGAGAACAAAATACAACTGATCTTAAATTAAACTCTAAATGAGAACAATGTTTTTTGCCATTAAGGCTCCATTAAGGCAGAATTAGTATGTACGTTCTGTTCTGTTAAGAATCAGCTGTTTCTGTTCAATTGAAAGTCTGTATATGTGGTTAGTTTTAACTTTTTCGTTCTGTTCTGTTGCGAACAAATCTGTTGAAACTAGAATTCAACGTTAAGTGACAGTCTAAAGTGCGTATGTGAAATATTTTTCTCAATATTTGAATCAGGGATGATATAGTTGGTACTACAGTACTTTTTATGATACTATTTGAACCTCAAATGTACCATGATACTCCTATCACTCATTTAGTACGATTTACAAATTTCTTTATGAATTTCTTGGTCCCTTTAAAATTCAATAATTATTAATTCGATTTGCAGTCCCATATGAACATGGAATTAATTTGGAACCAAACGCTGTGAATTCAATCACATGAATTCACTGAGTGCGACTGATTACAGATGATTGTATTAGAGTTTTATTAATCGATTAAACCAATTATTGAATTCAATTATTGAATTCAATCACTTATAAATTATTGAATTCAATCACTTATAAAATCTTATAAAAATGTGAAATTGACTATTAAAAACTGTGAGAAACGTAATTCAATACAGCAAGATATTAATAGCACATTCAAAAAATATTAAAAATTTAGTGAATTTAAGAAAAATTTCAAATTTTAATAATTTTTTAAATCAATATCGGCTAATTTTCTTAGTACGCACTGCTCATTTTTAAAAAGTTTGGTATTGAAAATGAGCAAAATCGGTCCAGCGGTTCAAAAGTAATGACTGACAATGTGAAAGTACCTCTAAATTTTCCATACAAATTGGTGTATAATGCACTGTATATTATTAGAATTCATTGTAAAAATATGACCAGACGCTAAGAGGTGAATAATATTTAAAATTCACCGCAAATTCTTTTTTCTCCACAAAACTATTTTTTTTCACCTCAAAAATAGTTTTGTTACTACAAAAATGTTTTTCACCACACAATTTATTTTTTTTACATCCAAAAAAGTTTTTCACCTCAAAATTTTGTTTTCACCTCTTAACATATTTTTTTTTAAATATATTTTTGTTGTTTCATTTGCAATTGTTCATTTTGGAGGGTACAAAGATAAAAATTGGTAAAACCATATTTATGCATGCACTTGTTGTTTGTTTATTTATATTTAAATTTTTTTTATACTTTGGATGCCGAAAAAGTACTATTTTATAAGCAGGTGGTACTATTTAAATCCATATCCCTGATTTGAATGTTTTTGGTTGGATTTTCTATTACTTTTTAAATCAGCTGGTTCCTTTCACAGAAAAGTAATTACAAAATATTACCTACAGAACTGAAAGACACAGAACGGCAACTGAAAGTAACAACTAATGAGGCCTTTAGTCTTTGCCTTAAATGCCGTTTCTGAAACGTGCCGTTCCGGATGGCTGTTTTGTGTGGTTAGTCTGTTTCGTAACAGCAGCAGCTGCTGCGGCTAAAAGGTTATATTAATTGTTTAACTAGTTGCAAATATAGTAGTAATTTCATAATGTGTCACAAAACCTTTTTTATATTATTTTGTACAATTTACCTTATAAAATATACAAAAAAAGTTCTTGTGTTGGTTGTTTAGTTATTTTTATATGCGGGCAATCAGCTGTTTTTAGCCGTCACTTAACGTAGACAGAAAATTCAGTTTTAACAGGTTCGTCGGTCATGGAACGTTACATTACAGACAAAGTAATCAGACACACTAATTTTCATACATCAAAAACAAATCAGCTGATTCGCCACGGAACATTACGTACAAACTAATTCAGCTTTTATGGTTCCTACATGTTTTGCTTAATAATGACGAAGATAGAATAACAAACTATTTGTAATACAAAAGCAAAATATATGCAATAGCAATACATGCATACAACTGCTGCAAAATAGTTTTAGTTGTTGTTTTCAAATGTATCATCTGTTTCGACCATGATTGCTTTTGTTACAGAAAAATTTTTTAAGATTAACTAATTTTCTTGATAAATAATATACACTATAACAAGATAAAAAATTAAATATGAAAAATATATTATTAAACAATTGTTTAATAATGTCTTTTAAAAAACTATATGTAGGTATATAAATTTATAATTTTCACTTTCCGCTTACGTTAGTGTCTGTCAAATTAATATTCGCTACCAATGTGTTTTTTCTTTCTTGAAGTTTCTTCAAAACCAGTTTCGATATTTTGTGAGAGTGAGATGAACATATTGCATGTATAAGGAAAGGAGATGTTTCTACATAGAACACGAACAAAATAGAATAGACTTGTGTTGCTCGTGAATGAACCGTGTAGGAAATGTAGATAGTAAAATTACACTGACTCGCTTTTGACTTTGTCGCCACTACTAGTGTCTAATTATACCCCATACAAGGCGTAGTGCTATTGACATTTAACATGTGCGTGTCATTGAAAATCCACTAGTAACATTACAACAATTGAATAGATATTGACTGGATAGTTCTTATGGACCATATGGAGACATTCAAACCAGGAATTTACTAGTACGTTTCTATAAATTATGGAACAAAGCTGTAGGGAATGACAATAGTAAAATTCTGGTGTCACACTAGCGACTTTGTCACTAGTGTTTTTTTGCACTTTTGTCTCCAATATTTGTGCACTTCCTTGCCAATTAAGTTTAAACAGACTTTTTCGTTTTAATGAGAAGTATATTTAATAACAAAAAATTTATATAAAAAAACTTAAAAATACAAATTCACAGCTCAAAATATTAAATTGCGCACATTTTTTCAGCGCTGGCTAAACCTTTTTTAATACTTATTTATACTAAATAGCAGCTTAATACTAATTAAAAATATACTAAATATATGTATAATATATAGCGAGCAAAAAATGCAAACAACTGTATAAGAGATCATTCGTTATCAAAAATTTCGCACATTTTTTCAGGGCTGGCTAAACCCTTTTAAATACTTATATAAACTAATATATGTATATCAGATCAGTTCACAACTATATTAACTGCAATTCGTAAAAAATTGCTCTTCGACAAAAGCCAAGGTTGTGCCTTCATTTTCTTTTTGTTGGGAATTGCTTTTAAATTTTTCGCGACTGCTTTGCTTAAAAAACTTTGTCTTTTGCCTTTGAAAAGCTGTTCTCAAAGTCTTGTCTGGCAAATCGTTGATTGTTGATATTATATCTAATTATTAGGATAAGGTTTGTTTTATTAAAAATATTTGAGAAATTATGTAAAATATTTTACCTATTAATGCTGTGAACACATTGCAGTAATCTCGCAGTCGTTTTTTACCGAAAACTCCGTCGATATTTTTTATATTTTTAAACAAAATAATTTTATTTTTTTAATTCTTACTAAAAGTTTTTTTTAATGATCACGCTCACGTTGTTTTTCAGCAAACCGTCTTAATAACACTGATGAAATAACGAAAAGCTATTGTGCAGTAGAATAAAAAACAAGAACAAACATATGCAAAATGTCAACAGGAGAGAACATTATATGGTGTACAATTAGTCAATAGTACTGCTGTCTAACGCGAGTCAATACAATGTTACTATAGACATTTCTTTCAGGATATTGACGCATTTGTTGACAATGTCACTAGGTATATACTACATCTGTTGTCTCTGTCTTTTGTATATTGACGCGTACACTAAATATATACCACATCTATTGTCTCTGTATTTTTTATATTGACGCTTATAAGAAAAATTGGAAACATTTGGTGCCAGTCTGACTGCAGGGAACTAATTCAATTAAACTACTCCCCCAATTGAACGAAATGTCTTAGTTCACAAGAACAACTAACATATGTATCAAGCATTTATGATACGGGCAACGAGCTCAGAGTTTTCATTCAAAATACAGAAAACAATTCAAAAAATAATTTAATTTTTCATGTTAAATTAAGAAAACATTGAAGCGATTTTCTAATTGAAAAACACAGTATTTTATATTTAAAAAACATCAATTAAAATTCAAAAATTTAAATACTGGTGTTAAAATAATTCCATTCAGTAGAAGACGACATATAATATTTAGAAAATATCAATTAAAATTTAGGAAATATGTTTTGTGTTTAGTAAAAAAACGCTGTTTGTAATTCAGAAACATCTGTTTTAAATTCAGAAAACATGAATGAATATTAATATGATATTTCTGATTTTCAAACTATGTTCCAGGATTAAAAATCATTTTTGAGTTTCGAAAAGAAACCGAACTATTAATGATATATTTTTAATTTCAAATGGAAAATCCAAATTTCAATCCATGAATTTTGAATTGAATTTAATATTCGGAATTTCAATTGATATTGAGAGACCTTTCTAATGGTGTTAATTTCGTTTAGATGAAGTCATTAACATTTTTTGTAAATGCTATAAGCTGAAATAAAAAAATATATTTTGGTCTAATGTTATCAATAATAAATAAAACTAATTTATCTTGAATAAAATTATTTTCACAAAGTTTATGAAACGTTTTTACGAAATTATGATTATCTATAAATAAAAAATTTTTGTCTTTAATTTGTTTGAGAAAATTTCAAAAATATGATGAATAATTGATGACAAACGATTATAAGCCATTTTCATCAATACGTGATGAAACTTTTTCCCTGAGTGTAGTTAATATCAAAGTGCATAAATAAAGTTCAAGTTTTTTCCCTATCAAATAATTTAAAATTTTTTTTTTTTTGGCAATTTTAACAAATCGGGTTTCAAAAGTTAGTAAAAATAAATTATTAGGCTTGAAACTTTTAAATTAACATTCATACATTAATTAATTTTCCTTTATTAATTTCAAATCAAATGTGTTATTATTTTATTTATAAACAAATGGTTTAAAACTACAATTTTATTTTTCTTTTCTCCCTTTCAAAATGCAAATCACACATTTTGGGAAAAAATTAATAAACCATTTATACGAAATTGGACCTAATTGTATTCAATTTTATGTATTAAGATATTATTAAGTACAATAATATCTGGTAAAAATTCGGATTCAATAGTATACAATTTGATCCACGAAAATACAATTGTGTTCACCATTTTTCGGATTAAATAGTTATTGGACCCTATTTTTTTTTCACTCGGGAATGAAATATATAAATCGATAGCGTCCGACCGAACTCATTTTTTCGGCCGAAGCCGAACTTCGGCCATAATATCAATGTTCGGCCGAAGCTGAACTTTTTGTTTTAATAAAAAAATATATAAATTGTTTTTTTAGATAAAAAAAGTTATTAAACATAAACAAAAATAAAAATTCATAGGTATATTTTTTTAAAAAATGATATTTGAAAAATAGTTGTACTATTTAAGAACAAAAAAAGAATAAAATATTTGTATTGTAGTATGTTTTGTAGTCAAAGAAAAATATTTGATCGATTTTTAAGTTGATATAAAAAAAAAACTAATACTTTAATATTTAAAATGAAAAAGTTTGATATTGTAATGACAGAAAAGCAATTTTTCCGCATTCACACTATGTGAATTGCTTCGTCTATCAGAATACAGCAGTCCGGCAGCGCTAAAAAAGCTGTTCGCTAGCTACACTAGTTGGTGGGGCTGATAAATATTTTATTGCTACAGCTTTTAAATTAATAAATAGACTTGAATTCCAATAATAAACATTTTAATTTTTTTTTTTTTAATTTTCGTTTGGTTCTGCTACTTCTAAGTCTGGTTCTGTATCATGTCTATCCCAAATTGATCTACCTTTTATTCTCTTTTTACGATTACTTACCACTCGAAATTAATTGCAAAATATAAAAGTATACGTTTATTTAAATTATATCGCATAAATTTGATTATTTGCTTATAAGTCTTGTAGGTATATTTCTGGAAAAAAAAAATTTTAAACTCTTTTTGCCTTTTTTTTTATTTAAATATCGTTCTTTTTTTAGGTATTCTATCATATTCAACATTGTATTTTTTTTTTGTAAATTCTGAAAAGTAAATATAACCACAGTTGTTATTTATTTGTGCTTTTTATAAATAATCATAAAAAGTTCGGTAGTTCTGCCAAATTCGGCTAAAATTTGGCCGAACACCGAACTTGGCCGAACTTCACTTTTTGGCCGAACTCCGAAGCCGAATACTCTGTCGGACACTATAAATCAATGGATTGACAAATTAGACGTTATTTCAATTTGACTAATATGTTATGCCATATACAATTATATGTAAAAGTATTACATTTTTTTCTTGTTTCTACTATATAACTTTATATATAATTATCAAAGACAAATTAGGTTTTTTATTTTTTTTATGTTTTTTGTTTGCTTTATTTGGATTTTCGGATTTTGAACATTAAAATTGATTTTTCTTACGACGTTTTGGGCTTTTCATCGTTTTTTTAAGATTTACTGACAACGTTCTTTTTATACTAATGAAATTGTATTTATTCTATTAAGTGTTATTAAGAGCAGCTTTTCTAAATTTTCTACTTTTACTTTTTTACAATATATTTTTTTGCTTAAATACACTGATTTTTTGCCTTTTCTGATAATTATATATAAAATGTATAGATTTTTTTTAATTATTTTTCTTTTTAATTTTAACGCATATATTTATATAGAATTATATATGATATTATTATACATAAAAGTAATAGAATTTGTTTGGTTTTATTGTATCATATGCACTTATATATATTTTTTACATGAAGTATATAGGATGAGATAAAATAGATCAACATGAGATATAATGATATATGATGATTTATAGCGCTGTATTACACATTTTCGTAAAAATAAATATGAGATATAAATATATATCGTTACATAGCTAATTATATGTAACTATATATAACCAAAGAGTACATATTAGATTAGATTATATGGCACTATGCACCGCGACCAACTTAGGTCTTTTGTGCTGCCTAAAGTTACCCTAAAGATTCAAGCTACCTATAAAGCCAATAATCCTATTAGGCAAAATCTTCATAATGTCCGAAGGGGAGACAAAGCGATCGCCAAGAAACTTGGCACGCCTTTCACAAAGCCTCGGACATTCGCAAAGACCATGCTCCATGTCTCAGCTACCAGTTCGCAAAACCTACACTCATCCGTGTCCGAAAGACCCCTTTGGCGCAGGTGGTATCTGAGATTGCAGTGTCCAGTCAGGTAAGACACCAGGGTACTCAAGTCACCCCTCCCGAGGGACAAGAGTCTCCTCGATCCTGCACTATAAAAAGAGATTAATCTCTAGAGAAGCTACCGTGTACAGCGTTTTTTATACTTACCAACTGAACTCGGGCGAGGTAATAAAAACATTTAACATTTTAACCTAAAAAATAATTGCAAAATGTTTTTAAAAACATATGTCGTTTAAAACATTCACTTTTATTTGCTTATATTTTGTTATTTTCTATTAAAACTTAATATATTTTAATTTTATCTTGCTTATTTTATCGTTAAAATTTGATATTTTATTAAATTATTATTCAAAAACATGATAAACACTAATTTAAACCTCTAAATTTCTACAATATGTTTTCATTTGCTCAATAAAAAGAGGGCAAATTGAGAGAGACTGAGATGGATAGCGACCCACTGATTTCGCACTAGATTTAACGCTTTTGTACTACCTTTTTATAAAAGAGGCGCTAGTTGCCGCTTTTCGCGATTTTATTTAGCTCTTTTAAATAAAATGTTTAACTTTAATACAATTTTTGCAAAACTTTGTGTTTTTAAGACAAAAATACTACCTTTTCAAATAATATTTTAATATTTTTTTGTTATAATTACCATACGAAAGCGTTCAAATTTTTTATCAAACGTAATTTTGTAATAAATGTGCACTAAAATCTAAAATTTATTAAAATTTCAACATTTTCCAAGAAATAAGAATATAAAATTCCGTTACTTATTCATAAAATAGTGCTGTTTAGTAGAAAAAAAGTTCATAAACTACACATTTTGATAAAATGTGTAATTTTGCTCTATTTTAGTGGTCTGACTGTTTTGCTTTAATAAAGTTGGCAACACTGTTTCTAATGAATAAAAAGACATTTTTTAAATAAAATTTTCGGCGCTTTTCAGCACTTTCTGTTTTATTTTAATTTAGCGGTTGTACCCTTCCGCGCGTCTTGATTGTAACCAGTTGGCATCACTGCACTGATATAAAATTTTCTTCGTGTATCTGCAAAAAAAAATTATGATAAAAAACTTTATTTTGAACGATGTATGTGTGTGTTTTGTTCATGCTGTGGCTGTGTTTGTTTTGTTTGTAAACTTCAATCGCACTTGGTTTTTTATATTAAGGTCAGCTTAACTTATCTCAAATTAACCAAAGTTTAAGGCTTAATATGGAAACATCATTGATTAAACCCAGTAAAAAATTTTCGTGTTTTTAGAAGCAGAATAAAACAAAGGCGCTGATGTAAGTGCTTACAATTACACAATATTGAGAAGCAGCAAAAGAAACGCACTATTTTCGTATAAAAGCAAACAAACAAAAAAAAGAGCTTGCTGTTCCCTAACAAGGATGCAGGTTGTAATCAGCTTACCCTAGTCCCTTACAAGGATGCAGGTTGTAATTCAGAAAATTCCATATCGTGGATTATAAACGATCTGTAAAACCTTTCCCGAGTAATTTCCGATTGCGTTTGATGTTTTCGAGTATGTAATAAAAATAATTAGTCATTTAACTGTTTTTGAAGAGCTAGCATGTGGAGCGGTAAAAAGAAATAAAATAGTTATATTATATGTCAAAAATTTTAACAACAAAAAACTAATATCTGTAGAATTATATGTAGAATAAATTATGTATATTCATATTATTACTTTTAATCGTAATAATGTACACATGAAATGTGATTTTACTGAAACCCATGAAATCGCTGATTTTTGTAAGCGCTGAAATCCGCGCTTATTTTGCGAAAAAGTAATGCTTCCAAGTGGGAATTCGCCATATAAAAATCATGGCATATGTAAGCAAGTTTGTAAGGGATTCTTTTCGGCTTACTGCCTTACAAACCTGCTTTCATGTAAGCAGCGTTTTTTACTGGGAAATTAAACTCTGTTTATTCATAGACTACACTACTGGCAATGAGGAGTTAATTGCCCTTAAAGGACATATCCCGGGACGGATTAAAGTAGGACATATTATGGAACTAGTATTATCTGCCATTGATGTGGGTTAAATGACGAAAAGGATATATACTCACTTAACAAGCATTGCCAGCCTGTTTTTATATTCGCAGTATTTTTAAAAACGGTTTTAATATAATTTTTATACCACGTTTATACTACAGCTAAAACTGGTCTTTTTTGAAAAGTATTGTATTTATTTTTCAAACTACAAACTAATTTTTAAAAGATTTCAAAGACTACTAGTGTTTAGTTATGTTACGTTATATGTATATATATCCCGGGTATATTCCGGGATATATTCTTGAAGGAAATATCCCGGGACCGGTTAAGTCAGGACCTATTGTAGAACTGTTTTTTCACTTGTTCGTTTTTTAAATTTTGTGTTTATGGGCAGCACTGCACTGCACTTTAATTCAATATATTTTGTTGTTGTCGAACCGAGTTGGCAAACAAATTTTTGACTTAAAAAAATGCATATATTATACAATAGGTAATTAGTTATATGAATCCAAAAAAGAGCTGCTTAACGAAAATGTCAAAATTAAACACCCTCCAATTATGTGTCATAACTACTACCCAAGACATCGGTTCTAAAAGTTCGGTCACTTGAGATGCAATCCTCCGTATATAGATTTCATTTTTAAACCCACGCTCTCTAGTAATAAATCAATTTTTTAAAATCCAAAAATATTTTTATGATTTTAGTGCCTGTTTGTAAATTTTTAGTGCATATTTTTGGTTTTAAGTGCATATTTTGGATTTTTTACTGCATATTTTAAGTGGATATTTTTGATTTTTTAGTGCATGAAAGCCCTGATCGTCATAAAACAAGATATGTTTTGAGGGGTGTACAAACAACACTTTTTTTAATAAGGTGGGTCGGTCTACTGTACATATTTGCCCAAATTTTTACGAGTGGCAGGCTTGCCAGTAACGTTTTTTTGTTATCCCCAAACAAATCAAAAAATATCCCCAAATGCAACAATGTAAATTTTTAGATAAGTCAGAGCTCAAATTCTTTGTTAAATTAGCCAAAATAAAATAAATAAGCGTACAATTAATGAAAATATTACTGCAAACTAGTTTTGAAAAACCGTTAAACTCATAACTTTAACACCTTTCTTAATCTTCAAACTTTTATAATTTTTCAAGGAAAATCATTTAATTAAAGAACTTTCAATTCTAAAAATTTTTATTTAAAAAAAAATCAGATTCATTAAAATTTTATGAGCATACTTCTTCTTAAAATCTTCAGGTTATACGTACTTTCCCTACAATTAATATGAAGATTATAAAAAAGCCAAATTTTTATTTAGTACTACATACAGAAGCCATCTAATTTGCATTTGGAAACTTTTCTGATTGTTCTTATTTTTGGAGTCGTAAAAGAGCCCTCATGACTCAGAAAAGAAAATAGATTTTAACATTTTTAATTAAAAAAAAATTAAAAATGGACAAATTCTTAAGCCAGTCAGTAATTCAACTTTGGGATACACCAATTTGATCTAATTGAAATATATTTTTTATCTCATTTTTGATTAATGCAACCCTAAAGTTATTTGTCTAAAGTCTGTATAGCATCTGCTTTTTTCAAGAATCTTTATCAGGGATTTCCTATAGAAAGTTTTAAGAAAATTTGAAATTGTTTATATATAAACAATGGTAAAGTTGCTTGCAATAAGCAGGTGTCATATAGGCTTTCATTTTAATGATTGTATTAAAAATTTATTTATTTTAAAAATCTCCAAAATATTGAAAATTTCTGTCCATAAGGCCAACAAAAAATCCCCAAATTTGGGGACAAAACCTCAAGTCTGGCCAGCCTGACGAGAGGTCTTAGAAAGCATGCTAAATTTCAAGTATTTTCATTAAGAAATATGTATGTGTAATGGTGAAATATAAAATTTTTACTTGTTTTTATTTATTTAAGTTACGGTAAATCCGGCGATTTCCATCCATACCCTGATGTCTTAAAGTCTGGAACTGTTTTGGTATTAACTGATGAAACGATGAACATAGAAGAATTTATGGAATATCAAACCCTACAAGGTCTATCGAAAGAGGAAAGAAAAATCAGATCAGAAAAACTTAAGCTAAAAAAAATTCAAGAAAAAGAAAACCTAAAGAAGCAAAAGCTCAAAGATTCTAGAAAGCGAAAAAAATTAAGAGACGCTGGTGTTTATGATATTGCTGACGAAATAGAAAACAGCAAAGATGTCGGTAGGTAACGAAAAAATTATTCAAAAGTGGTTATTAATTATATCAAAAACGTTTAGAAATGATGGAAAAGACAATAAAACAATACCATATAGATTGGGTGAATGTTGACGAGTACCTTAACAAAAATAACCCTATAAAGGAGTGGATAACGGAAAATGAACTTGCGAAAATTCATAGAGAACTGCGAATTCTCGTTGACGAATATATGAGGTAAGTACTAGGGTATTGGCTGACCGTATTCGATACATCGACATTTTTTGATCATATGCAGTTTTATTTATAATGCTGGAATAATCCTCGGTAAATTAATGAATATTTTTCATTTTATTCATAGCTTCTTTTTTCGTAATACATATTTAAGAAAGTTTCTTTTATTTTGCGAAACCAAAATTGTAAAGGCTTCTGCAGTTTTACGAAACTAACGAAAATATTTCGTATCGTAATTGTTCGTAAAATATTAAAATTACTTTTTTATTTTTTGAAATAAAACTCACATCAAAATCAAAGGTAAACTCATCAACTCTTAATAATCCATGTATAAAACTACGAAATTATTGTCATACTTTTGTAAAATGAACAAAATTTCGTTTATTTTACGAAAGCTTTTGTTATTTTGACATTTTTTCGTATTTTCAGCATGGATTATTATCAGTGTACAAAACAAACAAACAAACAAAATAAATTTTTTATTCAAAATTTAAATATATACAACATTTTGAGTTTTTCAAAAACTTTCTTGGCTAATGATATTATAGTACTGAGTACTATACATAGAGAATTATGTTAAACGAAAAAAATTAAAATTTTCAGTAAATCAATGAAACTTTTCGTCTCAAAATAAGCGAAAATGTCTATATAATTCAATGTTTATAGATGATTTCATGTAAATGTTGACCGCGGCTATTCCTCACATGGTGCATACGCTGGGTCCAATTTTGGCATACTCTCTCCAACCTATCGGCCGGTATCTCACGAATAAATTCTTCAATATTGGCTTAAAGTGCGTCAACCGTTGCGGGCTTGTCCCTATAGATATAGGCCTTAACATAGCCAAACACAAAATATCTAAAGGCGTTACATCGCACGATCTAGGCGGCCAATTAACCGGTCCCAAACGTGAAATAAACTGTTCACCGAACTCTCTCTCAATTGGGAAATTGTTTCGAGTGCTGTGTGCCATGTGGCACCGTCTTGTTGAAACCACATGTCACCCAAGTCCAGCTGTTCCAGTTTGGGCAAACAAAAATTTGTAATCATCGCACGGTAGCGCTCGCCACTCACAGAAACGTTCCTGCCTTTGTCGTCTTTGAAAAAGTACTGTCCAATTATGACACTGACACATAATCCACACCAAACAGTGCATTTTTTTAATGCATTGGCAGTTTTTGCAATGCTGCTCTTTACACCAAATACTGCAATTTCGCTTGTTCACGTATCCATTCAACCAGAACTGAGCTTCGTCGTTGAACACAATTTCCGATAAAAAAGTGGTCTTAATCCAACTTTGCCAGAGCCCATTAACCAAAAGTTAGCCGTTGTGGTAGGTCGTGTGCCTTTAATTCTTGCACTTTCTTAACCTAGTATGAATTTTAATAATAAAATTCAATAATCTGCAAGCGCTATTAGTTTGTAAGTCGATTCATGGTTAAATTATAGACCCAACTGAACATGTATAACAATAACATGCTACACGAAAACAGCAGTGTTGCCAAAAAGAAAGTTGCAAAAAAACCACCCTTTAATATGCAGATAATTCTCTCAGTGTATACTTAATACAAGTTTTCATATATTTCGCTCTATCAATTTCATTGATTTTTATGATTGTGCTATTTTAAAGCGAGGATAATGTTTTTTTCCGGAAAGATAAAAAAATATTTCGGAAAACAGAAAATATATTTCGTACATTATACAAAAGACTGTTGTACGTAGTACGTATTCGTATAATATACACCAATCTGTCGTGGTGCGAAACAAGTTAATATTAATATTTTACATGTATTGTTTACAATTAGAAAGGCAAAGAACGATAGTTTTTGCATATTCATATTTTTTCTTTTTGCCCAAAATATTTACATTCATCCGAATAATCAAACTTAGAACAATATCCGATCATATTTTGCATATTTTGACAAAAATGCATGTTTTTTCACATTTTTACTTAAATAGTTTACATTTTTTTTGTTGATTTAAGTAAAATATTTTGTTTTGTTATAAAAATGTTTCTGGCTCGAAGAAAAGCAGTAGATTCCGTTCCTAATGGAAAAACCAACGTATTTTTTTATTAATTTTTGTTCCTATTTCTTTTGTTTTTGGCGCATATTTTTCGTTTTCAGCTGCCTTATCCAATATAAAGACAGGGTAGGGTGACTATATTGAGATTATTTTTTTAACAGTTAACAAGTTGCATATTAACTACCACGTTTTCCAGTTTCAAGCTACAGTTCCTTTATATTAAGTTACTCAGTGTAGATTTTATGTACACTTTTTCAAGTTTATTTCTTTTTGTGTGTATAAAACATAATCTGAATTATGTAATGCGTTTTCATCTTTAACAAAAATGTTGGTTTTTTACGCAATAAATTGTTTTCTATGGGTCAATATTGACCCCGACTAATAAAAATGTAAATTTTTGGGTATGAAGGTTAAATTATTTTCACAAAGTTTATAAAACGTTTTATGAACGCTTCGTCTTATTTATAAAAACTTCGCAAATATGATGAAAAATTAATGCAAACGATTTATGAAACATTTTCATCAATATGATGTAACTTTTTGCCCTGAAGTGCATAAATAAAGTTAAAGTATCTTGTATCAAATAATTTATGATGTGAGCATTATTAATCAAGTTCAAGATCATTTGTTTTTTGTTGAACAAAAAACCGTGCAATATTTTTTTTTTCCTTCATCCGGTAATTTAATGCAGACTTTATCTACTGACAGGTCCTTTCATTTTCATTTCGCGTTATCGAAAACCTTCAGAGGACCAATGTGAAAGGGGTAGAAGATTTACCCAAATAATAATTTTTGAAGGAAAAAGATCAACGCTTTACCCCTATTTTGTTTTATTTACCAGATGAGAAGTAAAAAAAAACAAAATTTGAAGAATTGAACTAATTCAAATCAAAAATAAAACATTTTTAACTATTACACATTGTTCGTATACAGGCTAGAATCTCTTGTCATAATACACTGTGTTGTTATTGTTTATTAAATAAACAACAACACTTTCTGACTATAGTATTAGGACCATAAGTCAGTTTTGCCGAACTCTGCAATTTTCAAATGTTTTACTTTTAAATCTAAAAAAAAATGAAAACCATGTAATAAAACAATTTTACACAACACAGACCTTCAAAATTGGCCCCTAAAATCGAAAACAAGTTCACCTACTATTGATCCTAAATATTGCGGACACTGATTTTAACTACGTACCCAGTTTTTGCACTTAAGTAATTATAAAAAAAATATTTGAAAATGGAGTGTAAGATGTATCTTTAAATCCATCAATTTTGTAGGGTGTTTATTTAATTTGTAAGACTGGCTCTTTGTGAAAATAAATATGCATACTGAAATACTCTGTTGCTAAAGAAGTTCAAATTAACACTTTTCATCCCACTTTTCTAAAATAATTCTGTTATTTAAGATTTGTTTACAAATCAAATATATAGCATTTAAAAGAGAAATATTTAAACGGCGCCTTAACACTACATTTTTAGATTTTATCTTTTAATTTCGAAAATAAAAAAAAAATAACAATTTGTTGTGTTTTCTTGGGAAAAATGACACAAGCCTTTTTTGAATAATTAATAAAAAACACAGTTCAACTAAATAAGAAAAATTTCATTCATCGGGGTTGCGACTTATCTAGTTTTGGCACGCTGATAACGGTAGGAATATTAAATTTAGCTATAGTAAAAAAATATTTGCGAACAAATTTTTTAAGGAAATTTAAATTGTTTAATAAGCTTTTTGAAAGTACAAATTTGAAAACAAAAAACGCTACTTTTTATGAACATTCAAATAGTATGAACTATGTTCATTAATTTAATATATTACTTTTCGAAAGGTGCGATAATTTTCCCTATGCATGTATTTAAATTTAAAATTTCTCATTTTTCACGATTTCGTTTGTAAAAAATCTACAGTGAAAAGAAGAACCAAATTTTAATATGTGCCTTTAGAAAATATCACCGCCCAGCTAGAAATTGCCGATGGTCTGAAAAATCAAGAACTGACAGAGCACTGTTTGCCAATGGTCCAACAAATAAAGAGCTGACAAAATTTCCAACCGGAAATATAATAAAAGCACTGTCACATCCCTGGTTTAGAACGCTCTGATAACGTTCGTAGAAAGTGCTATGATAGTACTCGATTTCAAAAATTTACAACCGTAAAAATAATAAAAGCACTGACTCAGCCCTGGCTTAATGGGGTGTGACAATTAAAGTATACCGACATATAAATTAGGTGACAATTATAGAACTTTTACTGTAAAAGCACTGGTACAGCCCCTGTTCACAATGCTTTCCCAACGTTCACAAAATGTGCTTTGCCAGTTTCATAAATAAATTTCATAAATATGTCACGTTTTCATATCTAAGTAATACACTAATAGTTTATATAATTGTCAGCTGATTTAAATGTTCTTTAATGGAATTTTGAATCCTGATATAAAATTAATAAAAAAAACGTTTGTTTCTTTCTACGTAGTATTATCAGAACTGTTTATTAAAATGAATTGTTTCTCTATTTATACTATTTATGCTCTACATAATAAATGTGTTATCCTGATAAACAAACACAGGTAGATAACTGTTTATCGGTGCTGTTGTTTTTCCCTAACACATAATTAGATCTTTATTATGTTTCATAAGAAAGGTACTAAAAGATTACAATACTAATCATGGGTTTTTCTCTTATGTGATAACACTTAAAAATATATCTGGTTATTATTATTAATCGTGGGTTTTTTCCTTATGCGATAAGACTTAAAAATACATACCTAGGATAGTTTGTCAGAATACTTAATATAATTATTCAAAAGGGAGTTTTTGCTCGTTCTTAGAGTGAGTTGATATAACACCCCCAGACGAAGATGCTTGCCCGGTTCCCAAAGGGATTGAGGGTAAGTTAATAGTAACTCCATTTTGCCTAATATTCCTATTTCGGATTTTGATATAAATGTAGATACAAATTATGATAATTGTGATTATTACAATAGTAGAGATAGATATATTTTGTTAGTTTTCTCATAGATTATATTATCTTTCATTAAGTAGTTTCTATTGACTAAGGTTAATTGTTTTTTGTTAAAATTAGGTATTGGTTGTATAACAATCTCCTTATAGTTGTCTTGATTCATGTTAGGTACCTTAATTATAAAAATAATGTTTTTATTTTGGGTCGCAACATCTAATTCGATGTTTTCCATTTTTTCCAATGTAATGTTAAAGTCATTAATTTCCTGATCTGTTAGAATGTCCCTGTTTAGTGTTCGCAATTTTGAAGCCAATGTTTTAATGTAAGTTAAATAATCTTCAGTTTTGAATATGTATTTTCGAGTAATTTTGAATTAAGGATATCTCTCCTATTTGGATGATAGTGAATCCATTTAAGATCGGCTGTTAATAGCTTTTGTGCTACAGCTAGGTTGATCATCAATAGGATCGATAAGGACTTCCAAAGATCTGGAAATATATTTCTTTTGTTTAATGAATTGATCCTTATGAAATTCTTGATTATTATTGGTGTATTTTTTATTGTCTGTTTTCTTTACGTTAACTTTCTTTACTTTCTGATCTAGTTTGTTCTTGTATGTCTTCACATAGTTAGAGTTTATCTTTTTATCCACTCTATCTCTGTTTCTATATTCGCATATTTTCCTTTTCTTATCCTCCATTCTTTTAAATATCTCCTGAAGGTTTATTTTATTAGAAAAATGTAAATCTATAGGTTTTTTACCTGTAGTGAGGTGAAGTAAATTATTATAATTGCTTAGGGCTTGTACTGGTAAATCTATATTTAGATTAATATCATTTTCTATTTCTCTAATTTTTAATATTCGTATTTGTTCATTCATTGATCCATGAAACCTTTCTATATCAGAATTACCTGTGTGTCGATTAGGTGTTGTGAAGTGATATTGAATATTTTGTTTTTTCCAAAAAATCAGTAAATAGTGGTGATCTAAATCCCTTTTCGTTATCTAGGATAAGTTTTTTGGGTTTCTTCATTAAAATAAATAATTTCAGGTAGGCTTTGATAAGTGTAAGAGTTGATCTGTCGGGTATCTCTTCGATCATTGCGTATTTTGTGAATTTGTCTATCATAGTGACATACATTTGTTGGTTGTTTATGAAATATATATCCGAATGATAAATTTGAAAAGGTTCTGTTGGGGTTTCCGTGTTTTCAAAGGGTAGTTTAATAGGGTTTCGTTCGTGCTTAAAGTTACAAATATGACAGTTATTAATGAATTTAGTAATTTCCTTTTTCAGATTCGGATAGTAATAAATTTTCTTTAATTCCTCATGAGTTTTAGTTATACCTGGGTGATTATTATCAAGTCTATGATGTTTTGCTATTATTTCTATTATCTCCTCGTAACTTTTTTCCGTTACATTTTCGTAAGATACAAACACATCAGTCTCCATAATGTTATTTGGATTAGATTTTCTTTCTTTATATTTATCTTGAAGTGTTATTAAGTCTTCGGTATTGTTACAACGAAGAACTACTAATTTGTAGACTGTAATCTGGTCTAATATTTGCTCTATTAGTTCAGGATTTAAGTTTTCATAATTGTATGTAGTTCTTTTGTTTGAGAATACTATTTCCTTTTCAATATTATTTTCTGTCCCCTTTTTAAGGACAATTTGGTTAGAAAAACTTTGGAAAGATTTCTCGGTTGTTTTGAATAAGTCCATACTATCCTCTTCGGCAGAATGTATGGTTTGGTTATCATCATCAGGGATAATAGGAATATTGTCTAACATCGTTATTCTGTGGGGTTCTTCCAATTTTCTTCTTGGCCTAGATTCCTCTGTTAAATCTTCTCTATTGTGTATATCTCTTAAATGTTTATTCAGTGAGCTAATTGTGGCATATTTTCTATTACAAAGAGAGCATATATTCTCACCTAATCTGATTGTCTTTTCTTTCACCCTCCTATTGACGTTAGTTTCTCTAATCCTTGAAAGTGCGTCAGCCACCTTATTCTCCTTTCCTTGTACATGGGATATATTAAATTCATATTCATTGAGTTTGATTTTCCATCGGATAAGTTTAGAATTAGGTTCTTTAAGACTGGACTAACCATATGAGTGGTTTGTGATCTGTTTGGAGATCGAACTTTCTTCCATATAGGTAATGTCTAAATTGTTTTACGGCCCATACTATGGCTAGTAATTCTTTTTCTATAGTTGAATAGTTGCATTCATGTTTATTTAATGTCCTAGATGCAAATGCTAAGGGTCCGTTTTTTTGAGATAAAACCGCGCCTAATGCATAATTACTTGCATCTGTAGTTAAAATAAAATTTTCATTAAAGTCGGGGTATTTCAGAACCATGTTTGACATTAATATGTTTTTCAATTTTTCGAAAGCTTCTTTATAGTCCTTATCATTTACATTGATAATTGAATCCTTTTTGAGGCGGATTGTTAAAGGCTTAGCTATCTTCGCATAATCAGGTATAAACTAACGGTAATAACCACTGAGTCCAAGGAAACTTTGTATCTCCTTAATGGTTTTCGGAATAGTTTGACGTTTTATGCCGTCTATTTTATGTGGATTAGGGCTTATGCCATCCTTTGTGACAATGTGTCCTAAAAATTCGGTTTCTTTTTTTAAGAAATCTGATTTGTTTAAAGATACTTTGAGGTTTGCTTTCCTCAAGGTTTCAAATATTTTTTCCAAATTATTAATGTGTTCCTGTAGTGAAGTTGAGAAGACCAGAATGTCATCCATGTACACGACGCAGATCCTATTTATATGTTCCCTTAAAACGTTGTTCATCATTCTCTGGAATGTCGCCGGAGCATTTTTCAGTCCAAAAGGCATTCTTACAAATTCAAAATGTCCGTTGTGAGTTGTAAAAGCAGTTTTCTCTCTATCCTTCGGTTCTACTTCTATTTGATAAAATCCTTTAGTTAGATCTAAAGTTGAGAAATAATTTGCCCGTCCTAGTTTATCTAAGACGTCATCAATTCTAGGGATAGGATATTTATCTTCTCTAGTGACTTGGTTTAATTTGCGGTAATCAATGACAATGCGCCACTCTTTGTTACCTTCTTTGTCCTCTTTTTTAGGAACAATCCATATAGGAGCATTATATGGGGAATTACTATGTTTAATGATGCCTTGTTCTAGCATTTCATTCATTTGTTTTTCCACTTCTTCAGTGTGGATAACAGGATATCTATAGGTTTTGCTATAGATTGGTCCGGAAAGTCCAGTATCAATTTTGTGTTTAATCTCATTAGTAAAGGTCAAATCGTCACCTTTGTGATAAAAAACGTCTCCGTGATTCTGAACCAAAATTCTTATCGCCTTTGATTCCTCTGAATTAAGATGGTCTAAGCGTAATAGGTCATTAGTACCTAAATATTCGATATTGAATAGTTCTGGTAGTTGATTTAAAATTTTTGGGAGTATTTCCTCTGAATCTCCTTCATAATACAATGGGAAAGTTTTTCCGTTGATTTTAATCTGTTTTGTCTCGTAATTAATTATGGAGTTATTTTGTTCTAACGTTAGATGTCCTAAAAGACCGTTAAAAAATTCATGGAATTTATAGAGTCCAAAAGTAGTGTCCGAATTTAAATGGATTTGAATAGTATTTTTGGGAATTGTGCCTTCATGGGTAATATGAAAATTTCCTGAAGCGGTTTTAATGTGAAGGGGGTTATTTAATTTTTTAATGAACTTAGGCGGACATTGGTCTAAATTGAGAAAATTTTCAGTAGATCCTGTGTCAATTAGTACTCTAAGAGTTCTTGTCCGTCCTCTAAGTAAGATATAGGGAAGTCCACGTCGTTTGGGTTGTCCCCCAGAGAGGCTGGTACATGAAAAATTTCCTGATTCATAGGTTTCTACAATTTCGTTTTTGTATTGGTCAACATTATTTTTATAATTTGTACACTTACAATTACATTCCATTCTTGGGGTTTGATGATGATTTTGTCTTCTAGTTTGGGCTGTGGTTGTGTCCATTGGTTCTGGTAGTGGTTGTTGAACATAATGTTGTTGTTGTTGGTGAAACCTTTGTTGCCAATTAGGGTTATTACCTCTATGTTGTTGGTTATGCTGATGATTGTTCATTGTTATAGGTTTTCTTTTTTCCTCTGTTAGAAATCCTGATTGGGATAATTCATGGATGGCTTCTTCCATTGTTTTCGGTTTTAAAGCACATAATACCGTCCTCATGTGTACTGGCCAATCTTGTCATAAAGATTTTTAAAGCTGTTTGGATATTTCTTGGAACATCTTGGAGGTTTCCTTCTTGTCTGGACTTTTGATTCAGTATTGCTAACTTATGTAATATGAAGTTGTAATATTCGAGGGCATTACCTCGATATTGTGCTGCTCTCAGTTCTTCGTACAATTGATCGGAAGTTTGAAATCCTCCGAAATTAGTTTCTAGCATTGCTTTTATTTCTGTCCAGCTGTTTAAATGAGTATTTATTTCCATTGCTCTTCTAGCTTTTCCAGTTAGTTTTGACTTGATGATGTTTATGCACATTCTTTGAGCTTGTGCGTTATAGGCCAATAGTGTGGGTAAAATATCATCGACGTTGGTACAAAAGGTTGACAAATCTTCTTTTCTACCAATCAAATCCTTGTAGTTTTTCCAAATAGTTTAGTGGATTGATGTCAAGCGCTCGTAATTGTCCTCCAGCTGCTGCTGCTGCTGCTAAGTTAGGATTTCCTGCGTTGACTGCCATAATTCGTTATAGATTTTATTTTCAATAAATCTTTTTTACGAATTTTATACCGTTAGCACTTGATATCCTTAATATTCGTTTAAGGATGTTAGTATGCCGTAGGTTCTTATTTGCAGGGATAACAAAACTAGTTTGTTATCCTACCGACTGCGCCAATTTGAATCCTGATATAAAATTAATAAAAAAAAAACGTTTGTTTCTTTCTCCGTAGTATTATCAGAACTGTTTATTAAAATGAATTGTTTCTCTATTTATACTATTTATGCTCTACATAATAAATGTGTTATCCTGATAAACAAACACAGGTAGATAATTGTTTATCGGTGCTGTTGTTTTTTCCTAACACATAATTAGATCTTTATTATGTTTCATAAGAAAAGTACTAAAAGATTACAATACTAATCATGGGTTTTTCTCTTATGTGATAACACTTAAAAATATATCTGGTTATTATTATTAATCGTGGGTTTTTTCCTTATGCGATAAGACTTAAAAATACATACCTAGGACAGTTTGTCAGAATACTTAATATAATTATTCAAAAGGGAGTTTTTGCTCGTTCTTAGAGTGAGTTGATATAACAATGGTCTGAAAAATTTATTCGTGTAGTACTTTAATTGTCATCTTGCCTTAAAATTAAAAAAAATACCCAGTCAGAAAAAGACAAACGGACCACCGCTGACAAGGCACTTTACCAGGTGGTACAAGTGCTGGTAACAAGTGCTTTCCCAATCCCAAAATGATAACATCATTAGATAAAAGGTCCATCTGTTCAAAAACTGTCGCAAAGGCACTGGATAAGCAAAACTTTGAGCGTTGGGTAAAATGTTGGTATAACCATAAAATAGGTGGTCTGAAATTAGATTTTCCAAAATAAAATTACAAAAAATTTAATTTATAATTTTTTTTTGGTCTGGCAGGGAATCGAACCCTGGTCGCCAGATTGGCAGTCGACAGCTCTACCCACTGAGCTAACAGTACATATAATAACTGATAACTAAAAACTTAAGTGAATGATAACTGCTGGGTAATCGATTTTTGCACAAATATGCTACCACTGGCATATTAGTAGCGTAGTTTTGCCTATAAGATAAGTAATAAATTTCATCTATATTTTAAGTTTTTTTTTTTTTTTAAGTGTTTATTTAAAGAAAATGCATGTACTTAAAACTATAGATAAACAAATAGTAATTATAAATTATTGCTATACATAGTCCGATAATCGGGCTCTCGAGTATACTGTAGTGTATTTGACAAGCCAACGTTGTCATACCTTTTGTATGACAAGCCAACGTTGTCATACCTTTTGTATGACACTTGAAACCTTAATTGTGATTGGCTAAAAACCATACTTTTTTGGTTGTCTACACTCAAATACCTTTACCGTGGGAATATGCTGATTACAGCTATTTTTAAGTAGCTTTAAGTTATTTTAATAAATAAAGAAATAGTTGCTCAGTAGAGCTGAAAGCAAAAAGATTGTTTTAATATACTTCATAGCGATCCTGCCAGTGCACACACAAAAAGATTAGTGTTTTGTTTATACACTTACAAAACGAGTTAAAGAAGAAAAAATATCAAATAAAAATAAAAAAAATTTAATAAAATAAATAATCCTCAAGTGGATTCGGTGTGAAATTCAAAAAAAAAAAAATGAACACAAAAACTAAAATATATATATATATGTATATACTAAGAATATTTCTTCCAAAAAAACAACAAATACAAAATAAGTAATAAACTAAAATAAATACGTAAGAAAAATTATACCATCTACATTTACAAAATACTGAAGCAAGTGCATCCTGATTTATAAATGAAGGAAGATGCAATGTAACAAACATTGCCGGAGACACATGCCAAGTGCTCCAAGGGTGGTGTGGCCAAAACACCACCAGGAAAACAAAGACAACATGATCATCAACAACGATCAGTAAGATGAACTTTATTCAACAAGATAACAACCATTATATTACAACATCAACAACAGATTTCAACAAGGTAACATAGTTTAAGCTATAGCGTCGTCTGTTTCGTAAAATTCAGTTTTAAATACTAAATTTTTATATATTATATTAATAACTAATTAATAATAATAGCGTCGTCTGTTTCGTACAATTCAGTTTTTAAATATTAAATTTTTATATATTATATTAATAACTAATTAATAATTAATTACAAAGAGATCTTTAAACAAATAAATATGAATCTATATATATGAAACTCTTCAAAGAATATCAATTTTATTTACATATTTATATACTATATAAAAAGAAGAAGAAGATGAAAGTATAAAAACAAGCAACATTTTTTTAACTTACTACATAATAATCATCTCCATTTTGGCATTGCAATTGCTCACGACCATGTATCAACTACATAAGAGGTCGTTGAGAAAAAACTATATCAGAACCGCGTCCTTAGGAAACGGTCTTGATAAAGTCTAATTTTTTTTTAATATATAAATATTTCAAGTTATAGTAACAATATACAAATGTTACTTTTGAAAATATAAATTTTATTGCGTGTCCCAATCGTGCTTAAACTTTACATTTTGATAATGAGACAGTTGCCCTGTCCAATTAAATTGATCATGCCATTCTATGGATTGGATAGACATAGTCGCCAAGGCAAGACAACTTAAGGAATATTTCGATAGGTCCTATAAGTGCTTAAATGTCGAAAGAACTACAAAGCACGAAACAATAGATAAACATCTTAGAATTTTATTTGAACACCTTGAGGAAATTGGTAAACTATTCGATTTCCATTATCCCAACCTCACGCCCCATCACCAGATAGCGGCAGAAGCTTTCTTCACTGACGTTAGAGAAAAACTTGCAAAACTATTGACAAAGAGAAATTTAGAGGCTAAATTACCCCTAGCATTCCATGAGAGGTTAACATACAATAATAACCCCATGAATATTCAGCCTAGTACAAGTTATGAGGTAAGCGATAAAAGATCCAAAAATAATAAATCTAGCCAAAATACGGAGAGACAAACGTCATAATGCCTCAAACAATAGTGGAAATTTTAAATCTGTTAAACGTACGTCTGGGTGGCAAGAATGCCAACACCTACGTATTAGAAATAGAGGCTTTGACCAAGAGATTGGAGAGCGCCTACATTACAGATGGCCTCCCACAGCAACTAGCCCAGAGGTATTCCACCCAAGCGGCAGTTAAAGCAATAACGCGGAACGCTACTATTGAAAGAGTGAAACTGGTCATGGAATCAGGAACCTTTTCAAATATGAACGACGTGATGGCGAAGTTCGTCAATAGCTGCACGGAGGCTTATGGGCAGCAAAACTCCGTTCTTTTCACGAAGAATGGAACACAGAACCGTAATCGCAATAATCAGCGAGGTTGGTTGAATAACACTAACTCACGTAATCGAAATAACAATTATCGAGGGAACAGCCGTAATAATAATAATAATAATGGCAGCATCAATTATAACAACAATACTAATTACAATGGAAATGGCAACCGCGGACGTAACCGTCCAAATAATAACGGAAACCGCAACAACGCACGCCACGTTACCGAAAATGTTTCGGGAAACCAGTAGTACCCCTGAATTAGAGTACAGAATCTATAACATAAATTTAAATCTCTATAGCTATCTTCCCTGTAGAACATCTTTAAATGATGGAAGGTCAATACTATTAGTTGACACGGGTGCGGATATTTCTATATTAAAAATCGAACAAATCCTTTACGGATATATAGATGAGACTAAAACGACTCAATTAAGTGGTGCTGGCCAAGGATTAACAACTACCCTTGGTAAAATTCATACTGATTTAAAATTTGAAGAACTCCTTATACCGCATTCATTTCATGTGGTTGAGGATGATTTTCCGATTCCCGCTGATGGAATCATTGGTATGGATTTTTTGCGTAAATATCAGTGCCTACTGGATTACCAGGATGACCAAGATTGGTTGGACCTGAGATCCAATGACCTTCCACAGCACATCGCAATAGCAATGCGTAGCGCCCCACAGATTAACTCAATTTCATTACCTGCAAGATCAGAGGTAATCCGTCACGTTAACATTCAAAATGACGAGGAAAATGTGTTAATTCCAAATCAGATACTTCAAAATGGAATATTCATTGCAAGCACTATTGTCTCAAAATCAAGACCACTGGTCAAGATAGTCAACACAACAAATAAAAATGTTGTTATTTCGAATTTTAAAATTCAAACAGAAAGTCTTAACGACTATAAAATTGTCCACCCAACTAGAGACACTCGCAAAGATCAGGAAAAATTAAATAGATTATCGAAAAATTTTCCAGAATTTGCAAACGGCCAATCTGAGGAACGTATGTTCTAAATATGTTAACATTTTTGGATTAGAATCTGCAAAAATGACAACCAATAACTTCTACAAACAGAAGCTCAGATTAAAAGATAATGAACCAGTTTACATGAAATCATACAGAATACCACACTCTCACAAAGCAGAGGTGGGTACACAAGTTGATAAGCTTATAGAAGATGACATTGTAGAAGCCTCCATATCAGAATACAACAGCCCAATTTTATTAGTACCGAAAAAATCTTTACCTGGTACAGATCAAAAGAGGTGGAATCTCGTTGACTACAGAGGAATTAATAAGAAACTCGTAACAGACAAATTTCCACTCCCTAGAATAGACGATATTCTAGATCAATTGGGCAGAGCCAAATTCTTTTCTTGCCTTAATGTCAGGCTTCCATCAAATTGAATTAGAAGAAGGCTCTAGGGACGTAACATCTTTCTCAACGGATAAGGGTTCGTTTCGTTTCAAACGATTACCCTACGGTATAAAAATTGCTCCAAACTCATTTCAGCGAATGATGTCGCTAGCTTTTTCAGGATTATCATCCGAACAAGCATTTCTTTATATGGATGATTTAGTAATAATTGGTTGCTCTGAACAACACATGTTGCAAAATTTAAGAAATGTTTTCGAAACTTGTCAAAAATATAACTTAAAATTACATCCAGACAAATGTTCTTTTTTCTGTAACGAGGTCACATTTTTGGGACATAAGTGTACGGATAAGGGCATATTGCCTGATGATGGAAAATTTTCAGTAATTTTAAGTTACCCTACACCAAGGAACGGCGATGAAGCTAAACGCTTCGTAGCTTTCTGCAACTATTATCAAAAATGTATTCCTAATTTTGCCGAACATTCAAGGCACATAACAAGGTTATGTAGGAAAAATATACCATTCGATTGGAGTACTGAATGTGAAAAAGCATTCAACTACCTTAAAAACCAATTATTAAATCCAACAATTTTGCAGTACCCTGACTTTGAAAAAGAATTCTGCATAACAACAGATGCAAGCAAATTCGCTTGCGGTGCAGTTTTAAGTCAGCAATACTTTGATAAGCAGCTACCTGTGGCTTATGCTTCACGGTCCTTCACAAAGGGCGAAAGTAATAAGTCTACAATTGAACAGGAATTAGCAGCTATACATTGGGCAATTAAATACCTCAGAACATATATTTAACGTATCTATTTTCCATGAAAAATCCATCGTCGAAACGTACGAGGATGAGATTAGATCGGGAGAAGTATGATTTTATGGTGGAGTATATCAGCGGAAAGGAAAATCATGCTGCAGATGCTTTGTCTCGATTAGAATTCGAAGACATTAGAAATGCAGACAATAATAAAATACTGAAGGTAACTACAAGACTTCAGCCTTCCAAAAATTTGGAAAAAGGGACCAGTACAAACCCAAACACAGAATCGGTGGATATCCGGATATATGAGGCAATAAACGCCCATGAGTACAATAAAAATGCAAGATTGCATTTTACTAAAGATAGGCTGGTTATCCAAAAAGGGAAAACCAAGCTTTTCCAATTTGAGTCACGAGATTTTATTACTAATGGAAAGGTAGATTTAGGTCACCTTTTTCCAAGGCTTGAAAAAGTAGCCAGTAATCTGAAAATCACGACTCTTCGCATGTCTTTGGACAGTGCGTTGTTGGCCAACGTAAAACTAGACCACTTCAAGGAAGTATGTAATGAAAAGCTTCGAAAATTGAAAATCGTACTCACACCACCACTTACAAAAATCGTAACGAATTCTGAAAAATAAAGAATTATAGAGTTGTACCATAACAACCCATTATTTGGAGGTCACCCTGGCATTACAAGAATGATCAGGAAGATAAGATTGAAATACCACTGGAAGAACATGACGAGGGACATTACCCGTTATGTGAAATCTTGTGCAGAGTGCCAAAAGAACAAGTCATTACCGAAAACAATAGAACCGATGATCGAAACGCAAACGCCAACGCGTGCATTTGATACCATCATTATCGATACAATTGGTCCTTTTATGAGATCGAACAAAGGTAATGAATACGCTATAACAATAATATGTGACTTGACCAAATACTTAGTCACAGTACCAATTCCCGACAAATCGGCTCGAACAGTCGCCAAAGCGATTTTCGAGGGTTTTGTTTTGATTTATGGTCCTATGCGAAAAATGATTTCTGATATGGGAACCGAATACAAAAATCAAACCATAAACTAATTATGTCAATTGTTGAATATCGACTACACCACTTCAACTGCATATCATCATCAAACCCTAGGTACCATAGAAAGATCCCATATAACATTCAGTAAGTACATACGCTCATACATATCGTCTGATAGAACCGACTGGGATGAATGGTTACATTACTTCACGTATTGTTTTAATACAACACCTTCAACAGTACATAATTATTGTCCATATGAAATAGTCTTTGGTAAAATACCACCATCCATAGACGCCTTAAAGTCGCATAATATTAGTCCACTTTATAACTTAGATTCATATGAGAAAGAAGTGAAGTACAGGCTACAAACAGCATGGAAAAGAGCCTCAGTGATGCTTGATAAAGCCAAATTGACTAATAAGGGCCGATATGATAGAACAACTAGGCCAATAAGCGTAAATATTGGAAATCTAGTTCTTTTAGAGGACAATGCCGGTCATAAATTAGAACCACTCTTTAAGGGTCCTTTCGAGATCAAAGAAGTGGATGACCATGGCAATTGTTTATTAGCAATCGACGATACAAGGATTATGAAAGTCCATAAAAATCGTCTTAGAAAATTTTAATCGTAAATTTTGTAAATTATTTAATTAAATTTTATTATATTTTTATACATTATTTGAAAAAAAAAATTCTAGAATAAAATTTTTTTTTAATAAAATTACAACTTATACTTAAAATTTTAAACTTCTTAAAATTAAAAATAATAATTAAATTATAATTTTTACATTAAAATTAAAAAAAAAAATTAAATAAATAGATAACAAATAATTAACAAACAAATAAAATAAAAGAAAAATATTTATTTTTTTTTTAAAAAAAATTGTAAAATAAATAAAAATAAAATTAATTGTAAAAAAAAAAAATCGATCAATTAATTACCATTGATCAATCTTTTTTTTTTCCCCTAAAAAGGGTAGTGTATTTGACAAGCCAACGTTGTCATACCTTTTGTATGACAAGTCAACGTTGTCATACCTTTTATATGACACTTGAAACCTTAATTGTGATTGGCTAAAAACCATACTTTTTTGGTTGTCTACACTCAAATACCTTTACCGTGGGAATATGCTGATTACAGCTATTTTTAAGTAGCTTTAAGTTATTTTAATAAATAAAGACATAGTTGCTCAGTAGAGCTGAAAGCAAAAATATGACTATTGTTTTAATATACTTCAATACTATTTATATATGAAAATTTAAATATTTTTTTTAGAAATTAATATAAGATTTATTTTATATACTATATAAGTATAATCAATATAATTTAATGTAACATAAAATTTCAAAAAATTACTTCTATATTTATACGATAAAAAGTTCTGTCAAGGGGTAAAAGTTGGAAGGGGAGATTTTAATTAAGCCACCAAAATTTTCTTTTATTTATGTTTGGAAAAATGTTTTTATCACCTGTATCAAACCTAGTATTATCAAGTGTGATTTAATTGCAATGAATAGCCTTTTTATTGGCTCTTCTATATATATGGTAAAATATAGGTATGCCTATTTCATTTTGGATAAATCCTTTACTGTCGAGGTATACGAAAGCCTCGGGTGGTACATATCCACTTTGGTGGGTTTTATAAATATATTTTTCTTCAGTGTAATATGGTGCCATAATTAAATTATTTTCAAAGCATTCACAACTTTTTGCAATATGATTTCTAATTATATGAATAATAAAATTATCTATTCTACCTATTTTTGCAGAATTGTATAATTTTTGGTTTGGTATGTATTTCATATAACCACTATTTGGAGATCTGTTTGAGGTGCCCTAAGAGACTCTAAGTCTTATTTGTACCAAAAGAAAAGAATAAATAAATAAAATAAATAAATGTTCATTATCTTAGACACTTTCTTTCAAATACTAGAATATTCTCCATATATGATGGAGAAATTTGAAGCCATATTTGGCAACCGTATGTTATAATCGGTCTAATTAGTGATTGGTAAAGTATGACTTTAACTCTAGGATTGATGTATTGTGAATAAAACTGTTTTTTGTACATGAAAAAAGCATTTCTTGCTTTAATTATTTGTGCATTTATATGAGAATTGAAATATAAAAACTTATCTAGGCTAATTCCCAAGTATTTTACAACTTGTTAATTGTGAATATTTATATTGGTATTTGATATTATACCAAAATCTTTCCATTTTGTTCTTATGTTGCGTTTACATTCTCCTACTGGCGGACGGAAGAGAATGGTTTCACATTTGTTATAGTTGATTTTCATTTTGCAGTCTATTATGTATTTTTCAACTATCTTAAAGTATGTTTGTAATTCATTATTAATTTTTTCTATTTTATTATCGGCGAGATATATTATAATATCATCTGCAAAAGCAAGGATATAATCAATTTCCGTTAATAAATCAAATATAAAAATATTAAATAGAATTGGGGAATTCACTGTTCCTTGTTGAAGACCATTTACCGCAATGAATTTTTTTGTACTTATTTGTTTTTTATTGCAGACTAGAAAAGATTTGTTGTTTAACATGTTGTGTAATAGTATAATTAAATATATAGGCATCTTATATTTCAATAATTTGTAAATTAATGCCGGTATCCATATGCTATCAAACGCCTTTTCGAAGTCTATCAAACAGGCACCTGTACACAAGGATTGGTTCAGGTTCCAATGAATATTTGAGACAAGCATATGTGTTGCGTGAATTGTTGAGTGCTTGTATTTGAAACCGAATTGTCTCTCATTATTTAATTGATTTTTTTCACAGAAATTAATATTATTATTTACGCAAATTTCAAAAACTTTACTAATATTTGGGAGTAAACTAATAGCACGGAGATTTTTTAGAATACTTGTATCCTTATCCTTTTTGGTCAAAATTACAACTTTCGCTACTTTCCATGCTCGCGGAAAATAGGAATTGTTAAGCATGTTATTGAAAAGAATTTAATATTCACGTACCATTACATCAGGAATATTTTTTAATACAATATTTGGGATATTGTCTAAACCTGAAGAAAGTTTTTTTTAAACTTTTGAAAATGTATAATAACGAATTATTCGTTATAAAATAATTCTCATTTATAGATTTATTTATCTCGTTAGCCCTGAAATAATCCGTAAATCTTAGCAGGGATGATAGATTAGTTTCGTATTCATTTTTTGTTTCCAAAAATTTTTTGAAACAATTATCCACATCAATATGAACTCTATTTTGGGGATCGATTTCTTTAAAATAATGAATTGACTCTAGATAAGCTCTAATGGTGTTCAAAATTTGACTTTGATCTTTTACTACGAATTTACTATTTTCGTCATCCCTTTCTAGAACGTCAGGTGATATAACCGCATTTCTAATCAAAAAGTCCTCATCTTGTGGGATTTGAAGAGTATTAGTATTCACTCACCGGTTGTATTGACCTAAACTGTTTTTTTACTTCACAAAACATATTTGAGGAATTCTGATGATCAATACTTTTAAGTTTCTCTCTCACATGTGTATTGACTGCTATAGTAAAATTATCATTAATTAGCTTATGATTAGCTTGATTTCGCATTTTAGTAAATTAAGTTCAACTAGTAATAATAAGCGCTCTAAACGATTGTGTTTTTTGATTAAGGTTAAAATTTTGCTTTTTTCTGATTGCAATTTACATCTTTTAGTTGAATCAATTATTTGAAATTTAGGAACTGATTTTTCAATCGAACGAATTATCATGTCATTTAACTTAATTAGATAAAAATCAATTTCTGAATTAGTGAGATTTTTCTGATTTGGGATAGGTTCATTAGTGTTATAATCATTTGCAATACTATTCCTTAAACTTTTTCCAGTTAGTTTGTTTGTAGTTAAATTGGGAATCAGGCATTTCTCTAAAAAAAAGTGATTGGGTGATCAGTTTCCTCATGTGAAACTAAAATTTGTATTGTATTATGGTCGCTATCATAATCAAGGTTCTTAAGACAGTTTATTGTATTATTCTCTTTGTGTATGGATAAGCGAGAGTCAGCTATATACAGATCTAGATAAGAACTACAACGCGGGTACGAATACTATCTCATTACATGATAGCCATTCTTTTAGCATATTACCTTTTTTTTTTTTTTTATTCATTTATTTAAATTAACCGAGCCCATATGGGCCATATACGGCTAATAGTATAATATAATGTGCAAAAACAATGTAAAAAACACTTAAATCTAAACATAATGATATTTACAAATTCACTTACTTTAAAGATATTATTAAAATTTAATATAACAAGGAATAATATTAAGCTTATTGATTTGCAAAGTATTCCAGAAAGAATAACTTAGCTCTAGGAAACGTAAAAGGAAAAGTTTTTAAATTATTAGGAAGAAAGTTCCACACTCTTGAAATTCTAACCACAAAAGAACGTTCAAATATCGAAAGAATAATTCTAGGTATAATGATTTGGGGTGAGCGACTAGACCTTGAAAAAATAAACTTATCATAAAAATTGCGTGGGGTTTTAGTAGAAATTATTTTATAAAATAACAACAGCAATCTTAACCGAAGATACTGTACAAATGAGAATCCAAAAAACAATTTGACATGTGATGAGATGTGATCACGTACCTTCAGACCATATACATATCTTACTATTATATTTACAACTCTCCGAATGTTTTTAAGATTAGTTCGATTCGTTGCCGAATAGATTTCAATACCACAATTTACAATTGATAACAGAAGTGTATGTGCCACAATAATTCTAACTACGTTGTTTGATTCATTACCCCAATCCATATGTTTGCAATTGAGGTCTCCCGCCAGTATATAAAAGTTATTGGTGTTTTGTAAATTTAGGGATTGAAAAGTTGTAATAATTCGGTTTTTAAATTGTTATTAAGTAAAGGGTCCGTCAAATAACTTTTTTTTTTGAACTCCTGAACCAATAGGACTTTGTATAGCGTCATACCAAGGTCTTTATGCAAAATTCGTCTCAATGATGTCTCCGAAATGTTCAATTGTTGAGAACGACGGTGAATTGATGTTGATGGCGCTTAACGCACACTTTCTGCCACCGCAGCAATATTCTCGGGTGTACGCACTGTTTTTGGCTTTTCACGCTTTGGTTTATCGATGAGGATGCCAGTTTCTTTCACTTTTTTCACAAGATAACGAACATACGGACCATATTCGTTCAGCGGAAGGATAAAACTGTCAAATCAGACATGAGCTAAGTGTTACCAGTCACGAAATAAGCACTAGTTGAAAAAAAAAGTTAGATGGCGGACCCTTTATTATTACCGGAAGGGTAATAAGCCGATATTACGAACAATGTTTTATTAGCAATTAATGGTATTTTTAAAATACAAGTTTCCAATACTTTAAAAGAATTTATTGTATTGTTGGTATAGTTTTGATATTTAATGTCTTGTTTTATTAAAACTTCAGTTCCACCTCCCCTAGCAAAGTTAACTCTATCCTTCCGTATAAACCGATAATCTTTAAAAGTAACTTTATGTCTGTTCTTTAGTTTTGTTTCGTTTAGAAGTACTAAGTCCGGATTATATTTATTAATAAAATTACATAAGTCGTACCTTCTACCTAATCTTATAAGAGAATTAAAGTTAATTTTAATTTTATTAAGATTATTTACATTACTTTCAGCCATGGTGATAATTTAAGCTTCTAACAATGAAAAGATAGAATCTATTCTAGCTGCTTGTACTTGTAGTTTGTTTATGTAGATTAACTATTTGATTTGAAAGATTTTGCATTGAATTTTTAAACTCTTCTAAAGCTAGTTGTATCGGGGTTGTATTATTTTGATGATTATTGTTTTTTACAGTATCAGCAAAGCTCATATTAGGATTTATATTATATGATGTATTTGCAGTTCTATTTTGTTTTAAAATTTGTTTTCTGGCGCGAAGCTTTTGTTGAATTTCTTTATATTTTTCGCATCCTTTATATGATGCCGGGTGGCCATGTTTACCACATAGCACACAAAACAGTTTATCCCTTTCATTAACAGGTATGTTATTTAGGGTACATTCCCCAACTCCATGGCTTTCATTGCATTTAACACATCTTTTAGCCAGATAACAATTAGGTGCACTATGAACGAAACCCTGGCAGTTTCTACATTGCGTAATTTCTGGTTTTCTTAAGGGTTCCCAGCGAATACAGCGATGCTGCAAGCCCTTAATTGCAAGCAATTCGTTAGGTTTAGGTTAGGGGTTAGGTTAGGTCGAAAAGAGGATTCGGAGAAGGGAAATACTTCCCTAAACCGACCCAAGTCCCTGAGGACTTACACTTAAGCCAGAATGTCGGCTTGTTGTGCGCTCTAAACAATCGGTTCTATGTCCTATGTCACCTTACTATCCCAGGAACTCCGTCGCACTGACGAAACTCCTCAACTTCTTCCATCCTATGCCCCTAAGATCCCCCAATGTGGATATTGGGTAACTGGATAGTATTTCGACCCGGATCCCGGCAAATGCCGGGCATTCACAGAGATAGTGTTCCAAGGTCTCCTCGTCTTCCCCACAGGCCCTGCTCACTTCCGAGTCCGCCCTACCAATACGGTGGAGATGGGCCCTAAGTGTCGAGTGTCCCGAGAGGATTTCCATCAAAAGACTCAGTTCCTTCCTACTGAGATTCAGAATTTCCCTTGTCTTGTCCTTGTCCGGGTTGCCCCAGAGAATATTTGTACTCCTGCCAACACCCGCATTTTCCCAGATGGTCCTATGCATGGTGTCAGCCCAGTCCACCAGCTCCGCCTGGAGAGCTCGAAAAGGTTTAGCGTTCTCCAAAGTGACTAATTCCAGGGAAGATCCTCCCCTAGCCAACTCATTAGCCACTTCGTTCCCCGCTATACCACAGTGTCCTGGCACCCATATAATCTCAATGCGTCCCCGTGAAGAGAAATCGTTAATTTTCCCCTTTACACCTGAGTATCGTCATTGATCCCACAGAGTCCGTAGATAAAGCCCGGATAGCCGCTTGGCTATCCGTGAAAATCACAATATCACCGGTCAAGCCCATGATATTCACCTCCGCCTGTAGTACGGTGTTATGGTCAGGAAGATGGAAGCATTTGCGTACATTGAAGTCAGCGTTACAGAAGCCCAGACCCGTTTTCCCCGGTAGCCCTCAGCCGCATCATAGTCAATGCGACCTCGTACTTTACCTGTACCTCAATTGGGAAAATTGCCAGAATAGTTTCGACAGCCCTAGTAGATGTGGTTCTCATTGCGCCACTAATGCCCAAACAGCATAGGCGCTGTATCTTCTGCAATAGTCCCACATACGACCCAAATCTCATCGATGTCCACCGTACTACAGATGCGTACGTCAGTATAGGGGTGACAACGCTAATGTATAGCCAGTGTGTCATCCTGGGATTCAGACCCCATTTAGATCCTATTGCCCTTCTACAGGCGGCCCACGATATGTGGGCCTCTTTACCCTTTCCTTAATATGGTCCCTCCAGGATAGTTTCCAATCAAGAACAACTCCCAGATACTTGACCCTATCGGAGATGTGAACCGTTTTTCCCAGGAAGATAGGTTCATCAAAATGAATGATCTTCCTCTTCCTAGTAAAAAGGCATATTTCGGTTTTGTCCGGATTGACATTTAGGCCCCTGGGCCTAGCCCAGTTGTACGCCAGTTCGAGTGCATAAGATGCCCTCCTACATAGATATCCAGGATTCTCCCCTTCCAGATTCTCTCCTTTCCCGGTTTAGGTATGAAGACAACTTTTGCCTCCTGCCATAACCTTGGAGTGTACGCGAATTTTAGGCACGCAGTGAAAATGTTTACCAGACTTCCGTCGATCCAATCCATGCTCTGCTGTAGTAGAGCTGGAAAGATCTCATCCGGTCCCGCTGCCTTGTAAGGGGCGAAACTGTTAACCGCCCTTCTCACCATCTCCCTGGTTATAACCATACTATGGCCCGATATACTTCCCGCTCGTGGTCGGTACCCAATAGGTTCCACTGTTCGCCCCAAGGTTATTGCAAGTTGTTGGTCCTCTGAAGGTCCAACGTATGCCTCCCTTGGTTCAAGTTGGTCCCCGTTGGTTCCCGCCCTATCCACAAGAAAGTGTGTTCCCATAAGTATTCTTAACGATTGTTCCATAGTGTCCGCCTTCCTCCCGCTTGCGTCTACAAGGGTCTCGGGCTGCGTATGGGTTTTCGATAAGAATTTCTTTATCCTTGATACCTCGCTCACACTGTCCACTTGTTCACAGAAAAGTTTCCAAGAGTTGCGTTTCGCAGTGCGTATCCTTTTATTATACTCTCTGAGTCTACTGTGATAGTCATCCCAGTACACCGATCGTTTCTTTCCGCGGGCCCTATTAAAAAGTCTGCGGACATCTCTCCCGAGATTGATCAAATCCCCCGTCAGCCAGGGTTTTTCCCGAGGAGATCTTCGCGATCGGAGTGGGCAACACCCCTTAAACGTTTCAATAAGGCCACCCGTTATTCTAACCACTTCCCTGTCTATGTCCGCCCCACTCCCAAGGTGTTCGTTTGGCGTGCCAAGACGGTCTTGCAGTTAATCCCTAAATTTGGTCCAGTTCGTTTTAGCCTTGTTCCGGTACGTTACGGGTTCCGGTGGAGGCTGTGCTAGCCTAAAGAGAATATACCGATGATCTGAAAAGGAATGTTCGTTCGATACGTGCCATTCCTGGATATCATCCACTAAATTTTCAGTGCATACCTTTATATCCAATACCTCTTCCCTTAATCTGTTAACAAACGTAGCCGTGTTACCAATATTCAGGGTAAAGAGGTTATTCGAGTTTAGAAATTCTAGTAATGCTTCCCCTCACTTGTTGCAGTTTGTGCTGCCCCAAGCTATGTGGTGAGAGTTCGCATCACAACCTATTAGAATTTCCTTACCTGTTTGCCTTGCAGCCGTTACAATTCCCTGGAGTTCTGGCGTTGGTGGTGGAGTCGCCGCATAAGATGGTAGATATAGCGAGACCAGGAACATCTTCTGGCTCCCGTGCGTGAGGACGGTCGCATCTACCGTTGATAACTCTGGGGAGAAAAGAAAGTTTAGATTTTTGTGACACATAATACAGGTTCTCGGGCGAGAGCCTGCGTGTACATAAAAGATTTGGAAATTCGGATCGTTCAATCCAGCAATCTTGTCCTTAGTGGTCCAAAGTTCCTGTATTAAAACGATATGAATCTTACCTCTGCGTAATTTTTCCATCAGATCGAGAGTAGCCGTTTTACTCCGATGGAGGTTGACCTGCAGGATCTGGGTCATAGGTCGGCTAGCAGTTTTTCTTCTTGGGAGTTAGTCATCACTGACTCTCCCTCTTAATTTGTGGCATCTTTTACGCCACTTACCTCCTTGTTAGCGGTCGCTTCATCACTACAGTATGCATGCTTAGCGTCCGACTTATCCCAGCCAATTGTATTCTTGCCTACTTTAAAGTAGACGGCTGTGGATACGAAGAACGCTTTGCCCATCGACTTCCTAAGCTGAACCATGGAGTCCTGGTCGATTCCCACAACTATTAGAGTACCCGTTGGGGTTTCCTCCCTGTGAAAAATCTCCCATTTTTCCACGACTAGACCCTTGTTTTGTCTACCGAGGACCTTTAGGATCTGCTCCGTAGCATATTTGCGACCCCAACCTTTTATAAAAACCGACGTCTTGGTCAGGGATGGAATATCCGCCTTATTAACGAGGGCCAGCTTAGCGCCTTCCCAAGGGGCAGGAATTTCTTCCACCAACTTTCTCAGGATACCTATGCAAGTTTTAGAGGCCAGCTGTAGCATAAGGACATCCGTCGAAAAGTTGTAGCTATTTATTTGGATTGCAGCTGCGTCGTCGTCCGCCTCTAAGACATACTGCATAATCCTTTCATTTATGGCCTCTTCGAGACATTGTCTCTGGGCTGTGGGGATTTTACCCGAAGGGTTATTTTGGTCAATCACAGCGTAGCTTAGTTCGTCCATGACTGACCTCTTAGCTATCTTCGCATAAGAGATGGGATGTTCCTTACCCGATTTCGCTTCTGACTTTCTCTTCATTGAAGACTGGCTGGGAACCCTGTCGTTCCGTGAAGAGATCGTCTTCGGCGCCGTCGGTTCAGTAGCCGCCAACGGTTTGTTCATTCCGGTCAGTTGAGTATCCGTAATGGAGCCTCCTTGCCCAGAGATGGACTTTTTGGTTGCCGAGTTACTGGTGGACGGGGAACACTTTTTCTTCTTTTTTGCGATAACAATGTTCTGGTCCTCGGGGGATCGAATTCTCTTGCCCACATCCGAGGATGTGGGTGTAAATTGTTCTTTCTCCAAAGTCCCATCTTGTTTAGCTTTTGTATCGTTGCCAGCTTTCGGAGGTTTCTTCATCCGGTTTAATTTGGCGAGTTTACGCTGTTGAGCCCCGGATAGTCTCACCTTCCTTGTGGTGAGTTTGGCTATGCCAGCACTTACTTCCTCTACCATCTTGCTGACTTCGTCTGTCTTTGAGGAGTTCGATTCATCTGAACCGGCGTCCTTATAATTTTTGCATATAGCATTTGTGTCGCTTGTCACATTACCGTCTATGGAGGCCAAGTTACCCACCTCCACAGGGGCCTTGCAGTATTTTGATGACGACGCCTGGGGGCCCGCTTGCACACCCTCACCAGCCGCCGGTACTGTTTTTTTTCAATTTTGGCACTGAGGCCTTTTAGTAAGTATGTTTTTGTTTTTAAATCTTTTGGAATAAAAGTAAAAAAGTGTGCATTTGTTTTTTTGTAAATATGCTTTACTCTGTTGTAATACACATAAAGAGATTTTTTTTTTGTTATAAAATTCTCTTATTTTAAAGTCTTTTATATTATGGCCTTTTTTTATAAGCTGGACAAGTTCATTGGGATCCACACCAAAAACGTTGAGAGGTGGGTTTTTTTTTATGTTTGTTTTGAGAATTGCTTGTTGTATTTTCATTATTTAGAGTATTATTATTTAAATTATTTCTTGAGGAACTATTAGATGTTGTTGCTGGTTCGTACTCTTGTACATGTTTTTCAAACATTCTTCGTTACATTCTTTATCGTTGTCACGAATATAATAATAATTATTTTTTAGTTGTTTTGCCATTGTTGCATTTAATGCTTCACTTTTTATTTTTATGTCATTTACTGATTTGACATTATTTTGTATTGATGGATTATTTATATTGTTTTTGTCATTGTTGATTAAGGAATGTTGAGCATTAAGCTCTGACATAATTTTTAAAAATTGTTTTTTTTTTCATTTGTTGTTTAAGAGTCTCTTTCTCTAGTTAAAACAACTACGCAACAAAATATGCATCGAAAAATTAACAAAAAAAAAACACATAGAACAAATGAATCTTATTATCACTTTCCGCTGGACGTCAGTCTTTCATGACAGTCACGATCGAACTTCTCTATATTTTAAGTTAATATTACCGAAACTAATAATTAGAATATTTTCCTTAATACAATCCTTTTGAATGTGAAAGTTATTAATTTTTTCTAGACAAAACTAAAACACTTATATAATACGAAATATAAACCAAATGAGAATTCCATTATTTTAATTATTTTAGTCTCCTTAAGGGAAATTTTTACGAAGCTATTTACTCAATTTGAAGTAGTTAAATTTTATAAACTAAATTTAAGTAGGGTCATATTTGGTTTTATTTTTTTCATACAATTTTAAATTTCTTAACTTTTAGTTCAATAAATACTTAAAATTTAATATATTGTAGAAAAAAAGAAATACATTTTTTAAGACTATTAACTTAATTCAAGAAAGTATAATTAAAGGAAATTACTTACTGTTTTTGAGTTAATAAAAAATTAATATGTACTAAAAATCTAATAAATTTGCATTATTTATAATACAATAAATAAGCAATACATTTTAGTAAGACGCAAACTTAATTATGGTTCATACTTTTTTTTTGAGTGTACATTAGAGTGCCCCTTAAGTATAAATGTTGATACGGTACCCTCTATTTTTTTATATGTTTGACTTGAATATAGCTCATGTGTAGTTTAAGGCCTCTACGACAACGCCTTCCCTAAGCGACTAGGCCTTAAAGAGCGAAACATGCGTTTTTTTTTTTTTTTTTTTTTATAATTTAACCAATACTCAGGGGATGCCCCCTACTCATGCAGTGCATTGTATTGATCAGGAAAATAAGGTATGGGAAGGAGGAAAGAGGGAGTAGTGTTTGTGGATATTTGATTTAAATTTTTCTAAATTGTAAGTAACAGGGAAGACTTCTGCGGGAAGTTTGTTCCACATACGAATCGTTCGACTAAAAAACAAATTTTCTCTGTAATGCGTTGTGCGAAACACAGGACAATCAACTACAAACGGATGTGCTCTACTAGATAAGCGAGTATTACGAATAAAAACTCGGGCTCGTGGAATAAGTTCACTTATCTCAGATGAGCATCTCCCATGGTAATATCGATAGAAAAGTGTCACACAACCCACATTCCGACGATGCTCCAATGAATCAATAGAGTTGGATACACTACTGTCATTGATAAGCTTCACCGCCCTCCCCTGAACACGGTCCAGAAGCTTCAGAATAGACAATGGAGCCCCTGCCCATTTTTGGCCGGATATAGCTGGTATAAATAGTAAGGAGATCGGATGGAGTGAAGTAAGTCTTGCACCGTTTTAGAAAACCGAGACACTTGAATGCCTCTTTCGACACTTGAAATACGTGCTTATTCCAACGGACATCACACTGTATTCTCATGCCCAGAACATCAAGAGTATCCGATTCCTCAATACCTATACCATCCATAGTTACAGATGACAATGTCAATTCCACAGCCCGTCTGTGGGTTAACATACAACATTGGGTCTTGCGTGCATTAAAATCGACCTTATTCGCGCGACCCCACTCGGAGATTGTAGAAAGGTCTTGATTGAGTGTGTCATTCATGTTCTGCCGCATGCCCTCTATCTCCAAAGAGCTTGGAATGTGATCGAATGAAAATGAATGACAAATGTTGCTGTCATCTGCTAAAGAGTAGATAGGGTTGATGCTCTGACCAAGAAGGTCATTAATAAAAATAAAAAAAAGGGTAGGAGAAAGAACAGAACCTTGCGGTACCCCTGAATTTAGCTGAAACTCGTTTGATGAGACCCCATCTAAAACAACACGTACAGTGCGGTCTCTGAGAAAACTCGTTCTAAATCGAGAGAAGACATTACCGACACCAAAAGCAACTAGCTTAGTCACGAGTGCCCCGTGCCACACACGATCGAACGCCTTAGAAATATCTAGAGCAACCACTTTACTCTCAACAAGGCGGTGGATTGACCGGCTCCAACGTTCCGATAGAAACGCCAACAGGTCTCCCGTAGATCGAAAACTACGGAAGCCATACTGTCGATCATTTAAAAGTGAATGGGTCTCTAAATATTTCACAAGATGGTGGTTAATAACTGGAATAGTAATAAATACTGCCCCAGACCACTAATGTTCCAATTATTACTAGTTCGAAAAATTCGAGCACACATTTTAAAAATTTTTGAAATTGATTACTACAACAGAATTTTTTTATTCAAAAGACTCAAAATTGTGAGAAATGGAAGAAGTTTTTTTTTTTGGATGTCGTTAACCTGTCTTATGCTATAAACACATAGACGACTGCAGCTACACGACTACAGCCTGTCAAAAATAAAATACACACGTTTATATGAAAACGATTATTTTGGCACCAACACAACTACACGGCTACCCGACTACTTTTGCCGCTGTAGTCAACTTAGGATAATTTCTATTTTTGTTGGCTGCAAAACAAAAATAGTGTTGACAATAAAACAATATATGTAACAAATTAGTGCTTAAAAATATTTTATTTTGTTAAACACAAAAAACGTCGCAACATTAAATGGTATAATTGCATTAATATTCAAGAGGGGTTAGATAAATTTATTTACACGTTATAATAATGTATTATAAATAAGTAATTGTATTTTAAGTGAACTTTATATACGTGTCTACAGCCATGCATGCTGTTCTATTTTAATAAAGCAAAAAAAAAATGTAATTGGCACTACTGAAATAAAAATTCATTTGTATAAAAACAGCTTTTTATTATGTTGCTGTCGTTTCCAAAATAATAAGTAGCTGGAAACACGGCGACGATTGCAGTGAACGGAATTTGTAGTCGTGTAGCTCTGCAGTCTGCTGTGGTCTATGTGTTTATAGCATTAAAGTGATGTCAAAAATGGACAACATTTTTAGGGTGCTTTTCAAATCTCTAATTTCAAATTTTAAAATGTTTTCTTCAACAAAAATTTATATCTGCACTCCAGGGTCTTGTTTAAAACATCTTAGAGAATAAAAAAAAAATAAATTTAAAATTATCCCCCAGTACATTTGTGTAGAGCAACGATTTGATTTTTACGGATTTCGAGGAAATTGTGTTTTTTTGATGATAACTTACTACTATTGAATTTTAAGAAACGTGATCTAAAATATTATAACACAATATCTGAAGATTCTGTGCCAACAGTTTTGAACAAATTAAATAACCGTGCCGTGCCGTATTTAGATCAATGGAGAGACTGCGGGAATTTATATATATTTAAACAAAAAATATTTAAGTACTTCTTTTTACAAACCTTGCTACAGCCATTTTTTAAATTCCTAAAAAATATTCTGAGCTAAATTAACCCTTAGATGCTTTTGGTGCTAAAGTGAAATATTGGTAAAAATTTTAACATTATTTGATCATAAACAGAGAAAATTTATAAAAAAAAATAAATTGTTTTTCAGGAATATGTATTTTAATTTGTTCCCTAGGTTAATAATATAGGTACTAATTTAGCAAAACTTACCATGTGGGAAATAGTCACTGGTATGGTTACATGACTAGAACTTTGTGTGTATGAACCTGTTCTGTTATATGAAAGTGACCTAAACTTTTAACATGGGCTTGTCATAATATGTGACAAATTCCATCTTTTGAGCTAATTAAGATATGCTGGAGAACTTGTCGAATATAACATATCACCGAACTGGTTTAAGTGAATACGGAACAGAACGAGTTGAAAGTATCTAGTATGCAACTACTCTCATGTTAGGCATTATTTGATATGTAGCAGGACCAGTACGAAATAAAATATTACGTGAATGGTTTAAGCGTACAAATCACAGTACTCAAGAAAAACATTAAGTAAAACACTAGTTACAGATAATCGCAATGCCTTCTGTTACGGACTTGTAAAAAAATTGATAATTTCGTGACATATTACAAATTAAAAATAATTGGCATGTTACCTGTTACTTTTGTATTCCGCATGTGTCATATTATGTACGGGTTACTGAAAAAATCCGGACTGATCCAGTAATTAAACTTACCTAAAAAATTATTTTTTTTATTATATTGCCCAATGTCCAAATGCCGTTTTTGGGCCGAACTCTTCGGTCGAACTTATAATTTTGCAGACTCTACCCTATGGGAAATTAAGACGAAGTGAAACCGATAACGGAATGAGCCTGTCGCTTTAACAAGGCGCTGTCATGGTAAGGGAAAACTGACCCATGTGACACGTCACAGACCTAACCCGGGACATGTCCCAAAACGTTGTCTTTTAGAATAGTTTTCTGACATGGACTTTTGTTAAAATTATTTCCTTATTGATTTTCAAACAATATGCCATAAGCTATTAAAATATTTTACTAAAGTATAAACAAACTAAATTTATGCCCTTTTAGAAATCGTGCAAGTTGCGGGGAAATTGTAGGAAAATTAAGCGACCGCAGAAAGTTACTCGTATAATCAATTTTGAACCAAAAAATAAAAATAAAGGGTAGAAGAAACCCGAAGACTTAAAATTAAAGTTTCAAAGTCTAAAATTAGTAGAGTTTTCAAAATATCTGGAAGAAGTATTAATTGCTGTATTAAATGTATTCTCTTGCGATGAAATTATTTTAAATGATTTCTTACATGTTGAAATTTTATGTGTTCTAGCAAAAATAAATAATAAAAACATCTATATAATTTGCTCATACATTCCGCCAAATTCACCTCATTCTGTTTACATGGATCATATTAGTGCTGTCAACGTAGTATTGAAAAATCTAAAATCATCTGACTTGGTAATGTTTATTGGAGATTTTAATATGCCATCGGTTATTTGGGAACATGCTGTAGATACAAATTATCTGACCCCTTCTCGTTCCTCAAATTCTTCTACAGAATTTATACATAATCTTTTGTCTAATTGTCTTTTCCAAATTAATTCGATAACAAATGCCTGCGGTAAAGTGCTTGATTTATGCCCGTAATTTCAAGCAATAGATACCTACAGGTGCTTAGATACCTACCCGATATTGTTCGTGTACACGGTAGGTATCTAAGCACCAGTAGGTATATATTGCTTGAAATTACGGCCATTAGTATTCGTCAATGAACCAACGGATTTTTCTATAGATCGTCATACTTCAATATCTAATCCTGAGGATATATATCATCCAACTATTGAATTAACTTGCTCGTGCTTTTATCCTTTTCAGCATAAAAACAAACAACACAACACAAATAAAATTTATTGTTTTAAACGCACAAATTATGATATTTTAAAACAACATATTTCTAGTATCAATTGGTTAGAAGAACTATCTGATATCAACGATCTTGATGAATGCTTAACAACTTTTTATTGTCGTCTCAATGAATGTTTTTCGGCTGCTATACCTATGAAGGTTCCAAATGCTGTAATCGGTCCTCCTTGGAACTCTAAGTATCTTTCGCGCTTGAAAAATAAAAAAAATAATTTGTATAAAAAATATAAACAATCCAATTCATCTTTATACTATATGAAATACTCAATTGCTAGATCAGCGTATACTATTGCGAACCAAACAGCCTATAAAAATTATTTAATACGAGTTAAGGATAGCTTGAAACACGACCCTAAATCATTTTATAAATTTGTTACCTCTAAAAGGCGTGCCGCTGATTATCCATCAATAATGAAGAATGTGGATTGCGAGTCATCAGATGACGTAAATATCAGTAATATGTTTGGTGATTTTTTTTTATCTACTTACTCATCATCGATACACAACTCTCATCAGTATCCTTATACAATTTATGAATCAACGCGAATTAATATGCCTCCTATTAATGAACAAGCTGTGCTAAGTTATTTAAATAAGTTAAAATGGTCCTATGCTGCGGGTCCAGATGGTATTCCTAGTTGGATCTTAAAGCAGTGTTCTCATCTACTATATATTCCGCTGACAATTATTTTCAATAAATCGCTTCAATTGGGTTATTTTCCATCTATTTGGAAGGAATCATTTATTATCCCGCTGTTCAAGTCTGGATCTAAAGCGGTTGTTTCTAATTATAGAGGTATAGCAAAACTAAGTACTATACCAAAATTATTTGAAAAAATCGTTTATGATTATATGGCACATCAAGTTTCATCTATTTTATCTCCGAGTCAACATGGTTTCCGCAATTCTTGTTCTACAGTTACAAATTTGCTGGAACTTACTACTTAAGTCAATGAAGGCTTTATCAATAAAAAACAAACCGATGTAATTTATACTGATTTCAGTAAAGCGTTCGACCAAGTTAATCACGAACTTTTGTTGTACAAACTCGATAACATTGGCTTTAGTATATTATTTCTTAAATGGATTGGTTCATATTTATACAACAGAAAGCAGCGTGTTAAATTTCGATTTTCGTTTTCCAAATATATTCATGTTTTATCTGGTGTCCCACAAGGTAGTCATCTCGGACCTCTATTATTCACATTATTTATAAATGATCTTCCTTGAGTTATTACGCATTCCAATACTTTAATGTATGAAGATGATGTAAAAATTTAACTTTCATTCAAAACAGCAACGATCAAATGCTACTACAGAATGATATAAATCGTTTTACTACTTGGTGCAAAATAAACTTAATGAGCCTTAATGTTAAAAAATGCAAGTACATGATATTTTCTAGATCCTCTCCTATTAATGGTCGCTACGTGATGAATGATGCTACTATTGAGTTAGTGGAGTCAGTTAACGATCTTGGCATCCATTTAGATAGAAAGTTAGACTTTAGATCTCACATATCTTTAACAATAAATAAAGCTACTGGAGTACTTGGATTCATCAAACGCTGGAGCAAAGAATTTCGTGATCCATATACTACAAAACAATTATTTACAACGCTTGTCAGACCGATTCTAGAATATGGTTCTGTCGTGTGGGACCCTCAGTACCTTATCCATTCAAATTCTATTGAATTACGCCAACGCTGAACCTTTTCGAAGAATTGGCGATGAGTTTAATCAACTATATTTTGTAGTAGACTTCAATAAAAGTATGGATGCTGTTAAACGTGATATAATTCGCCATCTTAATGAACTGTAGAATAATATGAAATAGTTTTTTCTTTTAAATAGTCTGTAAGGTTTAAATCTGTAGACTGAAATAAATAAATAAAAAAAAAAAAAAAATAAATAAATTTAATTTTTCAAGAATATTTGTGAAAGGAAAAAGAAAAACAACTTCAAAAGAATTGTAATCAGCTGTTTTCTTGAATGTAAATTGATACACTCCACTTGAAAAAGAAATCTGAAGCAAGTTCGTTTCAATTTTAGAAAGTGTGAGTATTGGTAAAAAGTGTGAGTGTATTAAAACTTGATAGGCAAAACTTGATCGTGTAACCCTCAAGTAAGGTAATTTCCTAGACCAAAAATCTTGTATCAACTTTCCGCCAGTCGCACATGCAATTATGATATGTTATCATTTCCACAGTCAAAAAGTCGGTTCTGTTTGAATCATTTCAGTATTAGGTCTGCTGTGTAACAGTCAAGCTATTGGTTGTTTCTGCCTAGATTGCCATTTTTTTATACACAGCTAATTATTTTGCACCAGTTCAGAGTTACTTCACAATTTCTACTGTTACGGCCCTAGTTACTTTGGTCCGCTGTAGTGTTACATTAGTTTTTCTCGAGTTACATGATATATCAAGAATAAACCAGCCAAAGTTTTGCCACCTTTTAAATAATCACGTGGTTGGATATTTAGCTAAAATTGCCAATCATTGATAGACCGAAGTCTTCGTTTATACCAGTTTTACGACGTGACTCCTTTTCACCTATCACAGAATTACCACTTCGGATCAATCGGTAATTCATTTTCCGTAGGGTATTTATAAACTTTGTGATATATTGCCCAAAACTCTCTCAAATAACAACAAACGTTTGATGATTCAGGATTTGCTTTTAACATTTTAAAGTTCTTATGCACATTTTAAACATTGTAGATAATAAATTTTTGCGAAAAAATATTATTTTTAGGAGAAAGTATTTAGTCTTGCAGAATGTGACTAAAATTTTAAAATTTATTCGCAATCAATGGTTTAAAGTTGCGTTTGTATTTTCAGTTTAATAGGTAATATTTTAATTATAAAAAAGTGATTTTCATGAATTATTTTATAAGAAGTACTTTACCCGTAAATTCAACTGTAGCAAGAAGTTTCCCCCCCGTAATTTACTCAATATACTTTTCCAACCTATATTTTTATTTTGGTTTTAAACTTTTGTTTATTTTTATTTTAACTTTGAAAGTTCAAGGATTTCAAAATGACAACTTTTTCTAATAATTCTACCCTTATTGTTTTGACATGTCTGACAATTATAGAACTTTTATTGTATTCTTAATTTAATTAAAATTTTTAATTTTATATGGATAATAAAAAAACTTATAAAAATTGTATTTTAGGTTGAATTTTCTGAACATTTTTATAAGCAAGTGATCTTTTTTTTTTTTTTTGATTAAATGAATTAAGTAGAATATAAATTAACATCATGTGCTAAAATTTTGCAAATTCTGTTGGGTGATTTGGAAATATTCACAGAATTAAAAAATAAGTCAAATTTTACAATGCCAATCTTCAAGTGGCTCCATAGAGTTTTTGAATGAAAAATTTAATTGAAAGGACCACGGTCAAAAAATAGTATTTTTTGCCGGTTTTCTCTGGAATGGCCGATATTTAACTGCATAAAAGATCTTATTTAACCCATTAAGTAAGTCATTATTTTTTATTTAAAATAATCGAAAAATATATTATAAGAAGAAAACATTTTATTGAAAAATGGATGGATATGCCAGACTGCCGCAGTTTGTTTCCCTCCAAGGATTCGTCAGTGGTTGATTTATGTGTCAATTGAACAAAGTATTTTATATTATTAAATTGCTTTTTATGAAAAACTTTTTACTTTGTGTCGTAGTGAGTTTCAAACCCACAGCCATACATCAGGCTATGACTCGTAGCATCAACTCTTAGCGAGTTGAGACACGGTCGACACAGCGAAGAGTGTGTCTAAGTGGAGTTTTGTAATATATATTATGAAATGTTTTCATATTAAATCATATTTTAATATATAAAATTTCTTAAACGACCAGAGATTTTTCATAAAATAAGTCCCCATTATAAATCTTACATTTTTTCTTCGAGTTTTAAGTTTGTCTTAAGTCTGCGACTTTAAATCTTAGAGTTGCTTTAAAAAGTTTTCAGTGTAAAAATTGTAAGCTTAAAATAATGAAAAAAGTGAACGAAATTTGACAAAACTAGAACAATAATAAATTTAATCGAGTCCACTCGAAGACTTGCCCTGTGGGGATGTCTCAACGTAAACACAAATTTGTTCCAGGCAGAAAAATACAATCGGCACAGTGTTGACAAAGCGTTGGCGACGGTCGATTTTGCTTTGGCAGAACGTGGGATTAACAAACTTGCCAGTATTGTCCTTTTACCTGATTGATAACAGTGGCCAACCGTTGGTTTGAGCGAACTTGCCACCGCTGGCTTAACGTTGGTAATCGAAACAATTTGGTGCTTTCAATATATCTTAAATTAAATTAATTTTGAGAAATGTGTATAATAAAACACATTTAAAAAGCTGCAAAACATTTCGGTCTTAGTGTTATACAACATATTTAAATGTGTAAAATAATGCTTCTAAGTCGTTGTAATATTGGTAAAAACAATGTTGGTAACGAATTTTGAATTTTGTTTTTGTTAACCCTCTAACTGGCAAAAGATAAATTCTGGTGCTTAGCTTTCGGGAATTTATTTTTAAAGTAAACATCAACTTAATAATATATAATTCGTAGACCACATGTAAAAATTTGGTGTTTTTTAGTTGCCAGGTGTTTTTTAGTTTGCCTTAAACTGCCTTGTCAGTTTAAGGCAAAGAAATATGCATGTTTAACCCATTTCTTACCAGCGTGTGTTTGAACACACGCGTAACATTTCTCGACTTTGAGTTAATAAAAACATAGATTAATATAAATAACTAAATGTTTTGGTGGTTTATTTTAAGCTATATTTAATATTTTTTTGTGCTGGCAACAACGTGTTTGTTTAGTTTTTTGGTTTGGTTGTTTGGTTTCTTAGTGTTACAACATTTTATAATAAGTTTTCAGTTATTTTTTGGTAAGTTTCAAATAATTTTATATTTATATATCTTATATTTTATTACTATTACTTAATGTGCTTGCTGAAAGAGAGAGGCTTCTGTGCAACCGGCACTGTTTGATCCAATCAAGTTGCCGGCGCCCCTTTGAAAGCTGAAATAAACTTGAAAAAGCACGAAACGGACTATGCTTACGATACTAAAAATGACGTTATGGTTATTCGTTGGATGGACAATTCGGAAGTTACTATCGCAACCAACTGCGATGCAATCTATCCAATGGCAATAGTACAGCGGTATAGCAAGGAGAAGAAAAATGATTTCGTGTTCCACACCCCTCGCATTTAACACAGCCCCTCGCAAATATATGGGCGGGGTGGAGTTACACGACAATGGTGTTGCCAATTACCGTATCGGCGTTCGTGGAAAAAAGTGGTATTGGCCGCTCTGGGTCCAATGTTTGGACAGTGCTGTTGTCAATGCATGGAAGCTACATTGCTTCGCAGCAGCTTCGAAAATGAGAAGCCTATGTCACAGCTTGACTTAAAAAATTCGGTGACCAAGTCTCTGCTTCTTTCGTCGGATGATGCGATGGAAGGAATCGAAAATTCATCTACTGAAGATTTAGACACTAATTTTAGTCATCAAAACCTTCCGAGAGTAGACGGTATGCACGTTCCACTGAAAACCGAAAATTGCTGACGTTCCGTTGTGTGCACCCCAAAAGCCAACATTTTCACGTGTGAGAAGTGCAACGTCCACCTACACTCGGAAAATTCCTTTAAATTGTTTCACGAAGACAAACAATTTTTGGCGAAACACGTGTAAACAAAAAGCCAAGAATTCAATAATTTTATGTTATCCGCTTTTTTCTCAAATAAATAATCAAAACTAAAAAAAATTACGTTTCTACTTACCTTGTTTTACCTGTATTTACCTTTAAACTTACCATAAACAACCTAGATTACTAAAAAAAACTTAAAAAATAAGTTTCATCAAAAAAGTCCAGCATCTAAATTTCTGGTAAGAAATGGGTTAAGAAAAATATTAAATATAAGAAAAAAAATTTAAAAATTCTATTTTTTATTGTGATAGTCGTAAAAACAATTTTAGCATTTGAACTACATAAATAAATGTCACACTTTTGACATTTGCACTGAGTATGGGATGATTTACATAGCTTGCATTTCGTTTTACCACCTTCTTTGGATCGCCAGAGAGGAAAAATGGTCATACCCATCGAAATGAACTTCTTCAGTAGGATGTTTGGCTTTTTTACCTATTCCAGATGAGGACTGGGAGTCTACTAGTTGAAAAGAAATTTTGATTTAGAAATTTTGGAGAAATTGAACAACATTAGCCCATACTGTGCAGAATTGAGTTTAAAGGAAATACTGGCGTATTTTCTTTTTTATTTTACATATTCTGCCAAAGCCATTCCTTTACTCCACTAAAATAATATTCTGAAGTAAATTAACCCTTGGATGCTCTTGGTGTCAAAATGATCCTTAGTTGAAAATTCTTAGAAAAATATACTCTGTTTTGCTAATACTTTTCTACTAGGGGCAATTTTGACTCCAAGAGCATATAAAGGATAATTTTTGATTTATTCTAATTTTTATTCCATTCCGACGTTTGGCTGGGGATTTCCCAGTACCCTTAGATCTGGCAACCATACATAAATACAAAATAAATAAACCATAAATAATGACAACAAATCTAATCTAGCAATAGAAAAATATAAAATAAAACTTACTGTTCCCTAATCTGGTCCTACACCTGGTATTTTATTGTATCAACTAATTCAAACAAGTTATACAACAATTTTCAAAACAACTCAAAATGTCCACATTGGGGAACATGTACCCTAAAGTTGGCCTACATTAAAAAACTCTCTAAAATTATAAAATTGTTAGAAAATGTGGTAAAATCGACAAAAAATGTATTTAAATTAAAATTTATTTTAATTTGGTTTATTAAAACGTTTTATGTATCGTTTAATGCTTTTTAAGGGATTATCATGTGTAATGCTAGCTTTTTTAATTGCGGTAAGTAAACGTTTTTTCGTTGTTGTGAAACACGCTGAAAAATTGTCCACAATAGAGAAAAACATTTTTTAATGGTTTAGTATGTAAAACAGAGACAATATATTGTATGTAGGTACTATTTTACGAAATGTATCCGCCCGAGTAAAGAAGCCTTAAAGCTAGCATTACTCGAACGTAAATGTAACGTGATCCGTCACTGATTCAACCTGTATATTGAGGAACACATAGTACTGAGTACTATGTGAAAATAGAATTTCTCTCCATTTTTACATGAGAATGGCAAGCAGCTGTTTTCAGATGAACAAAAAAATAACAACTGCAGACAGAGAAATGAAGTGCCAACGAATTGATAAATGTATTTAAATAATAACAACTTATAAATTCAGCTAGTACAACGATATTAACATTAGAATTCTGAATATTTTGGGTGTTGCAACTAAAATTCAGTTGAATTAACCGAACTTTGTAGTGAAAATTGACGTTCAATTGTACCAACCGACCGAAATTCGAAATAACCGAATTTGAGTCGTAATTACCGAGTTGCAGTTGGAAAATAGCTAAATTTTTCTCTGTGTGTGCATAAAAAAACTAAAATCACAATAAAAAAAAAACAACAAGTGTTACGTATTTTGAGTTAACTAACAACAAAATTAATCCACTTCATTACTCGTTCACGATACATTTACGTTCGAGTAGCGAGCGCTTAAATGTATATTTATAATAACTACTGAAATTCTTTATGATTTATATATTTTTATATATACTTTTAGAAAGGAACATGAGTTGCTGAAGAAAGCAAGGTGTACCGACAACAAAACGAAGTATGCAGCTACAAAGCCAATGAAACCAAATAATGAAAAGAAGAGGAGAAAGAAAAACGTGAATGATCTTACTGCTAAGCGCTCTCTTGAATCTTTGTACAAAGAACTAAAAGATGCAGGAATAATTGAAAAATATTCAAGTAAATCATTTGATTCGTTTTTGGCTGAGTTTAATTTTATGGCAGATCATACGAGGGATAGTTATCACATTGTGTAAGGAAAATTTAAAAATACAATTTTATAAGTGCTGCAACCTTTTAAAGTTTTTTAAATCGGCTTTCGGCTAATACACTTTTCGGAAGATGCCCAACTAAAAAAGTTTATATACATTCAGATACAATTTATGCAAATAAATTTTCAGTACCGATGCAAAAGCATCGGTTGTGAAACAGAAATTATAAACTATTATATTACAGTATAAGTTGTTCTGCAACCTGTTATTTGGATTTTACTGGGCCATTTAATATTGAAAAATATTTTTAAAATTTTAAAATCAACAATTTCGTTTAAAACGAAAGTTTGATAGAATAAAAAATATAAATAAAATTTAAGTTTGTTACAAATTTCAATCATACATTTTGTGTTTTGAAACCGTTTTATGGAGGTCAAATATATGTAACATAATATCTTTTAATTTAAATATATTTTGATTATTATGTATCTAATTGTATCTAATTTTATCAAATATAACATAATTGGATGCAATTATATCTGGACAAAACTCGGATAGAATTGGATAGTTTTTTATTAAATTGTATACATTTAAATATAATTAGATCCTAAGTGATACAATATAATGGAACCATTTTTCAGGTAAAATTATATCCTCTTATATTTGCGGAAAATATCTCTTCATATATAATATTATATAAACTTTTTTACTCGGGTAGTCATATAAACATTTATATTAAAGCATAAATATTTGTATCTAATTGTATATAGAATTGTGGTGTTAAAAATTATCAATTATTATTTTATATATGTATGCACAACATGGAAATATATATGGGCTCGAATATAACCATTGTTCATATAATTATATAAAACAACATTAAGGTCGACCCTCATTGTATGGGAAAATTGATTCATCTGATTCAAAATCGTAGACCAGTTTTGTGTGAGGTTAGAGTAAAACAAAATTTGACAAAAGTTTGAGCTTGATCGGTTGAAAATTCGCGTGCCGCACGCGCATTGAAGTTTTGAGAACGAAATTTGGGCAAAATTTAAAGAAAAACTCTTTGTAACTACTTAGAAGTCACTCCTAGGGAGGTAAACTGTATGAGCAACGCACATTATTTTTGCATCCCCAATATTTCTCTATTACAAACTGACCCTCCATCGCTAACCTTTCAAGGGGTCCCCACACAAAATAAAACTGAATTTTCATAAAAATGGACCAAAGTGGAGAATTTTTTTTACAATTACTACAATGAATGAAAATGGGCTTATTATTATTAATATTATTAATGTTTACATAGTTATGGATGATTGATATCAAAATATGTTTTTTTGAATGTCGTTAACATGTCGAAAACGGACTAAATTTTTATAATATTTTTCAAATCTCTAATTTTAAATTTTAAACAATTTTCTTCAACAAAGTCGGAAAAATTTAGATTTCTACTCCATGGAATTATTAAATACATCTTAGAGAAAGAATATAAAAAATTTTAAAAGTATCGCCCTCGTTGATTTCTGCGGATTTCGAGGAAATTGTGTTTTTTTTCGTAATAACAAGGCTAATTTGTTGTCATAAAATATTTAAAGTCGAAAATTGGCTACATTTGTAACTTTTATTGTTTTATTTTAACATCATTACTCAAAGTTGATAAAAAAAATATTTTGGACATCATTAACCCATGTGACCTGCGGCGCAAAATGATCCCAGACTTATTTAATTTTACAAAGAACGCCAAACTTTGCTTACTACTATTGAATTTTAAAAACGTGATTTGAGTTATAATAACACAACAAGTGAAGCTTCTGTGCTAAACATTTTGGCCAAATTGAACAACGTTAACCCGTGCCGTGCCGCGTTGTTATCAAAGAAGATACTGCGGGATTTTCTATATGGGAATTAAAATGCGGTACGGCACGGGTTAACGTTGATCAATTTGGCCAACAATTTTAGTACAGAAGCTTCACATATTGTGCTATTATAATTCAAATCACGTTTTTTAATATAATCAATCAAACAGTTTTAAGAAAACGCTTTTTTAAAGCTCAAAATTGTAAAATCCAAAAAAGTAAAAACACAAGAAAGAAAAAGCTTAATTTGCTTTCTCTGATATTTAAATATGAACATATTTGCCAGAAACAAGAAAAAAAAGCGATTACTTTTACGTATAATTGTATGAGGCATCACTTATTAGTCAAATTAAAATCACATAATTTTAATCCATTGATTTATATTTAAATTTTCTTAATTATTTGAAATGTGAAACAAAATATTAGTGCGGATTTCCAACAATTTTAAAGGATTTTATGAAATTATATAAAATTGTATCAAATTATATACAACTTGATCAGATTAGACAGATCCATTTTTCGGATCATATTATATAAGATGAAATCCCATGGGATCACATGAGATAAGGTTATATATATGCAATTTTTGGAATAAGCCAAGATATGATATTATATATATATATGTTTATATGTATGTATATACCCATATCGGAACTTTTTTCATCGGAGGGCGACAAGATTGTATCTAATATACATCAAATTGTACAAATTTGAATCTAATTGCATCGAATTCGATCTAATTCAATACGATTGTGACGAATTTTATACAATTTGATGTATTTTAGATACAATTATATGTTCTCATTTTCGGATAAAATTTGATATCTAATTTATATATAATTTCATGTTGCCCCCAAACAACTTTTTTTTATTCTAATTTTTATAACAATAACAAAATTGTGACAGTATTGAGGTGAATGCCAAACTACTAAGTTTTCGTATTCTAAAAGATTGTTATAGAAAAACCCTGACAACTTTGTTATGTAATAAAAAGCATATAACAAATAAAAATTCTCTCAAATTGATTTTGAAAACTTTTCTCTATTTGAAAAAATAATAGCGGAGATTCTTATATTTCAAGAGATTGATAAAAACTGTGAGCTTTTTTCAAAAAACTCTTAGTTTCAATTCATAGTATTTATAGAAAAATTAGGAGATATTTTGGTTTGTCTGCTCTCAGTTTGAATTCATACACACAGAAAAATATTTTGACAATTTCAACTGAAATTCGTTTAATACGATTAAAATAAGTTACGGCAACTAAATTTTAGTTTTCACACTAAAATTCGATAAATACAACTAAATTTTAATTGAATATGACTGTACTAAACCAATTTTTGGGTTTGTAGCAACCAAAATACACTTTTCAATTTGTTTGACAATTGTTTTTTCTGTGTGTTGTAAAAAAATGCAACCGGTGGTAAAAGAAGCTGTTCTGGAATAGATCAGAGGTAACAGTTTTAAAAATTTTGCTGGAATATAGTAATGCAAATTTCCAAAGAATTGTATGTATCTATATCAAATTGTATCAAATTATATATAACTTGATCAAATAAATATACCTATTTTTGGGATCAAATTATATCAGACGAGCTCATATGGGATCCGATGAGATAAGGTTATATATGTATCGTATTTGGTGAGCTATGATTGTGATGTGTAATTATACTATATATACGACTATATATGATCGCATATACCCATATCAAACTTTTTTTTTCTTAAAAAAATTTAAGGGGATCTTTTTTGGTTTGTTTGCTATTAGTTAGGCGGTTTAACTTTAAATCTACAGAAATATAGCATATTTTGAACTGATCGAAAAACATTTTTGAAATTTTTTTTGAATTTGTATGATCAAGATTTTGCAATGGAAATGCTTTCCGAATTTCATGTTTCTCTACACTGACATTTTTTAATTTTATTTACATTTGATATACGAAATACCCAAATTTGTTCACTCTAAAACTAAAAACAGTACAAATGTATTAAGTTTAAAGCACCCTTGAACGTGCAAATGTATTTTTTAAAAACATTTTACTAGAAGTGACCTGAATCTTGCAAAGATTTTTTTTGTTTTCTTTTCGTGTAACGATTTTAATTTTAATTAAATGACATATAAATATTTATTTTTAATAAAACCAACTTCTCGGACCATATCAATTATTATTTTTTTGCTCTTAAATAACTTTCTGCTTAGCAGGAATTCAATTAAAACTTCATAACCCATATTCCGCCTACAAATTAAAACAAACAAAGCACGAAAATGCAACAAAAACTTATGAATTTTCTCTCTTTTTTTTTAGTTTTTACTATTTTTACACACTTTTAGGACACAAAAAATTGTTTACCATGCGCTACTTCATTTTTAAAAATTTAGTTTGATTTTTCGTCCCTATGATTTTATTCCAAGCAAATATCGATCAATTTAAACTATTTTGCAAATTTAGTTGAATTCAATGATATACTTGGGGAAACATTATTTTTATAATTGAAGACCACTTTTTATACGCAATCTAACGGTTTCGAAAAGTATTAAAATCCTTTTATGACATAGATTTTATCAAACTTATGAAATATAAAAAATCGTCCCTATTATTTTTTCCAATACTGTATTTAAAAGAAAAGTATAACCGTTTGTGTGACAAACACTTATAAGCGAACTGGAAATTTTCGGCTAGGAAATTGTTCACTATTTTGTGTACCCGTTTCGTTATGTCCTTTTCTTTTACGAAAAAAAAATATTTTTTTCAAAGTTTTCCCTAACACGGTTGAATAAAATAAACCAAAAATCTTCAGGGACAAGAACTTCATGCACTAAAAAATTGTTTTTTTAGCCGCATAATATATGCATGAAGAACTTAAATATGCATTAAACACTGAAAAACTTTGCTTACATTTTTATAAATTAATTATTTTCATGTTTTTAAGCAATTTGAATTATATTTTAAAGGAAATTTGTATTGTTTAATATATTCTTCAAAATTTTAATTATTTGTATTGAAAAATACGCATGCAAAAATTACTAAAACCTGTGGCTTTGCAAATAAAAATGAAGAGAACACTTAAAATGGCTTGAAGATCTGTGGTCCTATTGAGTCAATATGCCTCGTTGGTCAAATATAAAATAACATTAAAAGTGATTTTTACGAAAAACTTTTGAAAAATTCAATAAAATCGCAAAAAAATAAAATATCCAATATAAATATGCATTTTAAAGCGAAATAAGTAAAAATATGAATTTAAAGCGAAATATGCAAATATGCATTTATAGTAAAATATGCAATAACCAAATCGATGCCATTTTAAAGCAAACTCTTTGATTCGCAAATATTTTGTTACCCTATTCTCAGACTTAACCAAAAAAACCTGATGATCATATATGGGCTTGTTTAACGCATGTATTCTAAATACATACGTTAAAAAATTCCAAAATTAATATCTAAGACATATATTTTTGAAAATGTATTTTTTATGAAACTTATTTTTATATGCAGAAAATTAGGTTTATTTTAAGAAAATCCACTGTTAAAAGAATATAATTAAAATAGGTTTTATACTTTTTAAACAGAGAAGAGAATTTTTTTTTTCAAATTTTTTTTACATTTCTACTCATTATTTGCTTTTTTGCCATTTTTGATTTTTGGGCTTAAAAACAGCTTTTATTAAATTTTTGAGCTTTAAAATTGATTTTTCAGATATGCTTTAAATGCTTTTTTTCTTTTAATTCTCTTTAAAAGGGGAAACTTATTTTACATATTTTGTAGTTTTTTTTATTTTTTTTTTTAATATTTTTTATATACAATGGATTTTGGTAATATCGATCTTCTCTGTTTATAAATTAAAAAATTATAAATATCAATCATTCCTCTCAAGTCCCCCTAAAGTATACAACAGCAATTTTAAAAAATGCAACACACACAAAAGTATAATTTATTTCTATTAAAACTTAAATATTACTCTTCCGCCTAGGCCCCTTGTTTTCATTATATGTTTATCGAAAGTATGCAACAAACATTTGGTTTGCACCACTAACGCTCGTAGTCCCCGCACACACTCATTCTTCGGGTGTGTTTTATTTTTTCATAATTAGCGTTCCTTAAGTATGAAACTCCCGGTACTGACATTGTAGCATTTTTTTCTTTTAAAAAGTCTGCATTACATATATTTTTAACTTTTAATTTTCACCCATAATGAAAGAACAGTTGAAAATAGCCAAATTCCATCTAAGTCTATAAAAATTTAAATACTGATAGTCTAGTTTTATTTCCCGCTGGGTCTCGTTAGGGATGGCATTTCTTGTGGCACCTTGTAATTAAAAAGATTCGTGAAAATATGTGGTAAATAACGAGGATGTTGGTCCAACAAAAAATACAAGATATACAGTTTATTTTGCAAAGGTGAATAATAAATCGGATTATTCCAACTGATTATTTTGTATAAAATTGTTTTATAATTTTATGAAAAAAAAATGTTTTTATAAAAAAATAAATGAAATTGAATTACAACTACTAACGCATTGGTGTTTTAAATTTACAAGATTTTTTTCAAAATCAAGATTTTTTTTGGTGAATGTCAAGCCCTTGAATCTGGCAACCCTAGTATATCATTTCAATCACGAAAACATCTGATTCAATAATTTTTATTGCTGAAATTCGGCCAAAACGAAAGGTACTCATTCAATTAAAAATTGACAGCTCTTTTATTGAATTAATTATAACAACAGTACAACATTTTTCAGCTGATTAATGCGGGACTCAATTCTGATAATTTTTTGTGAAAGTAGCCCCAAAATAAGAACTTCTGCATCATTCGTTAGTTAGTTAAGTTACATCAAATAAAATTTTAATAATTCTTTGAAGTTAGTAAGTATCGTATAGGGCAATTTGTCGCGTTTTAGGCTCTTTTGTTTGACATAACTCGAGAACCACTAGTCGGATTTTGCTGAAACAACAACAGTTTCGCAGTTATAAATAAATGTAAGAAGAAAAAAATATTTTTTGCCTAAAAATTTAAATTTATTTTTTTTTAATTCATAAAAAATCCAAACCTATGAACAAAATGAGACATAAATCATGAAAATCAATGAACGCATTTCGCTTTTATTCACAATTAAGTGAAGGTATGAATTTCAAACATTTGCTCGAGATATGCACAAAATCAGGGAACAAATTCAGGTTAGCAAAAGTTAGGTCGATTCTGAGAGTGAGCGGTGAAAATAGATCCTAAATAGTAGACCCGTATCGCGGCTTTTGTTTATGTTAGTTCGAATTGTTTTTTAATCGACCTTCGAACTTTGCAGTCAAATGCCGATTTTCAGCATATTGTTATAACTCGTCGACTAATTGATATTTTTTTCAATCTTTTAAAATCCAAATTATTGCTAGAGACCTGTCCAACACTTACAATTTTTTTTAAAAAATTGATTTTTTTTTTTTTTTTTAATAATGTTTATTTATTCATAAATTAAATAGTTATTAAATAGACTATAAATAAACAAATAGTGGGTATATTATAACTTATAATACACAGTCCCAAATATCGGGCTCTCAAGTATACTTTATAAAACATATAATACAATTTTTGGTAATAAATATTTAATAGTTATTTACATTTGTATATAATTGTAATAAAATATCAATTGAAATGTAAGAAAAAGTTGAAAAAAAACCTTACTTTAATATTTAAAGTTTTAAAAGAAATGGTCCGAGGTTAAAAACAGAGAAAAAAAAATAAAAATCAGTTGGATAACCACCAACATTTTTTGATATTTGTAGCGTATTTGTCCGCTAAATAAACACTGGTATCAACCTTGTATTCTCCGAAGTTAGTTGATTGCATGATATGGCCTTGACATTGGCTCTTCTGTAGATATGATAAATTATGGGTACACCCGTTTGATTTTGGATGTATCCGTATTTATCCAAGAACAACAAAGCCTCCGGTGGTATAAAACCTTTCTGAATAATGTTCGATATATATGTTTCGTCAATATGGTAAGGAGCCAAAATTAGGTTATTTTCATAACATTCTGTGCTTCTTAGAATGTGATTCCTTATCAAACTGTATAATAAAGTTATCAATTTCTACTGATCTTTGATACATCATACAGTCTTCTGTTCGAAATATACTTTGTAAAATTGCTAGATGGTGATCTGTAGAGATGTGCAGCTTCTCAGACTATTTTCTCTCAAATAGTCTCATTTCGTTCATGTAAGAAGGGGAAATATTATACCAAATTGGCAACCATAAGTAAGAATGGGTCTTATAAGAGATTTGTACATAATTATCTTTACTTCTGGGCTCAGATATTTTGAAAAGAACAGTTTTTTATGCATAAAAAAAAGCTTTCTGGCTTTCTCAATTTGAAGATTAATGTGGTCATTATAATACAAAAATTTATCTAAGTTAATACCAAGATAACAATGTTCTTGTTTGGTATAGAACATTTAATGAGGATTTTATTCCGAAGGATTTCCAACATCTTCTAATGTTGTTGTTGCATTTGCCCACGGAAGGACGAAAAAGAATAGTTTCACACTTATTCAGATTAATTTTCATCTGCCAATCCGTCGAATATTTTTCTACAGTATAAAAAACTTCTGCAACTTATCATTAATCTTTTCAATTTTATCATCTGAGTGGTAAACTATAATATCATCAGCAAAACCAATGATATTCTCAACCTGGCTTAAAAGGTCATGAATATAAAGATTAAAAAGAATTGGCGCATTAACTGTGACCTGTTGCAAACCGTTAACAATACAAAATTTCATTGTACTTAATGTTTTTGTCGTCATGAACTTGAAACGATTTATTACTTAACATGTTGTAAATTAGTGAAATGAGATGGAAAGGAAACTGATAATGAATCAGTTTAAATATTAAGCCTGGAATCCAGATATTATCAAATGCTTTTTCAAAATCTATTAGGCAAACACCAGTACATAAGTTTTTGTTCAGGTTCCAATGCACATCTGAAACTAGAAGTTGTATTGCGTGAAGTTGTGGCGTGTTTATGTTTAAAACCGAACTGTCTATCATTACATAAACCTGTTCCCTGCATAATTTAATTATATGTATTGTTATTAACGCAAATTCAAAAACCTTACTTATATTCGGTAGTAAACTAATTGCCCTTAAATTTTTAGGGTTACGTTATATCCCTGTCCTTCTTTGGTATAACAATAACTTAGCATCTTTCCATGCATGAGGAAAGTACGCGTTATTGAGCATATTGTTAAATAAAATACAATAGTCCAAATAACTTCATCTGGAATAATACGTAATATGATGTTAGGGATATTATCCAGGCCAGTGGATTTTTTTTTTTCTCAATTTTCTAAATATATATGTAATTGAATCCCTGGTTTTGAAGTAGTTACCTTCAAAGATTCTGGTAAGTCATTGGATTTCCGAAGAGAATTGAATGTGGATAAAGTTGATTTGTTGCATTCATATCGATTTTGTTCTTCCAAAATCTGGCGAAACCTCTATCAACTTGAACATGTAAGCTATTATTATTATCGACCACCTTATGAGAGTGCACCGATTCTAAAAACCTTCCTATAACATTTAACTTTTGGTTGTCTTCTTCGACTAAATACTCTTTACCATCGTCATCAGTTTCCAAATCATCAGGGTTTATTTCAGCCTGTCTAATCAAACATTCTTCCTCAGTTGGTATTCTGATAATACCAATCTTAAGTGGTTTTGTGTTTTTGAACTGTTTTTTAACCTCAGAGAACATTTCGGTAGGATTGTGTTGTTTTTTCAATTTTTTCTTTAAAAAATTTGTTGACTTCTATAGTAAAATTGTCATTAATGAGTTTTCTTATAAGTTTTAATTTGACTTTTAGTAAGTTTAATTCAAAAGGCATTACATTTATTTCTAGTCTGTTATGTTTCTTAATAATAGTCACTATTTTGCTTTTATCGGCCTGTAGTTTTTTCATGATTACGTTATTATATTTTCATATTTAGGAACTGCCTTCTCCATAGAGTTATGTATAAATTGATTAAGTCTACGAAGATAAAAATCTATTTCTGAATTTTCAAGATTTTTATCATTTGGTATCGGTTCTGCATTATTCCGTTCGGACAATAAGATATTTTTAAATTTTCTCCAATTAGCCCTACTATAATTATATTTAACGTTTGGCGTTTCTTTGACTAGTTGAAATAGGATGATCTTTTTCTACTTTCAAAATTTGAATTTTAATTGCGTTATGGTCGCTATCATAATCGATTGTTTCAAGACAATTAATGGAATTATTTAACTTGTGAATTATTAATATTGAGTCTGCTAGAACTATATCTAAAAACGAACTACAGCGTGGATATGATGGATCTTAGAAGCATATAGTTTACATCTGAATGCAATTTCATTATTAAAAAGCCACTCCCGTAATTTGTTTCCCTGAGGGTTGTTCAAGCTATTACCCCAATCTATATGTTTGCAGTTCAAATCGCCTGCTAATATATAGTAGTGGTTCAAATTTTCTAAGTTTAAGGATTGGAAAAGTTGAAGTAGTTCAGAACCTAATTTATTGCTGTTTTTACCAGCTAGAAAATAAGCCGATACCACGTACAGTATCTTATTGGGAAGTGAGGGTATTCTAACAATACATGTTTCCAAGTATTCAAATTTGTTAATTACATTGTTAGTGTACCTTTGATATTTTACACCGCTCTTAATGAGAATGGCAGTTCCTCCGCCCCGTTTGGCGTCTTTCCTATCTTTTCGTATAACACAATAATTTTTAAAATTAATTTTATGATTGGGGTTTAGTTTTGTTTCATTGAGCAGGACTAAATCAGGGTTATATTTATTTACAAAATTATTTAAGTCATATCTCCTGCTTAACCTAATTAACGAATTTACATTTATATGAATAATATTTAGAGTATTTACAGTTAAGTTGTCCATAGTTGTTAATTATTTTTCTAACATTCAGAAAAGAGTGTCTATTCTAGACGTCTGTATTTGTAAATGTTGATTTAAAACGATTAATTGATTGGCCAAATTTTGCATTGATTGATTTAGTTGTTCCAAAACGTTGTTAATAGATGTATTAATATTTTCTTTCTGTGGGTTGTTGCTTTTGACCATGTCGGCAAAACTTGTGTTGTTATTGACGTAACCAGTTGGATTATACATACGTTTTTGTGATAATACATACGTTTTGTGATATTTTTTGTTGTAATTCCTTAAATTTTTCGCAGCCTTTATAAGATGCAGGGTGCCCATACTTGTTACACACCACACAAAATAGTTTTTCTTTTTCGTTGTCTTGGTTTTAGAGAACATTTTCCTATCTCATTGTTCTTATCGCATTTAACACATCTTCTTGGTAAAAAGCAATTAGATGCGCTATGAAAAAACCTTTGGCAATTTCTGCATTGTGGAATTTCTGTTTTTTTTATGGCCTCCCAACGCGGTAGAGAATACCCCTAATTTTTTTTAGCTCGCTTGCATTACTATCACCAGTAATTTGGACTAAATAAATTGGTAGTTCTATATTACTTTTAATTGATTTGTTTGTAGTAAAGGGACTAACTTTTAGAAATTTTAGCTTTTCGTTTTGAAACTTAATTAGTTCATCCATTATTTCCTTTGGATCAATATTGGCACTTAGGCCCTTTACTAAATAAGATTTTGTCTTAACATCTTTAGGTGTATACGAAAAGAATTTTGCTTTGGTTTTTTCCAAGTATGCCTCAATTCTAGAGTAATCATCCGATGATGACGTGTACAATGATAATTTGTTGTTATATTCTTTAATTTGAAATTCTTTAATATTGAGACCTTCTCTAATAAATTCAATGAGTTTTTTTCGATTCCACATCATAAATGATTATAGGTGGATTTTTTTATTGTTGTTTTTAACATTAGCTTTTTCATTACTTGCACTATTGTTTGTTTGGGTAGGTTTTGTTCTCACAATGTTTTTCGATGTTGATGGTTTCTCATTCTCTTGCACATGTTTTTCGAATGTTTTTGTTGTCTTTTGCAAGAATTGACCAGTAATTATTTTTTAGTTGTTTAGGAACTGAGTAAATTTCAACGTCACTCTTTCTTTTATCGTTTTCTTTATTAATATTATTTATGCCATTTTTTGCATTAGAGTTTGGAGCGTTACGCTCACTCATTTTAAATATTTATTGTTTTTTTATTTGATTTAGAGTCTCTGTCTCTTTAGTTTGTTAAAAATAACAATAACTTAAAAACAACAATAACGCACTTTTAAAAATGCGTTTTGTAAAGAAGAAATACACATAAATACACTATTATGAAGAACAATCTCCGCTGCACGTCTGTCTATCATGACAGCAATTAAAGCAAATTTTTTTAGGGCTAGTTTTACGTCAGTGATAAACTCATGCGAGAAATATTGTCTATAGGCTTCCAAAACAAAAATCACTCGGATTGCCACATTTTTCATCGCTTGCTGTAAAACGTCCACAAACATTGCAAAAATGGTCCATTTAACATTTTGGTTCCGACATTTTTAATACAATATATATTATACAATGTTTTTTTGTTATTTTTATGAAACCGATGAACTTAACTTAAATCACTCACAAAATTAAATAAGTTTCAAAAAAATTAATACCGTATTTTATCACGACCGAGCGAAAATTAGTTCGCTTGTACGAAATAAAAAAAAACGCAACCTGTGCGGTGGTTGAAAACAAAAAGTTTGTTTTACTAATTCCTAATTCTTGGAACTTAAATTTTTAATTACTTCTACCTCTTTTTCTTTTTCAATGTTTCTTCAAAACCAACACTGAACAAAATTGGTACATAAAAAATGAGAAGTAAATTAATATTAAGCTGGAAAACGCAAGTTTTGTATTATGATTGTTTTCTTTTCAAATGAAATTTATTGAAGAAACTGAGAAGCATATTATAGATCAAACAGAAGCAAAAAAGTCTTAGTTTTGTGGAAAATATTTTCAAAAAGCATGAAAAAATTTTTTTTTTCCAACAGTTTGCTTCATAACCACCACAAAAATTTTCTAAATCAATTTTTTAAAAAATTTTAATTGTTGGACAGGTCTCTAGCAATAATTTGGTTTTACAGATTGAAAAAATATCAATTAGTCGACGAGTTATAGCCTAAAAACCATATAAACAATATGCTTAAAATCGGCATTTGACTGCAAAGTTCGAAGGTCGATTAAAAACCAATTCGAACTAACATAAACAAACGCCGCGATACGGGTCTTCTAATTTAGCCTCTATTTTCACCCCTCACTCTCAGAATCGACCTAACTTTTGCTAACCTGAATTTGTTCCACAGTGTAATTATTCCTTTTTTCATAAAAGTCATATGATAACAGTTATTTTTTGATTTTTTAGTTTTTCGGGCAAAAATAAAAGTTATTTTTGATTTTTATTTTTTCGAGCAAAAGTAAGTTATTTTTTGATTTTTATTTTTTCGAGCAAAAATAAAAGTTATGTTTTGATTTTTATTTTTCGAGCGAAAATAAAAGTTATTTTTTGATTTTTATTTTTTCGAGCAAAAATAAAAGTTATTTTTTGATTTTTATTTTTTCGAGCATTGAATATTCGTCAGTGGTATTGAATATTCGTCAGTGACCCTGTTTTTTTTGAATTTAATAATGTAATATTTGTTATGTTTTTTATTTGTTCGATTGCGTCTATATGAAATTTTTCTGTGCAATCACTGACCGTGGTATAGATAAACTGATTTCTAATGCCACATGCATTCGCACTACACGTTAGACAGAGCGCTTTAGCCCTCTGAGCTATCGTCAGGTCGAGTTTTGTTGTGATTAAATTAGTTTTATTGAATACACGGTGTTTTTGTTCTTGCATACATAATCTCAGAAGTACAACTCCAACAACACAACAGTTCTATTTTTAGAAACTTACCTCACTCTAATTTAAACAGTTTTCCCATATGTTGTTAGTGATGCCATATCTATGATATATTCTTTGTATATTCGATAGATGGCGATTACGTAGTTAGGGAAGAATTGCCAGAGAGCAAAGTTTGATTTTTGTTTGAGTTTGAATTTTAACGTCTTTTTTCAGACAATTGCAATTAATACTATAATTAATATGCAATTTTATTTAATTTAATTGTGAAAGGCGTGGTAGAGAAGAATGAGTGTATTTTCTAAAAATCATAACAATTTTTTCTGAATCAGACTGCGCAGTTTCTGGTATTGAACCTTCGTCAGTGACCCTGTTTTTTTGAATTTTTGAATAATGTAAAATTTGTTATGTTTTTTATTTGTTCGATTGCGTCTATATGAAATTTTCTGTGCAATCACTGACCGTGGCACAGTGGGTTCGATTATACCTAAAATGGAGATTAATTCAAGGAAGGGTGCAATTAACGAGATAATTTTTTTTGTATTAGCAATACCCTAATTAGGCAAAAAAACAAAACTTCTAAACGTTTTTTTAATGGATTTATATTATTTTTATTTAATTAAGTAATTTTTTTGAATATTCTCTATTTCTTATTCATCACTTGAACTATCATAGTCTTTATCATCATTGCAATTACTGTCATATGTATCATCATCATCATATATTATCATTATTATCATCATTATCATCATTATATCATTATCATCATTATCATCATTATCATCATCATTATCATCATTATCATCATTATCATCATTATCATCATTATCATCATTATCATCATTATCATCATTATCATCATTATCATAATTATCATCATTATCATCATTATCATATTCATCATTATCATCATTATCATCATTATCATCATCATCACTATCATCATCATCACCATCATCATTATTATCACTCTCATTGTTGTCATCATCACGATTTTCTTTAGGAATTTTTGGTAATATTAATACATCTAATTCTGACTTCTATAAATTTTCTGAATTAATAAAAATCTATTAAAAATATCTTCATTCGACTTTTCCCGGCTGCATTTTCGAGTAAAAGTGCTCTCTGTAGTTTTTAAAGTCTTTATTCATTGCTTCTTGAGCTTCTTCTGATAATTCTCCTATTGGTAAAAGCGCGTGTTGTACTATCTCCGGGCCGTGAATTAAAAATTTATGGAATGTGGGAGGCATGCAAAACCAGGGATATATTTCAACAAAGTAATTTGCTGTGTTGTGAGCGAAATTACGAAAACTTTTCCAAATTAATCTCGTGACCACATGAAACAACAATTAGTATTGTGTGCATTTTTTTATTTAGTGTTAGGTCCACTCTTGTTATTTCAGCTGATATTTCAGCATTTTAAAAAAAACGTCTAGCGGTGTTTCCATCGTTAGAGTTACCAAAGCCCGGCTTTGGCTGGTCAACAATTAAACTCTTTCTGAATTTGTAGTTTTGTTTCAGCAACAATTTTTTTGTCATCATCTGATCGTGCTTGCCATTTTTTAATTGGAATTTTATACGATAAGTGGAGAAGGCACTCAAAAAATCGAATCCACCCGTGTAGTATTGATAGTCCAAACTCTAAAGTGTCTGTCTAATTTCCCTAACAATCATGCTGTCAACTGAGTTGAACATCTTACTTGTAGCGCCACATACATAACACTTTTGCGTGGAATTCGTACCCGTTATTGCGTTGCACACTTTTCCATCTATCATTACTAAAAACAAATCCTGATGAACCTTTAAGGAATTTTCTCCAACTAAAACAAACGTTTCTTCAAGATTTTTTTTTCATCCTCGACCCTATTTTTTTCTAAATTAGATACACTTGTTGTTTCTTTGGTGTATTCTATCTTTAAAGGCTTACAAAATCTTGTTGATGAAGGACGAGGATTTTTCCAAACTACTTCATTTCCACTAACAAGTTTAAGTGGTACGATGGATGTTATAAACACTGAAGAGTCGCTTGCATTAGAACTATAAAAAGCCTGTTTATACAAACTATGTCCGGAGCTCCCATCAAAACCCCACTTTGAAAACAAGGTTAAGTTTGATAATTTTTTTTCTGTTAAAATATCATAACATTTTGGCAGCATAACTAGTCTTTCAACCGTGTGATTTAAAAGTCCTTGAAGACTAACTTGTGCTGAAGTTTCACAAAATTTAACTTGATCTCGTTTGGAATAACACCTTTGTTTTGCTTGTTGAACTTTAGTATACGAAGGAAATTTTTCCGGAGCCACCTTTCCTATAATATTATAACTATGTCGAGTTAATTTTGCTTCTATTAAAACGCTAAGTGATTCTTCTGCACTTAGTTGTTTTGGTTTAGCCTGCTTAAAGCTTTTTCTATATTTTGCAGCCCTTTTAGGTGTTGACGTTGTTATTTCTTTAGCTCTTAAGCTCTTAAACTCATTTGTGTAGCATGAGTCAAAACTGGCAATAAAATACTATCTCTTATGCTTCTAGTTTTCTTTGATTTAGTTTTCGCACTGCAATCTTCGAATGAAAGTTCCTTGCGACCTCGTTTGTTTGGTGGAGGAACAAATGAGATAGAAGCATTTAGCCATTCAGTATTTAATTCCAAAAAACGATCATGGTACCTTTTACATTTACTATATCGAGATTTAAACTGTTTAATAAAATTATCATACGTTTGGTTGAAAAAACTCATATTGCTGGGGTTTATACGCTTAATGGTTTTCATTTTAAGAAAATTTTTAATTTTATCCTTCCAATCATTTAAAGCGGTATTTCTCATAAAGTTGTATAGTTCTAGGCGCGATATAAAAATAGTTTTGGGGCTTATTCCTAAAATATTAAATTTGTTCTTATTTAATTTAACTGTTTAATCGGTTTTTTCAATTACCTTATACCGATTACTTTATTTAATGCAAAACACAATACGCACTTTACAAAAACTTTAAATTTTAAAACAGCAAAAAACACCACTGAAAAACAAAACATAAAAACAAGCACAAAAATAACGGCAATAGAGATGGGCGCGTGAAACAGTTTATTCGCAAACATTATTATTTAGTCAGTTTAATTTCAAAAAATATTAAACGTCAAACGCATTGGTAAAAAAAGTTGATTGCCCAAAGTACGTGATTGAAAACAGTTATTATATAGGCGTGACTATCTCGGCACGGGCAAATTAGTATAAGATGTAAAACCATCACGTGAATTTGGTAAATTATTAGAAAGTCCTATTTTTCGCTGGAATTGAGCGTTAATTTTTATTCTTTTCTGGTAAATTGGTCACCCTCGTGAACATAGGTGATCAAACGCCACTCACGCAGCCATCTCTATTAAATATCAAAATATATTGACAATAATATCAACAACAACAAAAATAGCTAACATTGAGAGTAAGACAATAGTAACAACAAAACACTGTGGGTATGGTAAATAAAGGAATTTTAAAAACAAGACTTTTTACATAAAATTATTAATATCTTAAAACGGGGCAACAAAAAGGCAAACTTTTTTGTTTGTAATATTAAGTAGAAATCCCATACTTTTCAAAAAACACAACTTCAAAGCCGGCACTTTACTACTTTGCTACTTCTGGTCCATCATATATGGAAAATACCCCGATTTTAGAGATTTTTTTAAAAAAATATTACAAATATTTTCACACATATTTTTATAAACACAAAATCATTTTTTGTACACTTAAATACCTGAAGTTGAAGGTTCCATCATAAAAGTTTAACTTTATTAATTTAAATTTAAAAAAATAAGCACTGCTTTTTATCAAATTTCAATTATTTTACTTTTTAAGAAAACAGCAATAATTACCTAACTTTGACAGCTCACTACGGATAAAGTAAACAACTTAGATGGTTCAAATTTTAAATAGTGATGTAGAATTTTATCTAGTTTTATTCGATACCAATCATTATGGCAAAAACTTAATTCTAAAATTCCAATTAAGCGCCACTTTGGACCCATTTCATTTCATTTTTGCGCACTTTGATAAAGTTTATAAAAAAATCGCACTTATTAGCTTTGTTATTATGATTTTTCAGTGATGATAGATATACAGCAAATATTTTGCAATGTTATTTTTTGTGATAACTGTATTAATATATATTAGGTCCATTCGTTTACTTTTCCAATAAAATCCAGTAGATAAGTAAATTTTGGGCAAAATAAAAATGTTACTCTCAAAACTGGCTCTTGCACAAAAAGTAAACGAACGGAAAAATTGCAAAAACTTGCAGGTTAATTCAAACATATGAGCGCTAAAAAGCTTAGTGTTGTAAAAAATGTGTTATTTAGACTACCCAGTATATATTGTTTTTGGTACTTGATGCATTCCATTTTAATAATTAAAAATTCGTAGCAATTGTATTTATTAAATAAACTTTTGTGGAAACTTTTAGACTTGTTTAGTTTGTACATGACTTTTAATTTTGTTTCTAGTTAAATAACATATGAATACTTGATTTTTGATATTCGGTACCCTGAATAATATGCAGTAAGAAGTATTCATGCATTCATTAGCTTTACATCGCTAATATATTAATGTAAATAAAAACAATTAACACAGATATTAGAAAACTGATAAATTGTTACTATAATAATTGTAACTGACTACTTTAATTTGTTTCAGGTTGAAAATAATTATTTTTAGTTTTTGCCGCACTTTTAATTCAGCTTTTGATCTTTTAAATGTTTTTATTACTAAATGTATGCTTATTTTTGTTTGTTTACTTAATTTAATCATATGTTTTTGTTTTCTACTGAATTTTACTGGCAAAAATTTGTCCAGTAAAAATTTGCAGGTTTTTTGCTAACAACTGTCACTTTACTCTCTTAGCATTTCAGTAAAATCCAGTACAAATTTGTGCAAATTTTGGTGTAAACGAAGGGACCTATTATTATACATTTTGTAAGTATCTAACTGCAAGACAAACATCTATATTTGTACGAGCAGTGCTGCCAATTTTTGAAAACTAAAATCGTCATTTTTAAAACAAGAATTCTTAAAAAAATAATAATTAAAAATATTAAAAATAAGTTTTACTGTTTATAAAACTCGAAAATATTACAAAAGGCAACCATAAAATTTATATATTTCGTTCATACAAATATAGCTACGTTATTTGTTATTTACTCGTATAAAAACAAAAATTTATAATTTCAACTCAAGAAATTGAAATAAATATCAAAAATAACTTTTATTTTTGCTCGAAAAAATAAAAATCAAAAATAACTTTTACTTTTGCCCGAAAAAATAAAAATCAAAAAGTAACTTTTATTTTGCTCGAAAAAATAAAAATCAAAAAATAACTTTTATTTTTGCTCAAAAAATTAAAATCAAAAAATAACTTTTATTTTTGCTCGAAAAAAATAAAAATCAAAAAATAATTTTTATTTTTGCTCAAAAAAATAAAAATCAAAAAATAACTTTTATTTTTGCTAAAAAAATAAAACTCAAAATTTTAAAAAGCAATGCATTTTATTATAGACTAGTTCATAAGGATCAAAATGGTATACTTGAAACAGTTTTCCGACATTTACATCTCGTTGCTTTTTTTGTTTAAAAATTTGAAAATAACTGTTATTTTCGGTCCCTGCACAAAATTCTTTGGGAAAAACATTGATGACTTTTTTTATGATTCTCAGAATTTAAAAAAAAGTAATAAACGCTAATAAATGTGCGTGGCGAAAAATGAAAAAAGGAAAATGCACTTTTTTAATTATGTGTTTTTCCGTTGGCTACATGTATGATTTTTTTACAGAAATTGCACCCACATTTATTAGTGCTCATGTTTTGGAACGTTTCGAAAAATTTAAAACGCACACGTACTGAATCACCCTTAAAATATGCGCCCATTCATAAATTCCCATTTTTCCCCATTTTTGCTCCATAACTGGATTACAAATCCACAAATATGCTGTTTTTTTTCTTTATAAACTTTATTTTGCATGAAAATAAACATTCCGATTCATATTACAGCTATTCTTACATAGAAAATATGATTTTTTTCAAAATAATACATCAAGTTGTCCACTCGTGTCTGTATGTCATCTCGCTGTACACGGTTCTTTCCTAAAACGCTGTTTCAATGCGTCCCACACACAGAGAAAAATGTAGGTGTTTTTTTTTTTTTTTTTTTTTTTGTTGAATTTAATGTGCAATTTTATTTAATTTTTTATTTATTTATTTATTTATTTAAGTAAAAAATTGCAGTATAAGAACCTTAAGAATTAAATTCTTTTAGGGTTCAAAGGGTATCACATAATGAATGTCATAATAACAAATTTTAAAATAATATCGTTTAAAAAAAAAAAAAAAATATAATTTAAATTTAAAAACTTATTCTAAACATATAGTAGTTAAAGAAAAATATATATGTGGCTATCTAGTTGGTATAGCAAAAGATGAAAAGAATAGGCTGAAAATAAAGAAACGATACGTACCTTTTCTAATTTTAGCTTCACTGAGTTTTGGAAAGATGGATTTCAAACAGTCATAGGCGTCATCAATATCTTTGACTACCACTTCGACGAATTTTCCAGCTATTCCTAGTTTCATGTGGAGCGATGGCAACAAAATATTATCTAGATCCTTTATCAAAGGTTCATTACGTAATTTAATTGTTTCTCGAGCTCGGGAGTTCTTGCTTCCCAATCTTTACATTGATATTGATTCTCTGTGTATCGCAAATCCCAATTACAAAGGAAGGAGAAGTATTTTGGAAAACCGCCCTTTAATATAAAGCCTTGTATTATGTTGACAACCTTTAGATCGCAACAAATCATCCATTTGTGTACATTGTATTTGATTTTCTCCAAAATTTCGCCCAATGGTTCATACGTTCCCTTCATAGTTGTGCTGAATTCTAATGGAATGGACGGTTTTTTGTTTTGTGCAATAGCACAGCCTTCAAACTTGAAAATGAACAATCGATGAATAAACGCCAGTCGCCAGCGATATAATCCATTCCCAATTTTTTCACTAAACCTGGGATATCATGGCAATAAGTGAACTTATTTGCTTTGTCAAGGGAATACATTTTCTGAAATTCAGCTTGGCGTTTTCGGTATGATGTTGCGCTGACATTTTGCTGTGTGAGTTTTCTGCTCTTCAAAAATGATGTCAACATGTCGGATTTTTGTTGTGATAGTCCCATCTTGGCCACAACGTAATCCATTTCGATTTGTGTTAGCGGTTGTGGTGCAGTATTTTCAATATCGGGTGTCCAATCTGCATCATTTACATTGGTCGGATTGGTGAAAACGGTTTCGGCTTGCAGGGACACAGTATCCAGACTCGGAGGTTTCTGTGTATTGGTATCAGCAGCGCGTTTAACTGGAAGTGTGGCAATAAAAGCAGCAATGTATACTTTTGTTTTCAATTGTTTTCTGTTTAATCCATGACGAGAGTTTATAAAAGAAAACTGTCCACCTTTTCCATGTATCCACATTCTAAGGGTATTATAACAATTTTTGCACACTGTGTTCTGCGTAAATTTGCACCACTTAAATCTGCTTCATCAAAATAATGAAAATAAGCTGCTGTTTTGAATTACTCAGTAAACAAGTTTTTTCGATTCTTTTGGTATATTTTTGGGACGATATGACCACAAACGTAACAAAAATCATCCAATTTTGGGCACTTGTTATTTTCCATATTGAAATATATGTTTTGTTGTTCTTCACTTTAAAAAAACCGGAGAAAAATCGCTTTTCGCGTTTGTCGGCACTTGTTGAATGACAAAAATCGATCAATGAACACCTATAAATACTACGAGAATCATAAAAAAAGTCATCAATGTTTCTTTCAAAGAATTTTGTGTATATCTCGAGCGAAAAATATTTGTTTTTAACAAGTTTTTTGTTGTTGTGACCAATGTTAATATTTAAATTAGATTTTAAAAAGGGGTTTCCTTACGGGCTATTTTGGTCAATAATCTCATTTATTTGTAAATAAAAATCAATTTATCATGTTTTTGCTCAACGTTTCGTTTGCTTTATTCAAACTTCTTCAGGAGCGTAAAGTTATAAAATCTGGCGACAAATACAAAATAAGTTTATAAATAATAATTTTTTAAAAAAATATCTTAAATACTATATCACAGTTTAACTTACGATTTTTGGTTACATAGTCAGAAAATATAAAATGTAAAATTTATTTGTAAATAAAAACTGGACATCACTGCACAGAATTTTAAATAAATAATAAATATTAACAACACAGTACACAGAAAATCACAGGTTAAGCTGACTGTAGTATCACAGAACTTTGACTAATTTCGAAATTATTGCAACTGAGTATTGGAGATTTGTGTTATCCTTATCTTCTCTCGTATTCATGGCATAACTAATCCTCTCTTGTATTCTTAAGCTTTCTAATGTATAGCGTTTTTTTTCTTTATCTAATTTCTTTATTTTTTCAAAATTCATAATATGATTGCATTCCTTTGCATGTTGTGCTAATGCAGTTGTGTCTTTTTCTTTGTTTATATCGGCTTTGTGTTCTAATATTCTCTTCGTTGTACCTACATAAACTTTGTTACATTGCTCCCTCCTATTGCCTTCGCATTTTATCTCGTAAACAACGTTGTCAATTTTAAGCGTGTCTTGTTTTGTCTTGTTCTGCGTAAAAATATGTCGAAGGGTTTGGTTTGACTTGTGTGCTATTGTTGTTTTTTCATCGTTGATCATGTGTTTCATTGTTTTTGTCTCCGTTAATTTTGGGATATACGGTACACTGTAAAAATCCTATCTTCGGTTTGATCATAATTTTTGTGTTTTCTGTTGCTAAGTGTTTTGTTGGTTATGTTGTTTATTATAAATATAGGGTAATTGTTCATAATTAATATGTTTCGTATTTTGTTGATATTATTTTTCTTAAATCTTTCGTCGCTCATATGTAACACTTTTTCAATAAGATTTGTCGCCGTATTAATCTTCATTTTTAGTGGTTGTGTAGAGTTATAGTTGATCATCCTTCCTGAAGATGTATCCTTTATGTGCCAATTAGTTATAAGTTTTTTATTGTCTTTTATTATCTTCATGTCAAGGTAAGGAATTTCTCCGTTTTTTCCCCGTTCTACTGTGAATTTCAGTTTGTTGTGGTACGCGTTGGGCGTTTTTCAATATTATTGTTTCGTCAGATTTGTTTATTACAGCAAATAGATCATCGACATATTTAGTAATAAGTTTGATTTTTACATTTTTCTCTTTAAGGTCTTTGATTACATCGTCCAAAAGGGTGTCCAAAACAATATCTGCAATCGTAGGTGATAGCGGGTTCCCCATGGGCATACCATACGTTTGATGGTAAAATTTACTGTCGTATGTAAAATAATTATTTTCTGCTAAGCAGAACTGTAGTAGTTTGAGAAACCGTTTTCTCGATATTGTAGTTTGTGTACTTAGGGTTTCCCATTTGTCTAGTATATTCTTAGTCGCTAAATGAATCGGTATATTAGTAAATAATGATACCACGTCGAATGAAACAATTATATCGTCATCTTCCAATTTAACGTGTTCCAATTTTTCTTTGAGCTCTAAAGCATTTTAATATTGTATGTTGGTGAGATTAAATTTTTCAATATTTTTCTAATATATTTAGCCATATTATAGCAGGGCACTTTAATAGAGGATGAAATTGGTCTGAGTGGGACGTTTTCCTTATGTTTTTTTGTAAACCATACAATTCAGGAGCAGCAGCTGCATGTGATGTCATATTCATCTTCTCAAATTTTGATATGTGTTCGTCTTTGTACAACTGTGTGACAAGGTTGTTGTTTGTCCGTTAAAGTTTCGGGGTGGGATCTACTCTAATAGTTTTGTAGGTAGTTTTATCTTCCAGTAGTTTACCCATTTTGCTTTTATAGTCATCTTTGTACATTATTACAGTTTTGTTTCCATTATCTGCGGTAGTTATTACAATATTGTCCCTATGTTTACCAATAAATTTCTTTGTTTCCTCGAATATTCCCAGTATAAATTTTTCTTTTTCTGTATTACGTAGATTTCTCCTAAAATGTGTTATCCGGTTAGCAATTTTTGATCTCGTTATGTCCTTTTCTGTTTCATCTTTTATATTTTGAACCCATTGTTCAAAATCAGCTATAAGAGGGATGGGTGTAAAATTCTGTTAACTTACTGGCAAAGCAAATTTATTGCCTAAAGATAAAATCCATTTGAACTCAATTTTAAATTCCAGGTTTGTGTAGTTAACAAACCAGCTCTCATTAAAATTTAAGTTAAATTTTTGGAATTTCTTTAATTGTAGTTTCTCCATTTTTGATGAGTGTGTCAGTTTTATCTTATTTCTGATGTTATAAAATTTGTTCCATTGATCTTCCTTAAATTTTGTTAGTTCTATTTCGTTCAGTGTATTTTCGATCTCACTCTCAATTCTTTTTATCTCTCCTTTAGTGTGTGTTGTAGTAATGTGTGTTTCCTTTATCTCAATATTAAGTAACTTACTGTGTAGGTTTGTTTCTATTTTTCTTACTTCGTTCTGCATGGTTTTAGTTTTAAAAAGATGCTTCAGATGTTGTGTGGTGTTTATTAAGTGCGTCGGTGTAATCCGCAATTGTCTACTTTGTTGTAAAAACTTACTTCTTTCCAACGACTTAGCAAGTTTCTCTACTTCTCTGCTGTATTGCTTTAATAAACTGCATGTTTTGTTGTTATATTTTTCCCTCATATGTTGAAAAAATTATTATTCATAGTGTTTGTTTGTGCGGTAGATTTTATGTGTATTTACTTTTTATTCTTTTTTACTTTCTTCGGCGGGCCCTCCGACAAGTGTATAACAAGTTTTTTGTTGTTGTGACCAATGTTAATATTTAAATTAGATTTTAAAAAGGGGTTTCCTTACGGGCTATTTTGGTCAATAATCTCATTTATTTGTAAATAAAAATCAATTTATCATGTTGAGCAAAAACATGATAAATTGATTTTTATTTACAATTAAATGAGATTATTGACCAAAATAGCCCGTTGAGCAAAAACATGATAAATTGATTTTTATTTACAAATAAATGAGATTATTGACCAAAATAGCCCGTAAGGAAACCCCTTTTTAAAATCAAATATTTGTTTTTCTTCAGACATTTATTTATAACTGCGAAACTGTTGATTATGTAGCGAAACGTTATATGAACAGATGAAAGTAATTGTAATTCTTGATTTTTCTAAATTTGCTTCAGAAAAACCGGCTAGTGGTTCTCGAGTTATGTCATACAAAATAGCTTAAAACGTGACAAATTCCCCTATACGATACCTACTAATTTCAAAAAATTATTAAAATTTTATTTGATGTAACTTGACCAAACGAATGATGCAAAGTTCTTATTTTTGGGGCTACTTTCACAAAAACTTATCAGAATTGAGTCCCGAAATCACGTGTTTCATGTATATGGTATATTCACTTTGTCAAATGTTCGCAATTCTTTAAAAAAAAAATCTGGGACCCCATAAACTATATATATTCTTGATCAGCATTAATCGAGAAGTCGATATAGCCATGTCCGTCTGTCTGTGGAAATACAAAATACTCCGCCAATACAGAAGAAGTGTTGATAATTTTCAGTCAAATTGTTTGTTGATATCATGAGCAGTTTTCTAGTGAAAATTATCAAAATCGGTTAACGCGTTCAAAAGTTATGAGTGAAAATGTGGGAAGACCTCTAAAAATTTTGAAGCAAATTTTAAATTATTCTTTTATTTCATCATACATACTTACATTCAATGCTTATATACAAGAATATACGCAATCAGGGATGGCTGTCAATCTCGCTAAAATACGGTCTACGATTTAAACCCCTTTCAACTGACTATCGTTATCCCTAAAATACCGTTACAGCAATAATTGAAATACCGTTATCCGTAAAATACCGTTACCGATATAATTAAAATATCAATACCTTAAAATACCATTACCGAAATAATCTAACAAGATCTGAAAAAAAAACTTCTGTAAATAGATATTATTTCCCAAAGTATGATCATAAACTAGCCAGTAATTACAACTCGGGCATAATGTGGCTAAAAATTGTGGTGTGCATTAACATTACCTGAATAACTAAAATAACGTTACCCTTAAAATGCCGTTACCAAAATTACTGAAAAAATTTTTCCCTAAAATAACGTTACCGAAATATCTAAAATAACGTTACCGCTAAAATAACGTTAGCGAAATAAATAAAATACCTTTAACGCTAAAAGGCCGAAATAACCGTTGCCGAAGTTAAAGACAATAGCGTTACCCGGACCCACAACCACATAGAATCGGTTACCATCCATGGTCATAATCAACACGTACAAAAACAAAAAAACCCACAAAATATTGTTGTTGTTTTTTTGTTTTGTAATACAGGGTGGCTGATCAAAGCCACTACAAAAAAAACGCAATAACTTTTTTCTGAGTTATTAATCGGTTCCATTTTTTTTGGTTTCATTGATTCGTCTTTCAAATTAAGGAAAATGAACGAATGGAGTAATGAAACTAACATTTTGATTGTGCGCCACTACAATGCTTTGGAGGCTGGCTTTGCCGCCTAAACAAACTTAAGGGGCACATTAGGTGGCACTCCTCCGAACAGATTGGGCTCGTAAATTCTTTTGTCAATCATTAGGACAATCATTAGGACGAACTTTCATCGAAATTCCTCAGTTCGGATGCAAGAAACAATTGTTGCTATAGTTGCTGCAATACAAGTCAATTCTAGAGTTTCGACAAGGAATATTTTTGCTCAAATATGTATCACCAGACAGTCAATACGGACAGTTCTGCTTAAGGATTTTCATTTCTTTCCTTTAAAAAATCAAATAACAAGCAAATTGAACTCAGCAGACTTGCCCCTTAGCTTGGAATTTTCTCTGTAATTTGCACGGAATTAAATACTTAATAAAAATGTGTTGCTTTTCAAATGAAAGAAAAAAAAATATTTATATGTATTGAAAAAAAAGTTATTTTATTTTCTTAATGTATCAATATTCATCAGCCACCCTGTATGTATGTAGGTTTTTATAAATGGTATGTATGTATTGTTTTTTTTATCGAAAGCAAATCTTTATTTGCTAATATGATGTGAAATATAATTTTGCAAAAATGCAAATACTAGAATTAAATAAAACTTAATCCAAACCGGATTTATTTTTTATAAATTCATTATGGGTTTAGCTTAATTTAGTTTCTGTGTTTATAGTTTTAGAACATTTTTTTTTTTACATTTGTATAAAATTTATATGGTGTTAGATTTAAATAAAAATATGGGTCTTTGTTATAAAGAATTCATTTTATTTAAATTTTTTGTTTCGTTAACAAGCTTCCATACAAATGATGTCTGAAATAACCAACTTCTTATATCCACAAATTCCATAAATACTTCAATTTGCATTGCCCTTTAATTTTGTAAAATTCGACTGAATATATGTAACTGAAACGATTGCCACTTAAACTATATTAATGTATTATTTACAAAACAGTTCAAAAGTTTCTACGTAATCACCTTCTTGGACCCCTAAATGTTTTTTTAAAAGTCCATGTGAAAAAGCATAACTTTGTTTAAAATGTAATATTAAATTCCTGTCAGTGCATGCAATCGATTTCTCAACTCTTTGCAACGTTTTTATCAATTCTGTAAGTTGTCACTACTGATTTTAAAACAAACTATTATCAAAAAAAAAAAAATTCCTTCATTGAGAACAAACTGGCAGAATAACTTTGAACATTTATTTGTGTTTCAGTGAAAAATAAGATCAAACACATTTAAAGTTTTTATTAATATTACTAAAATATAGTATTCCTAATATGTTTATATAAAAATCGGTATGTTTTTCGCTAAAATTTAAGTGTTTTTGTATTTTATACAATTAATTTAGTTACATTGGCTAAAAGCCTATTTTGCGGCTTTTTTTCTACTAAAAGCCCGGTTATTGTTTTATAAAGGGTCCGCCATCTAACGTTTTTTTTTTTTCAACTAGTGCTTATTTAGTGAATGGTAACACTAAGCTCATGTCTGATTTGACAGATAATTAGTTTTATCCTTCCGCTGAACGAATATGGTCCGTATGTTCGTTATCTTGTGAAAAAAGTGAAAGAAACTGACATCCTCATAGATAAACCAAAGCGTGAAAAGCCAAAAACAGTGCGTACACCCGAGAATATTTCTGCTGTTGCAGAAAGTGTGCGTGAAGCGCCATCAACATCAATTCACCGTCGTTCTCAACAATTGAACATTTCGGAGACATCATTGAGACGAATTTTGCATTAAGACCTTGGTATGACGACATACAAAGTCCAATTAGTTCAGGAGTTCAAAAAAAAAGTTATTTGGCGGACCCTTTAGAAAAATAATTATTTCAGTATTACATTATATGTAAATATTTAATGTACGGATAATATTATTTTCTACAAATATTGGTTACTTTGAGACATCGATGTGTGGTTTTCCCCTATTTCAAGTGTTATAAGCAAACTGCATTTAATTATTGCAATAAGCTGAGTTTATTTTATTCCACATAACCCTCGTTAATCGAGTGTTAGATTTTTTTCTACTAAATTCGTTTCATTTACAAAATCAAAGTTTTTTCCTAAGAATATTTTTTTTATTTAAACTTCCCTTCGCCAGTTATTCTTCCAATTAGATCCTTTCCCAATTACTATTAGATATTAAATTAAATTATAAATGCACAATATATTAATTATTTTTAAAACAATTTTTTTCTTATTACTGTCCCTTTAAACCTATCCCTTTATAACTTAATAGATGGCGCTATTGCCAATTTTCCCAATTGGACTCTTCCAACAATATCAATTGGATTTTAATTCCCAATGCAAATATATAGTTATTAAACAGCGATTTCAGCGCCATGAATGTCGACGATTTTTTTATAGCAAAGATACAAACCATATATGGTGAATTGTGTAAATCTTTATCTGTATTTATATACAGTGCAGTTCGCTTTTAACTTTTAGCGTTTTTAAAAATCGGTATTATGGTTGCCGAAAAAACGACATAATGTAGCACTGTTTTAAAATTCTATTACAATTTTCTGTACCACCAGTGGCGTATTTAAATGTCAAATATTAAAAAAATCGTCGTAAAAGTTTTTGTTCACGACAAACTGAAAAAAAAATGGAAAAAATTTAAAAATTTCTATATTTGAATTGTTCCTCTTTTTGTGGTGATATAATATTATGTGGGTTCCTTCTATACAGCCTATAACACCAGGAAACCAAGTTTTGTTGTAAAAATATTCCTTGATTTCATACTTTTCACTTTCCTCCGTTTGAAAATAAATCCATTCTGGGCAAAGTTCATCATACATTACATCTATGCACTCTCGGAAAACAAATTTAAATTATTTAACTTAATATACTAATAAAGCAAATAAGAATTTGTAAATAAATTGTTTAAATGAATTTAAAATATGTATTAATTACTAATACATACACATTTATAAAAAACAACTATTTACATAAATATTACAAAACACAACAACAATATGTTGGTGTTCTGTTGTTATTTTTATAAAATGCTTTTAAGCGATAAAATAAAAAATGTCAAGCAACTTGCGAACTTTATCAATTATTTAATTGATTCAATTAATGTTTAATTGACATCTTTTAAAATTTTCAACAAATCAATTTAATTGAAAAAAATAGTGAAATATTTTTTTTCTATGTAACTGAACACAATGAACTAACCTTACACGGAGTCCACATTAGAATCTAATGATTAGATATTAAGTTTTATATAATATGTGCGAGAACGCCAATAAAATAACGGAATTAAATTATCTACACTCTAAAAAAAGTCAAGTAAAGTTTCATTTATTATTACTCAAATTCGGTAAATTTATACATCAAAATGAATAAACCTTTTTTGCGCACACTTGCATATACAATAATACACACTTACAGTATTTTTACCAATTATGTGTTTACAATTAAACACATTATGCCTAAAAGTAGTATTATTTTGTTAAATAAAATTTTTACGCACAAAGTTTGTAAATATACTAACTTATAATAGTAATAAATATTTTAACATTTTTAAATTGAAAAAACAAAAAAAAAACAAATAAAAAAAGCTAAAAAAATCTAAAAAATTTAATTATTGAGAATTTAATGAAAAAAAAAATTATAAATGTAGTATTTGTGATAGTGAATTAAAAAACTTCCTAATGTACCAAAAACGTTAATATCCAAGTATTTGCAGCCTAATTGTGGAAAAATATTTTCAAAATAAAATATAAGTACAGAACTTTAAAGAATGAAATTCTTCATTCGATTTATTCATTCGGTTTTTACTCAATCGATTTAAAAATATCGCCAATATCGAAAAAAAATATCTAAAATTGAAAAAATCTTTAAAATAAAAAAAATCACCAAAAATGTAATAAAAACGCTAAAACTAATAAAAAATCGCTAAAATTAAAAAAATCTCAAATTTGAAAAAAAACGCTAAAATTTAAAGAAAAATGCCAAAAATTAAAAAATCGCCAAAAATTAGAAAAAACTCTAAATTAAAAAAAAAATCAGCAAAATTAAAAAAAAACGGCAAAAATTTTAAAAAAAAAATCGTTAAAATTAAAAAAATAGCCAAAAATTAGAAAAATAGCTAAAAATGAAATAAATTTCTAAATTAAAAATAAAAAATTACAAAAAAAAAAATCGCCAAAAAATTAAAAATGATTCAAATTGGAAAGAGAGTCTCTATTTAACCGTGGCAGTAAATAGACGCAAATATATTGTGTGCAAATACTATTATTTTCTTAAAAAAAAAAAAAACAACAAATTCATTTGAATTTTAACTTTGAAAACAACGGGATTTACAATCCAACTTCAAAACATTTAAAAACAATTAACAAAGAAAAACAACAACATGATTACATTAAGTGATGAAGACAGTGATGAAAGTGATGGTATTTGGCAGCAAGTACCAGAAAACAACAACAAGCGACGGTTGGTAAAATCACCCAATATGCATTTACATAAAAAACCAAACCTGTCTAGTGAGCCTAGTACATCAAATGCAAATCAGTTTGCATTACTTGATGATGTTAACGATACAATTCAAATCCAAGAAAAAAATGAAGAAAGACAACCTAAACCTCCGCCTATATACATTCCTTTTGTGGACAATATAAATAATATGATTAAGTCTATATCTAAGGTTATATCTAGTAATGAATTTAATTATAAGTCAATGAGAGATAATCAGATTAGGTTGATGGTTAAAAACACTGAGTCTTATAGAAAAGTAGTTAAACATTTAGATTCAAAAAATATTTGCTTTCATACTTATCAGTTAAAACAGGAACGAGCTTACAAAATTGTGATTAAGGGTATTCACCATACAACACCAGTTGTGGATATAAAAGCCGAGTTGTTGTCGTTAGGTCATCAAGTGAGAAATGTTTTTAACATTAAAAGTCGAGTTACAAAGCAACCACTTTCAATATTCTTTGTAGACTTAGAACCAAGCGCCAATAATAAAGATGTTTATAAAATAAAACACTTAAGCAATGCTATTGATGATCTTGTTCAATGCTATCGTTGTCAGGAATTTGGACACTCTAAAACTTATTGCAAAAAGCCTTATAAATGCGTTAAATGTGGAAGTGATCATCAGACATCAACATGTACCAAGGATATTAATACACCACCAAAATGTGTGCATTGCTTAGAAAACCACACAGCAAGTTATAAAGGATGCAGAATATATCAGGAAATTATTCATAAAAAAAGAAATTTTAATTTTAGATTTACTAATCAACAAAATAACCAAAATCAGAATTTTTCCCAAACAAATCCCACAAACAATAATGGTAATGCTTTTGGAAACATCTCATACTCACAAGCTGTTTCTGGCAATCACAACAACAACAACAATACCAACAATAATAATAACAATAATGATGTTATGGTAAGATTAGAAGCTATGCTAGATAAGCTAATGAATCTTATGACTGTTTTAATTACGAAGTTATGCAAATAAATTTAAGAATTTCAACATGGAATGCTAATGGTGCTTCCCGTCATGTAAAAGAAATTGAAATTTTTCTTAAGTTAAATTTTATAGATATATTTTTGATATCAGAAACTCACTTCACTGAAAAAAGTTATTTTAAAATCCACGGATATGATCTCATTGAGGCAAACCATCCTGATGGAAAAGCTCATGCAGGATCAGCAGTGTTAGTAAAATCGAGTATTAAATACAGTATTTTAGATGCAGTAAGGAAACCTTCAATACAAGCAAGTGGAATTAAAATCAGCTGTAATAACGTCGATGTAGCAATTTACTCCATATACTTTCCTCCAAGACATAGTCCATCACAGCAGGAATATACAAATTTTTTCACAAACTTAGGAAGCCGATTTATTGTAGGAGGTGACTTCAATGCAAAGCATCCATGGTGGGGATCCAGGCTTGTCAATCCGAAAGGAAGAGAGTTATATAAATGTATTAATATAAATAATTACAAAACTTTATCTACAGGTTCACCCACTTATTGGCCAAGTGATCCCAATAAAATTCCTGATTTACTTGATTTTTTCGTTTACTTTGGTATTTCACTTCATCTGCTTGACATAATGGATAGTAGTGATTTAAATTCAGACCATACTCCTATTATTTTAAACTATAATACTTCGCTAAAAACCTTTAGCAAAAACTCAAATTGGTTCTCACATAAAACGGACATTAAATCGTTTCAAAATTGGTGTGACAGCAATTTAAATTTAAATACATCCTTCAAATCTGGTGAAGAAATTGATTTTGAGGTAGAAAGGTTCACAAATCTTATTCATGAGGCTGCATTTCTTTCTACACCTCAAATTAATCAAACAAAAGGAGAACAGTTGTACGTATCAGCCGAAATTAGAGAACTTATAAGAAACAAAAGACGACTTCGAAGAATTTGGCAATTAAGTAGAAATCCATTTGACAAAACTAACTACAATTGTGCTGCAAATTATCTTAAAAAGCGTATAGCGGAGCACAGAAATGAAGAAGTTGCAAACTACTTAAGAAAACTAAACACAAATAATAACAATAGTGAACACAGTCTATGGAAAGCTACAAAATATTTGAAAAGGCCATCTAAAAGAAATATTCCAATAAAAGACGATAATGGCTATTGGTGTAAAACTAATAAAAGAAAAGCTGATGCATTTTCTGAGCATTTGGAAAAAACCTTTGAAGAATTCGTAGTTACAAACTCAGACAGTGAGAGGCATATAATAACATTTTTGGATTCCCCTTGTCAAATGGACTTTCCAATTAAATCATGTTCTCCATTTGAAGTGAAAAAAGAAATTCTTAAGCTAAATAATACGAAATCTCCAGGTTATGACGGAATCAACGCAATTGTAGTTAAGAATTTATCCAAAAAGTCCATACTGTTTTTGACTCTCATTTTTAATTCCATATTGAGATTGTCTCATTTTCCAACACAATGGAAATGTGCGGAAATCATTATGATTCATAAACCCAATAAGCCAGAAAATGAAATAAATTCGTACCGACCTATTAGTTTGCTGCCTACCTTTTCAAAATTGTTTGAACGATTGTTGTCATATCGATTGTTGCCACATTTGGAAAAAGAAACCATAATTCCGGAACACCAGTTCGGATTTCGGCATCAACATGGGACTCCAGAACAAATCCATAGAGTAGTTGATATAATTACTGACTCTTTCGAAAGAAAATTATATAGCTCTGCTGTCTTTTTAGATGTTAAACTGGCATTTGATAGGGTTTGGCACCAAGGTCTCTTGTTTAAACTTAAATCTTTTTTACCAACACCAATGTATTTAATTCTTAAATCGTATTTACATAACAGAAAGTTTTATGTAAAAGTAAAGGATGAATTTTCCAAAATTTGTCATATAAAATCAGGTGTACCTCAGGGCAGTGTCCTAGGTCCCATCCTATATACAATTTTTACATCAGATATGCCTCTAACTGAAGATGTAACAATTGCAACATATGCTGATGACACAGCTGTAATATCGTCAGATGAATCTCCTATTATAGCTTCAACAAAAATACAAAGAGAACTAGATATGCTAGATATATGGCTAAAAAATGGAAAATTGTAGTTAATACTGAAAAATCAGTACATATAACATTTACTTTGAGAAAAAACGATTGTTCGCCGGTTTATATAAATAGATCCCAAATACCTGAAACCAGTAGTGTCAAATACTTAGGAATGTATCTGGATAGAAGACTAACATGGAAAGATCACATCAAAAAAAAAAGAGAACATTTAAATATAAAAACGAAAAAGTTGTATTGGCTGTTAGGACCAAAGTCTGAACTCAGCCTTGAAAACAAAATTAAAATCTATAACGCTATATTGAAACCTGTTTGGACATATGGTATACAGTTATGGGGAACTACAAGTAACTCTAACGTAGAAATTTTACAACGATACCAATCTAAAACACTACGACAAATTGTTAAAGCACCTTGGTATATAACAAATCACCATATTCATAAGGATCTCCTGATTCCAACCATAAGAAACGAAATAAACAGATTTAGTTCTCGTTACCTAGAAAGGCTCAGTAACCATCCAAATACCCTAGCTATTACCTTATTGGACGACTCAGAAGAGATTAAAAGACTAAAAAGATTCCATGTATTAGATTTGCCATATAGAAAATAATATTGTAAATATGTAAATAATGTAAATAGTTCGCATTATATAAGGTTATTAGGTTTACTGAAACCTAATAACGTAAGTTAATTACCCCCTTTTTATATAATTTACTTAATATTGTAAAATAGATTGTAAATAAAGATACAATAACAAAAAAAAAAAAAAAAAAAAAAAAAAAAAAATTGGAAAGAAAGCTAAAATCGAAAAAACGAAAAATATTGACGAGAAATTTAAAATAATCGTAAATGTACATTTATCTTTATTAGTTTTCGAAACACAGGCGATGGTTCAAATAAATTCTCTTTTTGCTTTGCGATGCTATGTTTTCTACAAAACGCGATCTAAAATCTAGCCAATCAGGTCGAAATTTAGGACCGGTATTGGGGTTGAGTTTTGAACACCTGTGCAAACATTCCAGTAGCTCTTTTATTTTTTGAGTTGTGGACGGTTTTTATTTAGTCGATTTTTAAAAGGTACATATTTCGAAAACTAATGGAGCTGGAGGAAAAATGGTTGCACCATTGTTCAAAACTCAACCCCTTTACCCCTACAACGATAATAAATTTCGATTTGATTGGCTGGATTCGTAAATCGCGTTTTTCTTGAACAGTAAGCATCGCAGATAAAAAAGAGTATTTATTTGAAACATCGCCTATGTTTCAAAAACTAACAGCGATAAATTATTGACACGGACGACTTTTTCCAATATGAGCTATTTTTTTTTATATCAATTATGGTGATTTTTTTTTAAATTTTCACGAATTTTTACTTTTGCCGTTTTCATATTTTGAAGTTTTTTTCATTTTGGCGATGTTTTCACTTTTAGCAATTTTTCTTATTTTTTGCGAAATTTTTTATTTTTATCGATTTTTTTTTAATTTCGGCAATTTTTCAATTTTGGCAAATTTTAGTGTTTTTTTTTTTTTTTTTTTAATTTTGGAGATTTTTTTAAATCTTGTCGATTTTTTTCACTTTAAGTGATTTTTTTACATTTTGGGCGATTTTTTTCAATTTTATAGATTGTTTTAAATTTTTGACTGATTTTTTTTTTCATTTTAACGATATTTTTTCAATTTTAGCAATTTTTTTTCAATTCTGGCTATGTTTTTCAGTTTCACCGATTTCGAAAATTCTTAAATTGTAAATCGATTGAGTAAAAAATAGATTGAATTCCCAATTATTGAATTCGCAATGTTTGAATTCCCAACGATTGACTTCCCAACGATTGAATTCCCAATGATTGAATTCAATAATTGATAATATCGAATGAGCAAAATTGATTGAATTCCCCACTAGTGAATTCCAAAGAATGAATTCTCAGCGATTGATTAAGAAAAAAGCATTCGAATTAAAAAAATTAGATTTGATTTTTTCAAAATAGGTTTCAATCTTTGAAGCTCTGTATATGTACAACCACTTATATAGAAATATTTATTATTAAATTTATTATTATACAACACATTAATAAAACTCTTTCTAAAAATAAATTTTTTGTTATATTTGAAAAAATTTTGGGCTTATCGCAAGGTAAATATACGCATTTTTAGGGGGTTTTTGCGCATATAAAAATTTAGTTTTACCCATTTTTAGGTGGTTTTTACGCATATAAAAATGTATTTTGACGTATTCTTTATGTATATTTACACGTAAAGCATGTTTTTTTACGTAGAAATTCAGTAAAATTATTCATTTATTTCTAAATTTAATTACATTTTTACGCACATGCATAGTAAATTTACACACTTTTTATTGACCAACTTACACGTAATGTGTGTATTTTTTTTCATTTACACACATAGAGTTAATTTACCCAACTTATAGTAGGAGTACAGTTTCCTACTAGAAGTTGGGTAAATTTCAACATAAATTAATTCGAGTATATGTTAAGCAAGACTTAAATAATTTTTTGAAATCCAAGGTTTTCATGTTTCAAACATTTTGTTTAGTTTATTTCAAGATAAATTTATAAGGTAGTGCTAGTAGCCCAGCTGTTTATCTTCCTCTTTCCTTTTTTTATGTATGCTGGTCTTCGATGTGTCAAAATTTGTCTAGATATAGCTGGTTTTGACATTTCGGTGTACTGTAGGCAACAACAAAATGCCTGTTGTTTTTGTATTGTTGTTTTGTATTGTTTTAGTTGTTGTTCTACTAGCACTACCTATATATATTCATCTTCTTTTATTTTTGTTTTTAAATTTTCAAAACTTTTTAATTAATTTTTTCTTATTTGACATTAAGTGTGTTCGATTACTTTCCCAGTAAAGTCCAGTAAAAATTACTCAGTAACAAAATTACAGAGAGTAAGACAAATTTACAAAAAAGTAAACGAACGGAAAATTTGTAAGAATTGGTAAAATATATAAAACAGCTGATTTTAACTACCAAATATTAAAAAAAAATCAACTGGTCATTATGGAAAAGATAAAAGTTAATTGAAATTGTCGACCTGAAATAATTTAGAATGTTTTTTAATCTCTTCCATAGTTAATTCTTTAATATTTTGCACTAAAAAATCCATAGGCAATTAAAATTGAATTTAATATTTTTTTTGTTTACTAAAAATACACGCATATTTTTTCAATCATATGTTTTTTTCTTCTTACAAATTCTTACTGGCAAAAATTTCTCTAGTAAAACTTGTAAGTTTTTTGTCAACAACCTGTCATTTTACTCTCTCTTCTTACTATTTTTTACTGAGTATTTGTGTAAACGAACACCTTCCAGTAAAAACTTTTACAAATTTGTACAAATTTTTGCGTAAGCGAACAAACATATTTACATAGTGAAAGCTATCAACCCAACAAATTAAAAAAGCTTTTTCTTGTTATAAAAAAATTTAATACCAAAACAAATTTTTGAAAAATTTCTATAACAAGAAATATTACAAAATGTATGACAAAAAATATTGTCACAGTTTCTTAGAATAAGGGTATACATTTTATTTTAATACAGCAATCGAGGGTGTTCTGAAAAACGAATATACACAAAACGAGTAAAAAGTTAAATTCGGGAATGACGATTATAGGATACCCTATACTAGGGGTGGCAAGACTTATTTTGTTGCCAAAAACAGACGTATTTTGTTGTAGAAAAGTGTAGCGTGCAACCGTGGTTACTAATTTTGTAAAGCCCTTTCTAGCGCAATCTTTTAAAACATTCGGAAATAATATTTTTAAGTGTTATCACCAGAGAAAATTAAGAAAATTTTGTATTTTAAAAAACTGTTTTTATAAAAAACTGTAGTATTTAAAAGCCTAATTGCGCTACAAAAAAAGTGGTTTAAAATGGCAAACCACATTATGTTTATTGTCGCATAACAACGAAATATTTTCCGATAAAACAACATTTTAAACAACTTTAAAATAAAGAATTATACGCCACATTAAATTAAAACATCGTGAGCAATATTAATATTATAAGCTTTTTAAACAGGACTTTACAGTTAAAAACACGAATTATTCAAAAATTTTAATTTTTTTTCTCTTACAATTAAAAAAACTTTTAATTTTGTTTTTTATAGTAAGATTTAATTATGATCTTGTACTTTAGCAAATTTTAAATGAAAATGTAAACTTACAGTTCAACAATTCATACGAACTTTTTGAGTATTTCATATTTCCTGTTTAAAAAAACTTATAATCTCAAATTTGTCCACAATGTTTTAATTTAAGTACGTCTATTTGCACTTCATAAGATTAACAATAATTACTTAAACACATTTTTTATTTTTGTATCCACTTATTTGTGGAAAATAACAATTTAAAAAACAATTTAAGAAACCACTTCTGAACTTAATAAAATTTTTAAATAAATCGAATTAGAAGAAGAATTGAATTTGTTAACAATGTCTTTAAAATGGGGTTAAAAAACTGTTTACCTGAGTAAGGAAGTTTATAGAAAATTATATACGATGAGATATTTTTCGCAAATATATGATATCATTTGATCCGAAAATCTATTAAATTGTACAGTACTTTTCGCTTATAGTCACATCTCTTAGTTGCACACAAGTTGTGGACTATATCGCTAATGTGACTATATCGCTAGTTTTTTTATATGCCATTTTGTTGCCTATAAATAAATTGTGATATAGTCATCATAAAATGTTACTATATGCAATGTATTTATTATTATAACAGGTGGAAAATTTGGAATATAAAAACGATGTTTGAAACGATTCAGCTCAGTTTCCTTGTTCCAATTTTCGTTTTAGCCTCTTAAATTTTTAAATAATTTTAATCCGAAAAAAATTCAAGATTTCACAATTATATTAGAAATTTTCTGTATTGTGACTATAACTTAAATTATTTGCATATAAATTTACTTTTAGTAGCCAGAGTTTAGTGGCATATAAGCCAAATGTGATTATATCGTGAATGGACTATATCCTAAATATTTTGTATGCAATTTGATTTTAGATGACAGTAAAAGTGTAAAAATGGACTATATCGCTAAATGGACTATAAGCGATGTGACTGTAAACGAAAAGTACTGTATCACGTTGGATCTAATTATATTTAAATAGATACAATTCAATAAAAGACAATCCAATTTTATCCGAGATTTGTCCCGATATAATTACAGCTAATTATATTTGATACAGTTTGATACAGTTTGATACATAATAATCCAAATATATTTAAATTAAAAGAAATTAAGTTACATATATTTTACCTCCATAAGACGGATCCAAAACACAAAATGTATGATTGAAATTTGTAAATAACTTAAATTTTATTTATATTTTTTAGAACATCAAATTTTCCTTTTAAACAAAATTGTTAATATTAATTTAATTAAAAAAAATATTTGTCAATATTAAAATGACCCAGTAAAATCCAAATAACAGGTTGCAGAAGAACTTATACTGTATTATAATAGCTTACAATTTCTGTTTCACAACCGATGCTTTTTATATGGAGTTTGTTCTATTTGCAATAAGTTCTTTACATCAAAACTAGAACAAGTTGCTATAGAACCGGTTCAAGAACCATTTATAGAACTGGGTCTGGGACAGTGAAACGGTTCCATGTAACCGTTGGTAACACAAGCTTTTCTAGAACAGGTTCATAGATAATCTGTTCTAAAAAAATTTGCTGTAAGGTTAGTTTTTTGTAATAGAAATCGATTTCGCAAAATTGTAAACTATTTATGTAAAATATTTTGCAATTTTTTAATTAAATTTAGCTACATAGAAACTGACTTCGAAAATTTTTTCAGTTTTGGATTATATATAAGTATGTGTAAAAGGACAGAAGACGTTTTTTATGTTTGTATTATATAAGGTGGCGCAAAAGTAATCCTCCTATCAGAAAATGCTATACATAATAAATACATAATAAAAAAAAAAAACATCGGAAGGTTATTTTTGCGCCACCTTATATATAATTATGTATTGGGATATATCTAATTTAATAACAATTTAATCAAATTTATCAACCATGTAGTCTCATATATAAAATTCAGAATAGTATGTTTTTTTATACATGATTGGATGTGCTTAGACATAATTTTTTTTGGTAAAACATTTTGAAAATATTATTATATATAAATACATATTGATACATATGCTGTTTAATAAGATCATATATTTTTATAGTTTATATATCGGGAAGATACACTATTTTTATATATACTTCCTTATATTATCATATATGAGCCCTTTTTGCAAATAAGGAATTCCATATACTTTCATAATCGCCCATATATGACCATCTTTTGCGAATATGAAATGACATATACTTCCAAATATGTCCATATATGAAAACCGTTTGCATATATGTAATCACATACACACCTTATATGTCCATATATGACCATATATGTACATATATAAACTGTTTTAACCGGGTGTTCAAAGAAATGTGAAAAATATGTGTTTTAGTTGTTGGCCATATTGTGCAATTTTTATACCCCTGTCACATTTTGTGCAAAAGTATTGTACATCAAAATGACAATAATACTGGCAATGATATTTGCAATAAAATTGCAAAGTGTATGAGTACCTAAAGGTAATTTATGGAATAGAAAATGACAAAGTTGTTAAAAAAGTAAACCATATTTCACAAAAAATGCGTTATCCTAAAAATGTCGCTTATATTTTTAGCATATACATTAGGGATACAACTTTTTTACAATTTTCGAAAATATCAAAATGGCCCTATCCATACCATGTAGTGCATAAAAAAACAATAAGAACTGCATCTTTAGATTTTCGATATCGTTAAAAAAGGTTCCGCGTCAAATGCAATTAAGTTTGGGATCAGTAAGTTCTAAAAAAATAAAAATATTTTCTTTATAATTTCATTAAATGATAAATAAATTATAAGTTTTTCCATTAAATATTGAATAATATTCTGTATAAATTCAATTAATCGTGATAAAATATTGCTACTTACCTACGCTGTCTTATGCAAATTTGCGAAATATTATAATTTATTGCTAAAAGTATAAAAAAAAATTTTAAAAAAATAAAAAAAAAAATCTTAAAGGACTTTCAGAAATCGGCTTTGACGCGAAACGTTTTTGTTCCGAAATGACCTAAGGAAACATTTTTCGGTTTCAGCACAACATCGGCTACAGCGTGGTGATAGGGCCTTATTTTGGTTGTACCCCTAATATACATATATATCGAAACACATATAAACTTTTGGGCCAGGTACCATTTATAAATAAAACAAAATATGAACGACCTTACTGCTGGCCTTCTTTGTCTCTCCTTACTCCAATTCTTATTAGGAAGTTGTAAGAAAATAATACAGTTCCATTAATGTTTTTGTTTCGATATCTTATTCTTATAAATTTTTCATAAATTTCTCATAAAATGATTATTATGTCTATAAGAAGAATCTTTTGACAACCGGTAAATTTTCCATAGAACATTTTATTAATAAAAAATTACATCGCAATTCTAAGATTTAAGGTTTTTTAAGTTTGTGTACTTTTAATGTAAAAGTCTTAAAAAGACAGATTTCTTAAGGAAAATATGTAGTGTCCGACAGGAGCCTTCTGCCAGAAAACGATATTTGGTCAATTTTTTGGTATTTGTAGACAATGTGAGCAAATTTTGATATTGAAAACTTATTTGTTGATTCTTTTTTGAGTAAAACATTTAACGAAGAAGCAGAAGCTTAGCTGTAAAGTTAAATAATCGGTCGAAGGTTCGCACCTATTAAGCCCAATAAAAAATTCTTCATTTGTCAAATTTGTACATAATTAATGCTTTAAAATACCGAAAAATATGCCATATTGGTTTTTATTAGATGTTCTTCTTAAAGAAAAATTCTGACATAAAATAACATAAAACGACTTTTTTGAATTAAATATTAGTTAAAATTTAACTGGGAATAGTTATACATATTAGCCTTAAATTTTACAATTTTTTTTAAATTACGAATTTGGAATAGCTTTGCAACAATTATAAATTTAATTTTTTTTTCTTTTTGGTTTGAGACCGAGCATGGTTAATTAATTAACATTAAGATAAATACGAGTTTTCAGATCATTTTTCCTTAATCTTTTATTTTTGTTTTAAATTTTAATTACAGAAATTATTGATTACAAAATAAAACAACCATTGATCCTAAATATTTCGTCCACACTTATTTCACTTATGGGCCAGATTTTTCTCTAATTGGCATGTTTTAACACAGGTTTTTATTTCTAAAATTTTAAAAATATTTTAACCTAGTTTTTCATTTTAAAAACATAAAAGGCCTTTACTAACATTCGATTTACAAATTTGTTTAATAAATGTGCAGCATTCACAAGTAAATCCGCGTTTTTCTCAGTTTTTCTATTTTTGCACAATTGATCATCCCCATTTCACAATCAATTATAGCATTTTGGGATATTAGCAAGAACACAAATCTAACCAATGACTTCGTGTAAAAAAGAAAAATAAAAGTGCGGTTCATGGGAAAAGCGCGAAATGTGCCACAAAAAGGACGAACTGCACTTAGAATATTGTGTAGGTGAATACCACTGCAAATGGAGATATAGATATCAAATGAAATTTTACTTGAAAAAAGGATGACTAATATTTCATTAAATTCGACTAACATTGCCATTTGATTGTCACTGTTGATAAAATGAACCACAATTGTAGTAAAAAAAATGAACCACAAATATTGTAAAAAGTTGACAATCGTTTATTTATTTTATTTTTTTTAAATAAAAACACAAAAACTGAAAAAATTAGTGTTAGTTCATAGTACAGTAATTTGATGTGGTTTGTTTTTCAACTACAATCAACTACAAATGTAGTCAAAACTGAAATTTCTTCTACATATGACTGTGTTTTCACTTAAACATAAAGATACTGTATTACTACTCAAACAACTACAAATATTTACAGCAGAAGTTTCCTGAGAGTATGAGTTCATCGTTTAGCTTAATAATGATGTGTACCAGAGAACAGAATGAGACCATTCGTTTTTGTTGTCTATTCATACACTCATTGCTTTTGCATTGCTTTTATTCAACAAAAACAGCTTATGCTGTTTATTCCATTTATTGTTTTTGTTTAATGCCTTTTTAACATTCATTTTTATAATGCCGTTACATGTCGAGCAATGAAATGAAATGATGACACATGAATAACATGAAATCAATCACAACATTCGCGTAGTATTAGTTGACCTGTAGCAATAATAAAAATTTTTTTTTAGTTTTATTAAACATGAAATATGTATAAACATTTTTAATTTTCTTAATACAGTAATATGTTTCAGAAAAAAATTTGTTAATGTTTTATTCATTTAACATTGAGACCATTCATACCAATCGTTGTGTAGTCGTTGTTTTCGTGAGTGTTAAGTGAGGTTAATGTACTCATTTTTTTTGATTGCATTCAAAAGCATGAAATAAGGCACTCAAACCGTTCTCGGATGTGTAGCAAAATTTTTATGTGTACCAAAATTGTTCCAATAAGCTTTATATTCGCGAAGGTTATTTTAAAAAACAATTTCATTACAGTGAATGTCTACAAAATATTTTAAAAATTTTCACATATTTGTATAAATTTTAAAATAAATATTTTGTAGATTTTCCCTGTAATGAAAGTGCTTGTACTACTGTTTACGATTTTAGGGGTCAATTTTGTAGCGCTGTGTTATTGATTTTGAACTAGAGTTGGGATTAATCGTTCATTTTGGTGACTCGGTCATTATCGTTCAATTCGAGTCAGTGAACTAGTTTGTTTAAATCGTTCAATAGTTCTTTTTTGCTTTGACTTGTGACTGATCTGCGTGTTGTGAACTGTGTCGTTCGTTTGACAATTATTACGCACTATTCATGTTTTACGATTTTTTTTTTTCACAAAAAAGTGTTATAAATTTAAATTTTTTTAACAAAAATTTATTTTGAGTTTGAATTTTAACGTCTTTTTCAGACAATTGCAATTAATACTATAATTAATATGCAATTTTATTTAATTTAATTGTGAAAGGCGTGGTAGAGAAGAATGAGTGTATTTTCTAAAAATCATAACTACATTGTAAATTTGCGTCAGTGACCCTGTTTTTTTTTTTTTTTTTTTTTTTTTTGAATTTTATTGAATAATGTAATATTTGTTATGTTTTTATTTGTTCGATTGCGTCTATATGAAATGTTCTGTGCAATCACTGACCGTGGTATAGATAAACTGATTTCTAATGCCACATGCACTCGCACTACGCGTTAGACAGAGCGCTTTAGCCCTCTGAGCTATCGTCAGGTCGAGTTTTGTTGTGATTAAAATTAGTTTTATTGAATACACGGTGTTTTTGTTCTTGCATACATAATCTCAGAAGTACAACTCCAACAACACAACAGTTCTATTTTTAGAAACTTACCTCACTCTAATGTTCACTGTTTTCCCATATGTTGCAAGTGATGCCATATCTATTATATATTCTTTGTATATTCGATAGATGGCGCTTACGTAGTTAAAGAAGAATTGCCAGAGAGCAAAGTTTGATTTTTGTTTTGAGTTTGAATTTTAACGTCCTTTTCAGACAATTGCAATTACTACCATAATTAATATGCAATTTTATTTAATTTAGTTGTGAAAGGCGTGGTAGAGAAGAATGAGTGTATTTTCTAAAAATCATAAATACATTGTAAATTTTCAATTTTTTCTGAATCAGACTGCCCAGTTTCTGGTATTGAACCTTCGTCAGTGACCCTGTTTTTTTTAATTTTATTGAATAATGTAATATTTGTTATGTATTTATTTGTTCGATTGCGTCTATATGCAATTTTCTGTGCAATCACTGACCGTGGTATATATAAACTGATTTCTAATGCCACATGCACTCGCACTACACGTTAGACAGAGCGCTTTAGCCCTCTGAGCTATCGTCAGGTCGAGAAAAAAAACGGTCACTGACGAAGGTTTAATACCAGAAACTGCGCAGTCTGATTCAGAAAAAATTTAAAATTTACAACGTAGTTATGATTTTTAGAAAATACACTCATTCTTCTCTACCACGCCTTTCACAAAAATTTATTTATTTTGTATAAAAAACATTTTATTTAATTTAATTGTTTTCCCTAATTTGAAACAATATTATTACTGTTTTCTAAAAAAAATAATTGCTTTTGCAAGCAATTTAATTGAATAGATATGCAATTCTTCTATGAATAAAAAGAACAAAATGAACAATTGAACGACAATATTGTATATTGGTGAACGAATCACATCGTTCAATTGAGTGAGTCGTTCAATTGAACTAATTCGTTCATGAACGACACAACTCTAATTTGAACAAAATAGTTAGAATATTCAATTAAATTTTTTGCCGTTTTGTGGATTTTTAGTAGCAAAAAGCAATGTGAGCAAATTTTGATATTGAAAACTTATTTGTTGATTCTTTTTTGAGTAAAACATTTAACGAAGAAGCAGAAGCTTAGCTGTAAAGTTAAATAATCGGTCGAAGGTTCGCACCTATTAAGCCCAATAAAAAATTCTTCATTTGTCAAATTTGTACATAATTAATGCTTTAAAATACCGAAAAATATGCCATATTGGTTTTTATTAGATGTTCTTCTTAAAGAAAAATTCTGACATAAAATAACATAAAACGACTTTTTTGAATTAAATATTAGTTAAAATTTAACTGGGAATAGTTATACATATTAGCCTTAAATTTTACAATTTTTTTTAAATTACGAATTTGGAATAGCTTTGCAACAATTATAAATTTAATTTTTTTTTCTTTTTGGTTTGAGACCGAGCATGGTTAATTAATTAACATTAAGATAAATACGAGTTTTCAGATCATTTTTCCTTAATCTTTTATTTTTGTTTTAAATTTTAATTACAGAAATTATTGATTACAAAATAAAACAACCATTGATCCTAAATATTTCGTCCACACTTATTTCACTTATGGGCCAGATTTTTCTCTAATTGGCATGTTTTAACACAGGTTTTTATTTCTAAAATTTTAAAAATATTTTAACCTAGTTTTTCATTTTAAAAACATAAAAGGCCTTTACTAACATTCGATTTACAAATTTGTTTAATAAATGTGCAGCATTCACAAGTAAATCCGCGTTTTTCTCAGTTTTTCTATTTTTGCACAATTGATCATCCCCATTTCACAATCAATTATAGCATTTTGGGATATTAGCAAGAACACAAATCTAACCAATGACTTCGTGTAAAAAAGAAAAATAAAAGTGCGGTTCATGGGAAAAGCGCGAAATGTGCCACAAAAAGGACGAACTGCACTTAGAATATTGTGTAGGTGAATACCACTGCAAATGGAGATATAGATATCAAATGAAATTTTACTTGAAAAAAGGATGACTAATATTTCATTAAATTCGACTAACATTGCCATTTGATTGTCACTGTTGATAAAATGAACCACAATTGTAGTAAAAAAAATGAACCACAAATATTGTAAAAAGTTGACAATCGTTTATTTATTTTATTTTTTTTAAATAAAAACACAAAAACTGAAAAAATTAGTGTTAGTTCATAGTACAGTAATTTGATGTGGTTTGTTTTTCAACTACAATCAACTACAAATGTAGTCAAAACTGAAATTTCTTCTACATATGACTGTGTTTTCACTTAAACATAAAGATACTGTATTACTACTCAAACAACTACAAATATTTACAGCAGAAGTTTCCTGAGAGTATGAGTTCATCGTTTAGCTTAATAATGATGTGTACCAGAGAACAGAATGAGACCATTCGTTTTTGTTGTCTATTCATACACTCATTGCTTTTGCATTGCTTTTATTCAACAAAAACAGCTTATGCTGTTTATTCCATTTATTGTTTTTGTTTAATGCCTTTTTAACATTCATTTTTATAATGCCGTTACATGTCGAGCAATGAAATGAAATGATGACACATGAATAACATGAAATCAATCACAACATTCGCGTAGTATTAGTTGACCTGTAGCAATAATAAAAATTTTTTTTTAGTTTTATTAAACATGAAATATGTATAAACATTTTTAATTTTCTTAATACAGTAATATGTTTCAGAAAAAAATTTGTTAATGTTTTATTCATTTAACATTGAGACCATTCATACCAATCGTTGTGTAGTCGTTGTTTTCGTGAGTGTTAAGTGAGGTTAATGTACTCATTTTGCTACACATCTGAGCTATCGTCAGGTCGAGTTTTGTTGTGATTAAAATTAGTTTTATTGAATACACGGTGTTTTTGTTCTTGCATACATAATCTCAGAAGTACAACTCCAACAACACAACAGTTCTATTTTTAGAAACTTACCTCACTCTAATGTTCACTGTTTTCCCATATGTTGCAAGTGATGCCATATCTATTATATATTCTTTGTATATTCGATAGATGGCGCTTACGTAGTTAAAGAAGAATTGCCAGAGAGCAAAGTTTGATTTTTGTTTTGAGTTTGAATTTTAACGTCCTTTTCAGACAATTGCAATTACTACCATAATTAATATGCAATTTTATTTAATTTAGTTGTGAAAGGCGTGGTAGAGAAGAATGAGTGTATTTTCTAAAAATCATAAATACATTGTAAATTTTCAATTTTTTCTGAATCAGACTGCCCAGTTTCTGGTATTGAACCTTCGTCAGTGACCCTGTTTTTTTTTAATTTTATTGAATAATGTAATATTTGTTATGTATTTATTTGTTCGATTGCGTCTATATGCAATTTTCTGTGCAATCACTGACCGTGGTATATATAAACTGATTTCTAATGCCACATGCACTCGCACTACACGTTAGACAGAGCGCTTTAGCCCTCTGAGCTATCGTCAGGTCGAGAAAAAAAAACGGTCACTGACGAAGGTTTAATACCAGAAACTGCGCAGTCTGATTCAGAAAAAATTTAAAATTTACAACGTAGTTATGATTTTTAGAAAATACACTCATTCTTCTCTACCACGCCTTTCACAAAAATTTATTTATTTTGTATAAAAAACATTTTATTTAATTTAATTGTTTTCCCTAATTTGAAACAATATTATTACTGTTTTCTAAAAAAAATAATTGCTTTTGCAAGCAATTTAATTGAATAGATATGCAATTCTTCTATGAATAAAAAGAACAAAATGAACAATTGAACGACAATATTGTATATTGGTGAACGAATCACATCGTTCAATTGAGTGAGTCGTTCAATTGAACTAATTCGTTCATGAACGACACAACTCTAATTTGAACAAAATAGTTAGAATATTCAATTAAATTTTTTTGCCGTTTTGTGGATTTTTAGTAGCAAAATGTGTTTGTTTTAGTGTATTTTGAAATTTCCGGAAATCCCGACGGCAATTTCGTCCAGGGTATTCCCGGGTTAAAAACCCTATTGCCGGGACATAAACACTAACTCAATATACAATTTTTCTCAGGCTTGCATCGCTTTCCAAAGCTAAATCTTTCCAAAAAACAAAATCGCAAGCGTGTACGAGCTTTACTATTTTTTTATATCTTTAATTACTTACCGGGTTTTAATGAAAAAAATGTGTGGGAAAATATGTACAAGACATGTTTTATTTCAAAACACGTCCAAAACACGTTTAGTTTAAACATAGTATTAACACTAAAAATATTTTTTCATGTTTCTAGTTCTACAGGTCCCGTCAAAGCCGACATTAAAATTTTAATTCAGGAATACATAATTGGAATGGGAGAATTTAAAGTTGAAAAGCCAAAGTCACTGTGCCTAATTGGACCTTGTAATAATGGAAATAAGTTTTTATGCAATATTATTGCATCCGAATTAGGTAAGAAATAAATTATTAAAGAACTTTTAGTACCCAGTTAATATATTTGGGTAAAACTGAGATCTATTAATAAAACTGGACTACTATTGCGCAAACCGGCATGTCCTTTTAGAATGTTCGCCTTTAAAAGACCTGAAATGGTTTATAGCTTTGGGGGTTTACAACTACACTCTAAAAAATGATTGTAAATTTAATACTATAAAACGAGTAATGTTTCATGTATTATTACGCAAATTCGGTAAATTTATACATCAAAATGCGTAAAACTACTTTGCGCACACTTGCATATACAATAATACACACGTACAGTATTTTTTACCAATTATGTGTTTACAATTAAACACATTATGCCTAAAAGTATTATTATTTTGTTAAATAAAATTTTTACGCACAAAGTTTGTAAATATACTAACTTATAAAAGTAATAAATATTTTGACATTTTTAAATTGAAAAAAAAAAAATAAAACAAATTAAAAAAATCTAAAAAATTTAATTTATTGAGAATTTGAATGAAAAAAAAATTTATAAATGTAGTATTTGTGATAGTGAATTAAAAAACTTCCTAATGTACCAAAAACGTTTAATTCCAAGTGTTTGCAGACTAATTGTGGAAAAATATTTTCAAAATATAATATAAGTACAGAGCTTTAAAGAAATAAATTCTTCATTCGATTTATTCGGTACACTCAAAAAAATAAGTTAGTTAAAAAGTTAGTAAAACGTCTTGTAAATCAGGTATACTATTTTTTAGCAAATTTTTTTGCTAAAATCGTGTTTTCAGCTAAAATTTTTGTTATATTTATTCAGCACTTAACTGTTTTATACTAATGCTTTACTTTATATACTAATGTTTTACTAATTAATTTTGCTAAAAAAATGTGCTGATAAGCACATTAATAGTGTGGACGACAACCAGATTGAAAGATATGCGCAGAATGAAGCAGATGTCGCGGCATGTCAAGATGTAGTAGAGAAGACGAAAGTGATACTAAAAAGTACAACTCTGATAAGACATATAAAAAAATCAATCACGGAAAATTTTTGTATCTGTTTTTTATACGTAAAATAAAATTGAGGATTAAAACAACTTAAAATTTGCGTTGTCACCGGCTTGTGAAAATAATTGTCTTTTAATTAAATAAAAGACAAAATAAAATATTTAAATTTAATATGTATTTCTAAAATAAATTTTTATAGATTAATAATCTACACTCAAAAAAATAAGTTAGTACAAAAGTTAGTAAAACGTCTTGTAAATCAGGTATACTATTTTTTAGAAAATTTTTTTGCTAAAATTGTGTTTTCAGCTAAAATTTTTGTTATACTTATTCAGCACTTAACTGTTTTATACTAATGCTTTACTAATATACTAATGTTTTACTAATTAATTTTGCTAAAAAAATTGTGCTGATAAGCACATTAATAGTGTGGACGACAACCAGATTGAAAGATATACGCAGAATGAAGCAGATGTCGCGGCATGTCAAGATGTAGTAGAGAAGAGGAAAATGATACTAAAAAGTACAACTCTAATAAGACATATAAAAAAATCAACCATGGAAGACATTTGAATCTGTTTTTCATACATAAACAAAATTGAGGATTAAAACAACTTAAATTTTGCGTTGTCACCGGCTTGTGAAAATAATTGTCTATTAATAAAATAAAAGACAAAAGAAAATATTTAAATTTAATATGTATTTCTATAATAAATGTTAATAGATGTTAATAGTGTGGTCAAATTGCAAACAAACATATACAGACATGTAGACAGAGTAAAGCGAAAGACAAAGACACACAACTTAGTATGGTTTCTTTTTCTTATTGCAAAAAAAGGGTTGTTTTTTTCGTTTCGTTTGTTTTTGTTTATTTTTTCGTTTCGTTTCTATAATTATCTTCGGCAGTTGCGTCCTTTAAAAGAAAGCATCATTTAGACTACCATTGATGTAAGTAGTTGAAAGAAAATTTTTATATTTCTTAATTATTGTAAATTATTTTTAAAAGAATCACAAAAATATGTTTTATGATTTTCAGCAAATATATTAACTAAATTACAATTTTTTTGCGTTTTTTTTTCAGTCTACTAAAATTCAGCAAAAAATTTATTAATTTTTACCAACGCTTTTTTATTTCTAATCTACTAAGTGTTAGCAAAACTTTTGCTGAATCTACTAATTTTGTTGCTAAAAATCAGCTCGCTGATTTTCAGCAAAAGATTTTGCTAACATTAGCAATTTTTTTGATAACACCCTCCTGACTAAAATTTAGCTGACTCAGCAAAATTTTTTGATGACTTTTTAAACCTTTTTTTTGAGTGTAGTGTGGTCAAATTGCAAACAAACTTATACAGACATGTAGACAGAGTAAAGCGGAAGACAAAGACACACATCTTAGGCAGATTTTTATGGTTCCTTTTTCTTATTGCAAAAAAGGGTTGTTTTTTTCGTTTTGTTTGTTTTTGTTTATTTTTTCGCTTCGTTTCTATAATTATCTTCGGCAGTTGCGTCCTTTTAAAGAAAGCATTATTTAGACAACCATTGATGTAAGTAGTTGAAAGAAAATTTTTGTTATGTTATATATATTTATTTCTATGTATTTTCAGATATTAAATTAATTCATGTCGTCAATGTGGAAAAATGAAAATTTTTATATTTTGTAATTATTGTAAATTATTTTTAAAAGAATCACAAAAATATGTTTTATGATTTTCAGCAAATAAATTAACTAAATTACAATTTTTCTACAAATTTTTTTTCGTTTTTTTCAGTCTACTAAAATTCAGCAAAAAATTTATTTATTTTTAGCAAGGCATTTTTATTTCTAATCTACTAAGTGTTAGCAAAACTTTTTCTGAATCTACTAATTTTGTTGCTAAAAATCAGCTCGCTGATTTTCTCAATCGATATCGCCAATATTAAAAAAAATTAACAAAATTGAAAAAATCGCCTGCAATTTAAAAAATCTTTTAAATAAAAAAATATCACCAAAAACGAAGAAAAAACGTTAAAATTAATAAAAAAAATCACAAAAATTAAAAAAATCTCCAAATTTGAAAAAAAACGCTAACATTTAAAGAAAATCGCCAAAATAAAAAAAATCGCTAAAATTTAAAAAAATTAGAAAAACATTTGAAAAAAAACATTGAGAAAAAATTGGCAATAATTAAAAACAAATCGTTAAAATTAAAAACATCGCCAAAAAATTAGAAAAATAGCTAAAACTGAAAAAAATTTCTAAATTAAAAATAAAAAATTACAAAAAAAATCGCCAAAAAATTAAAAATTGTTCCAATTGGAAAGAAAGCTAAAATCGAAAAAACGAAAAATATTGAGGAGGAATTTAAAATAGTTGTAAATGTACATTTATCTTTATTAGTTTTCGAAACACAGGCGATGTTCCAAATAAATTCTCTTTTTGCTTTCCGATGCTGGGGTTGAGTTTTGAACTCCGGTGCAAACATTTTTCCAGTAGCTCTTATTTTTTGAGTTATGGAAGGTTTTTATTTAATCGATTTTTAAAAGGTACATATTTCGAAAACTAATGGAGATGAAGGAAAATGGTTTCACCATTGATCAAAACTCAACCCCATTACCCCTACAACGATCCTAAATTTCGATTTGATTGGCTGGATTCGTAAATCGCGTTTTCCTCTAAAAGTAAGCATCGCAGATAAAAAAGAGTATTTATTTGAAACATCGCCTATGTTTCAATAACTAAGAGATAAAGAAATGACACGGACAACTTTTTCCAATTTGATCTTTTTTTTATCAATTATAGTGATTTACATTTTTTCACAGTTATATTAGTTTTTTGTTTTTATATACATCGAGATTATTTTTATGTTATTTTCAGTTTATAACGAGCTTTCAACCTCCGTATATTTACAAAAATAAAGCAAATCAAACATATTAGCTAGGTTGATACTAGTATTTCGATCTGGCTAAAGATCTCATCAGAACCCGAAGTTTTAGAAAAGCTAAACTGTTTGTTTTCACTTTTGGCAATTTTTCTCATTTTTGGCAATATTTTATATTTTTGGCGATTTTTCAATTTTGGCAAATTTTAGCGATTTTTTTTTAATTTTGGAGATTTTTTTAAATTATGTCGATTTTTTTAAATTTTAGTGATTATTTACATTTTGGCGATTTTTTAAATTTTGGAGATTGTTTTAAATTTTTGTGGATTTTTTTTCCTTTTAACGACATTTTTTAAATTTTAGCAATTTTTTTCAATTCTGGCGATATTTTTCAGTTTCGCCGATTACGGTAATTCCCATATTGTAAATCGATTGAGGAAAAAATAGATTGAATACCCAATTATTGAATTCGCAATGATTGAATTCCCAACGATTGACTTCCCAACGATTGAATTCCCGATGATTGAATTCAATAATTGATAATATCGAATGAGCTAAGTTGTTTGAATTCCCCACTAGTGAATTCCAAAGAATGAATTCTATGCGGTTGATTAAGAAAAAAATCATTCGAATTAAAAAAGTCCGATTTGATTTTTTCATTTAGTGTAAAAATGCTATTGTGACAGTTTTAGCTCAATCCCGACCCCATTCAGCCCTAAAGTTTAGTAGGCGAAAGTCACTTTTTTTTACTTTTTATAAAATTTTTTAAATGTCGTAAAAGTTTTTAATCGAAATGAAGATATAATTATGTTTTCAAAAATGTATAAAAACACAAAATCGGTTAAAAACTAGCCGAGTAATAAATAATGCCCCAGACCACTAAGGTGGCAATTATTACTTGACCGAGAAATTCGAACACACATTTTAAAATTTTTTTAAATTGATTACTGAAATATATTTTTTTAACTTAAAAGACTCAAATTTGTCAAATGTAGAAGAAGTTTTTTTTTTTTTGGATGGCGTTAACCTGTCCTAATGTGATGTCAAAAACGGACAAATGTTTAGGGTGTTTTTCAAATCTCCAATTTTAAAAAAATTTCTTCAACAAAATCGCAAAAATTGAGATTTGGACTCCAGTGACTTGTTTAAAACATGTTAAAGATCGAAAATAAAAATTTTAAAAATATCCCCTGACACACTTGGGTAGGGCAACGATTTAATTTTTGCAAATTTTGAGGAAATTGTGTTTTTTGGTAATTTTTGCCTTATTTGTTGTCATAAAATATTTAAAATCGAAAATTAGCTACTTTTGTACCGTTTGTTGTTTTTGTTTATCATCATGACAAGGTTGAAAAAAAAAATTTACATCATTAACCCGTGTGGATCAGAGGCCCCAAGAGACCCCACACTTATATATTTCAATTTACAAAAAACGTTGAAGATTTTGTTACTTCTTTTGAATTTTAATAAACGTGATGAAAATATAATAACACAATATTTGAAGATTCTGTGCCAAAAGTTTTGGACATATTAAACTACGTTAACCCTTGCCGAGCCGCATTAAGATCAAAGAAGTTACTGCGAGAATTTATATATATTTGAACAAAAAGTATTTAAATTCTTTTTTTTTTACAAACCTGGCTTAGGCCAGTATTTTAATCATTTAACATATAATTTGGACTAAATGAACCCTTATATGCTCTTGGTGTCAAAAAGACCCATAGTTGAAGTAACTTTAAAAAGATGTTGTGTTATGTTAACACAAGATTAATTTACCTTCTTGAGTAAAAACTTCTACGACATTTAAAAAATTTTACAAAAACTAAAAAAAAGTGACTTTTTCGCCTTGTATTCCGTTTTCTAAACTTTAGGGCTGAATGGGGTCGGGATGGCATAGTCCGATTGAGCTAAAACTTTTACAATAGCATTTTTACACTAAATGACACAATCCTAGACCTGAGCACCTTCAAATTTCAAAAAAAAAAATTTGCTCATATACACTAAAACCACTCTAATGTACAACCATTTATATACAAAATATTAATAAAAACTATTTCTAAAAATGAATTTTTTGTTTTATTTGAAACATTTTTGGGACTGTTTTTCTTTCTAACCGCAAGGTAAATATACGCATTTTTAGGGGGTTTTTACATTTAAACATTTATTTTTACGCATTTTATTCGTATATTTACAAGTAAAGCATGGTTTTTTACTCAAAAATTCAGTAAAATTATTCATTTATTTCTTAATTTAATTACATTTATCGCATTTGCATAGTACATTTACACACTTTTTGTTGACCAACTTACACGTAATTTTATATTTTTTCATTTACACACATATAGTAAATTTACCCAACTTATAGTAGGAGTATAGTTTAATACTATAAATTTCAACAGAAATTCATTAGAGTGTAGGCTGATCGTGTAGGTTTTTAAAAACGGTTTTTCATGCGCAGTCGTTTTCGGTTTTTTTTTTAAAAGTTTGATTTTCGAATATCGAACAAACCGGATTTTTGTTGTCGAATAACCGGTTTTTTAGCTATTCTTTTATTAGTTTCAATATATTAAAAACCGTAAATTTACAAAATTCATTGTTAAAAACAGAATGTTCTGTAAAATTGACTTAAAAATCAGTTATTTATAAAAGTGGTATGAACATTCGAGGGCAAGTTTTTCAACTTTCGATTTTCATAAATTATTGTTGCGATTATTGTAGAACTAGGTCAAAAGTTAGTTTGTGCGAAGTTGAGAAAAATCGGATAGCATTAACCCGTGGATAGCATTAATCCGATTTTTTGCTATGAATTTTAGAAAAATTTTCTTAAACTGCTTTAATAAAAATATGTCTTGCGACTAGGGTTGCCGAACGAGACTGATTTTTATAAATCCCGAGATTCGGGATTTTGAAAACTGCGAATTTTTGGAATTTCGGTACTCATTTTTTATATTTTTTAGCTCATATAAAACATACAAATAAGATAATTCATTAGAAAATGTTACTATTCACATCTTTCAGTATGAAAAACAAACGAAAACTATTACCTCATTATTGACCAAGGGTTCCGTTTTCAACGGTTATTCTTTTTAATTAATAAGTATAATTATGAGGTTTAAAAACCATAAACTAATTCAACATCTTCAATACAAGCGTTAATAAAAGACTTGTGGAAAGTTGTTGTTCAGAGTAATCAAATAATTATTTGAAACAATCAATTTTTTACAATTTTTGATGGGACGTTTTTCAAAAATTATTTAAAAATATAGAAAAGCCTAATCTTACATATTTTTGATTGTTATGTTGATGAGACAATATGAAAATGTGTTCTCCGCTAAAAATTAGTTCATCAATCGTGCATAGTTTTTGATAAACTGACCGATCGGAACATGAATTTTTTAAATTCAGAAAGTGTAAAATATAAAAAATTTATTCCGTTTTGACTCTGAACATAAATAATGGCTGGTTTTTATAAAAATACTAAAATACTTGTAAAAACTACAATGTCAGGGTTACCATGTACAAATTAAAAAAAATTGTAATAATACATGATATTTTCCCAAAAAAAAAATCAAAAATCGGTTAGTCTACAATATTAAAATTTAATTTTTATTTGGATGAATATTTGTTCACAAATTCATACAAAAGCGGGATCGCTGCTGAAGTACTCTGATACTTATTAGTTTTTGTCTGATAATCGAGATTTTGAGGCATGACAAATATGGCCTGGCCTGTCTTGGAAAACTAATATAGTGTGTTTTTTTTAAGTATCCTTCAGTTCAAACCTATTATAAACACTTTTTTTGAAGAAATAAAGGTAGATTCTATCTGGGTTATTTTGATATGGATGTGTTATCTTAAAACTTGCAGAAAAATGGAGATCTAACACAGCTGCTTGCATAATTGATAAAAAGAGGCACTCACGTTAGCAATAGTGTAATTTCGCAAAATTACATTTTTGCAAAAGGAAAATTTCTGACATGAATGCCCTTAGTAATCATAAAAAATATTCTTAGAACCAAGCAGTCTATTAATTCAAAAGTATTTTAATACAAAATGATTCCAATTTTTCATTAAAAGGGGAATTCGTTGCATATTAAATTTAATTTCAACCATTTAAATTGATTTAAATTAGATTTAGTTACTTTTCTAAAGTATTATAAAATCTGAATTATAATTTTTAAAATTTAGAAAGAAATAAACAGTTTGTGTTTAATTTTTTTGTTTTATATACAAAAATGTAATAAATGCCTATGTCCTGTGTTTCCTTACTTTTTGAATGCGAATGAATTTGAAAAACACATGAAATTGAAATTTGGTGCTTTCTAATCCCCATAAATGTATAAAATTCGAAATAATATTCGAAAAATGTTGAAAAACTACTGAAAACATGTTTTCTGTCAAAATTCTAAATTTAAACTCATTAAGCAGTCTTATGATTTTTAAAAAAATGTTGTAAGGAAAAAAGTGCTTTCTTTTTACGTTCTACAGGAAAGTAAATCGAAAATATAAATGGGTATGTGAAAGTCAAAGCACCAAAATGTCGTATTGATTTCACTCTAATGGGAATGTGAAACATAGGAGAGGTGAAAATATTCAAATTAAAAAATTGAAAATTGAGAGCCCCCTTAGAGAATAGAGAAAATGTTGGGGTTGAAAACACATTAGGGGTCGGTTATACATTTGACTCGTCTAGCACCCTTGAGACAGTTAGAGCGGTGGGAACAAGTCTTACAAAATGTCGTTCTGTATGGGAGCCGCATTAGGGAGTAGAGATAGGGGATAGGTATGTGCTTAAAAAATGTTGGGATTGAAAAACAAGTAGGAACAAGTTTTATAACCCCTTTATGGAGTGGGGATATGGGGCAGGCATGTTCGTGAAAAATGTTGCATTGGCAAATCAATGGGGGTCGGTCTTACATTTTATCCACTATCCCAAAATCTTCTTGATTTAAATAGTAGAGCATTTAAACATTCTTCTGTTGGCCTATGTACCCTCTGTAATCTGGATGAACCCGAAAATACGTTTCACGTCTTAGGAGTTTGTCCTATTTTTAATGAGTTCCGGGTTAAATATTTTAGTAAAACTTTTTTGGGTATGAACGAAGTAATTAATATACTAAATGGCACTGATAATGATTACTCTAGTTTATACAAATATTTGGTAATTTGTTTAAAAAACAGAAAACTTATACTGAATGAATTGAACTAAATTCCTTAAAAATGTATTATTAATATTATGTACAAAAATTTATTTCTTTTTTATACCCTTTTTTATATAATCGATTTAAAATTTGGAAGAACCAAAGTAAATTTGCATTTATAAATTAATTTAATTAAAATCAGCTTTAAAATGCCAATCTGGCTCACAACTATTAAGTTAAGCCAAGTATAGATACATATGATCTCAAAAATTGTATTGTATTACTTACCTTTGTATATATTAATAAAATATCTATTAAATAAATAAACTATACCAACCCTAATAAAGCATTAAAGAGTACACGACAGAACAAACAAAAATATTTCATTGTAATGTTTTTACCATTTCGTCATGGAATAGAGGAATCTTTGCTAAAACTGTGGTTAATACTATATTAGCTGATGTGTAGCAAACAAATTTATCGCCCTTTAAAAGTTAGTAAGAGCCATTCAAATTTTTTTTTCTAAAAATTTTGATATTGATCTCGAAAAAACATCGCGATTTTTCACATTTAGGTCAAAAGTTCACTTAGGATATTATGTAGGTAAAGACGACAGCAATAGTAGTCAAAAACAAATGAAATTTAAGTTGAAGAAAGGACGACTACCATTTCATTAAATTTAACTAACATTTGTCATTTGTTTTTAATGTTCAAAAAATTACTAACAATTGTAGTAAAAATTAACCATAACATATGGTTAGTAAAAAATAAACAAACATTAACTTTTTCTATTTTTTTAAACAACAAAAACAACTGTAAAAAATGAATGTAAAATCATAAAACAGTCATTTGATGTGTCTACACTCAAAAAAATAAGTTAGTAGAAAAGTTAGTAAAACGTCTTGTAAATCAGGTATACTAATTTTTTAGCAAATATTTTTGCCAAAATCGTGTTTTAGCTAAAATTTTTAGTTATACTTATTCAGCACTTAACTGTTTTATACTAATGCTTTACTAATATACTAATGTTTTACTAATTAATTTTGCTAAAAAAAAATTGTGCTGATAAGCAGATGTCGCTGCATGTCAAGATGTAGTAGAGAAGAGGAAAATGATATTAAAAAGTACAACTCTAACAAGACAAGTAAAAAAATCAACCATGAAAAAACATATACATACATGTAGACAGAGTAAAGAGAAAGACAAAAACACACATCTTAGGTAGATTTGTATGGTTTCTTTTTCTTATTGCCAAAAAAGGGTTGTTTTTTTCGTTTCGTTTGTTTTGTTTATTTTTTCGTTTCGTTTCTAGAATTATCTTCGGCAGTTTCGTCATAGCATCATTAAGACAACCATTGATGTAAGTAGTTGAAAGAAAATTTTTGTTATGTTATATATATTTATTTCTATATATTTTCAGATATTAAATTAATTCATGTCGTCAATGTGGGAAAATTAAAATTGTTATATTTCGTTATTATAGTAAATTATTTTTAAAAGAATCACAAAAATATGTTTTATGATTTTCAGCAAATAAATTAACTAAATTACAATTTTTCTACAAATTTTTTGCGTTTTTTTCAGTCTACTAAAATTCAGGAAAAAATTTATTAATTTTTACCAACGCTTTTTTATTTCTAATCTACTAAGTGTTAGCAAAACTTTTGCTGAATCTACAAATTTTGTTGCTAAAAATCAGCTCGCTGATTTTCAGCAAAAGATTTTGCTGACATTAGCAACTTTTTTGCTAGCATCCTCCTGACTAAAATTTTGCTGACTCAGCAAAATTTTTTGATGACTTTACAAACTTTTTTTTATGAGTGTAGGAGCGAGATTCAAAATTTAAAATATCAAAGAAAAAACAAAAACAACAACAAAATATTGTCACAATTGGCTTTGTCATCTTCCAAATACTACTCTGTTTTTTCGACAGACCTAGCAATGTAGTGACGTTTATTCAAGTAAATCAACAATAGAAAATCATATGTTTTCTATTAGTGTCAGTTACATTTAAATTTGCACACTCACCTGCATATTTGTTATTTTAAATTTATTTTCATCGGGATAAACATTAATTGCATTTATAGTAATTAAATGTGCTAAAGTCCCAAAACTTATTTAACAAATTGTGAAAAACAATCTGATCCGGATTTCATTCTTGCCCAAGGAAATCTTCAGGGAACTTTGTTATTATAATTTCTAGAGATATTTGTTATGTTAAATCACAAACTCAATGAGAATTTCTTGTCTTCGTCTAGGAGCGAGATTCAAAATTTAAAATATCAAAGAAAAAACTTTTGTTTTATTTTGCACTAATAACACTTTTTAACGAAAAGCCATTATATAAAAAGTTGTAGAAGAACAAAAAAAAAAAAGGCATTTTGAGTCCATTTTTGAGTTCAAAAGTCAAAACGGTCAAAACCCAGTTTTTATTTTTGCACCCAATCTATCAGAAAATGTGAAGGGAGCTTTTTTGAGTGAGAGTAATTGGGAATTATAATGTTTTGTTCTTAGTATTTTGTTTGTTTCCAGATTCTGTATTTAATTTCATTATGTTAACTATGTGGAAAGTCCTCACTTTTTCATATAAAGTTGATCTTTTAAAATTGCATTTCGTTTTGAATCGTCAGGTCAACTAGATCAAACCATGAGTTCTTGTGGATGGTGGATTAGAATGAGACTGACCTAGTCGCTTAGGTCGAAAGTGCGTCACTCCCTCTACCCTTGATCCTCACAAGATTTTTTTTTGTCTTTCTCTTACATTTATTAACAATTAGTGTTTTCTATTTATAATAGTAACATTTTAAAAAATATATTTTGTGATACATCATCTCTAATTTCAGACATAATTATGATTCTAAGATCATTTTTAAAAAATTTCTACATCAGAGGAAAAAAGGTGTCATTTTGGTGAAAATCAAATCAAAAATATCAAAAACAGCTAATTCGATTTAAAAAATTTTAAAATATTTTTGTTCAAAATTAATAAAAAATTATATGTCGGAAGACATATTTTTGTTAAAGCAATTTAAGAAAAAATTTAAAAATAGAAAACTTTGGTAGCGGGGAGCCACGGGTAAAAGCTATCCGATTTTTCTAAAATTTGCACCAAATAACTTTTAGACCTAATACTACAATAATCTGAACAATAAATTGAAATTTTTCAAAAAAAGTTTTCCTTCATACAAAAATATGTCGTTCTAATGCACTATAGGTGCAAATGGAAATTTTTCTGTGCGAAATTAATAACTACTACAAAAACATTTTATTCAAACCAAAGCCTGTAAGAATTCCCTAAGTAAGTTTAACCCTATTTAAAAAAATGGAATTTAACCCATTAACGACCAATAATTAACCCTTTTTCAACCATTACAAAAACATGCATACAAAACATGGTATTCAAACCAAAGCCTGTAACAGTTCCATAAGTAAGTTTAACCCTATTTAAAAAAAATGGAATTTAACCCATTAATGTCCAATAATTAACCCTTTTTCAACCATTAAAACAAACATAATACATTGAATAGATTTTTTTTTTATTATATTATAACATTTAGAAATTGCTTAAATCTAATTCATTTTGTAAAAGGGGCTTCTTCACTTTCATCAATTTAATCAATTTCATCAATATCATCAATTTCTTCGTCTTGGTTGCTAATCTGAAATTCTTCTATGGATTCGCTGCAACATAATAGCTCAATAACTTCAGGTTTAAGTGAAGAACGTTTACGCTTTTGTAAGCGGCTGGTTAAAAATGTTGTGGAAATTAATGGATCTGAATTTTCGACTGCCCTATTAAATACATCTAACCGGTTATTTGTGCGGATATTTTTGCCGGCGTGATGCAACCGATCGGCAATGTTTATTTTGTGTCGCGATTCAGAAGCTTCTTCTCCAAGAAAACCGCTGTTTTCTATTATTTTTTTTGAGTGTATGAGCACTTATGGGCTCCTGAAAACGTTTTGCTGTTTCAAAGCAATATATTTCAAATTTATTTGAATCGATTTTGAACTGGCAGGATAAGCAAATTAAAAAGATTTTGAATAGAAATATTATATCTTTGTCAACATCAATTATTTCAGAAAAAATATCATATTCAGTAAAAGCTCGACGAGCAGTATGATTTTGATCCTTAAAGACATTTATCTTTCTGTGACATTTTTCCCACAATTTTTGTTTGCTTTATATTTTTATCCATTTCAACTGAAATAGTATTAAGTTTTATTTTGTCAACAACGTGTTTGAAAACTGCATCAAATTTGTCTTTCTTATTGCATTGCAAATAGATCGTTTTTTTTTTTGATACAGAGGTTACCTACAAGAAAATGCATAACTCATAAATCGCAAATAATCGCAATTTGTCACAAACCAAAATTAACTCATTACGTTATATTTAATCCACTTTTGCAATTTGAAAGAGGTCCGATGGGCTCAAAATTTTTAAACGCTTACGGAATGTAAATGTTTATAAAAAACTGAACCCTTTTAAGGTAATGTTGTCTAATGAGTTCTTTTCAAGTATATCGACATAAATATAAAGCAGTTATAATTAAAAATAATAATACTTGCCTGTCTCTTATTTTCCATTTAAATTAATAAATTATAATAATCAAAAACTTAAAGTTGACCTTGCACTATTGAACACTTTAGCACAGTTTGTAGAAAAAATTGCATTGCAACCGAAAAAAAGATTTACTTCTGGTTTTAAAGTAGCCACTACTACCTGGTCGGATTAATGCTAAATACTAATAAATCTAGCAGTTTCAGCGAATATAATATCACCAAAATTTATGCGAATACAAATTTTTATCGAATAAAACTCAAATCAGATTATTAGGACAAAAGCTTTCGATTTTAAGGACCAAAAACTAGAATATTTCGTAAAAATTGAAATTTTTCCTAACTTGAACCACAATGAGACACGTCTTAATGTTATCGGATTGGTCTAAAACTAGAATTCACATTTCTAGCCTATTAGCACATTTTATGGGGTGCTCCGAAAGGCAGAACCAAAAAAAAAAATTCACATATAACCTTGTAACAACTAGGGGTGCCGATCTCGATTTTCAATTCTGTAATTTGCTTTTTTATTACATTTTTTTATACATGACACCATCTTAAACAACGAAAACAAAATATAAAACATAAAATGTTTATTCACCTTCCTAAATTTTAAAAAAGTGTTATTCAGAAAAATAAATAAATCTTATTTGAATCAATTTAATTGGTTTAAATAAAATTTAATAACTAAATATTTAATATGCAATGAATTGAATGCAATGAATGAAAAAAAAATTGGAATAATTTTTTAACCTTCCAAATAACTTAATTAAAATACTTTTGAATTAAGAGACTTATAAGTTCTAGGAATAGTTTTCAAGATCATTATTAAATTTCTTTTTTACATCGTAAACTTATTGAAGACATGTTATATATCCGCTGAACATTTTCCAACCAAACTTTGCAGGAATATAGAAAAATGCTTCATTAAGTAATTTGTGGAATTTTCAACCCTCTATTGGAAATATTCGGAAACCAAGTTGAAACTTTGACATAATATAAATAATATACTGTTTAAAATGTTTAAAAAATTTAATTTTGTATAAATTTGTGAAGAAATTAAAAAAAAAAAATAATATTAACAAAGGCATGTCCATGAAAAACTTATACCTTTTAAAATTAAGATTACTTGGAATCTCTATGTACTATCGACACAAACCAAGTGTCAAACTTTAAACAGAAAATATCATTTAAAACAGGTGTAATTTTTAATTAAAAAATGATTTTGTGGAAAATACTCGAAATCCAAACGCAGTGTAGTTAAGAGGGTAGTACGTCGATCCAGGGAAGGATTATCAACTATCAAAAAGTTGACCCAGTAATAAATAAAGTGGCAACAAAAATAGTTGAACGGTTTGATCAAAATCCTAATATCTCGGTTCGAAATATACCAAAAAAAAAGGGAACATCGAAGTCTTATGTCCATAAGGTAAAAAACATTATAATTTAAGCATATACAAAGTGACAAAAGTGTCAAATCGATCGGCTAATATGCATAAGATAGCCAGAAGACGAACCTGAAAACTTTATACTCAGTATATAACAAAATACAATTGTATTGTGATGGACGATGAGACTTACTGCAAGGCTGATTTAAATCAGTTACCTGTACTTGAATTTTATACTACTCGTAAAGGAGGTGCAAAATATACGCAAAAAAATAAATACATAAATTTCCCAAAAGGTATGTGATTGGGCAGGCAATTTGTAGCTGCGGTCTACGAAGGAAGGGTGTGCTCGTAAAAGTATTAATAAATTAAAAAACTTGTATCGAGACGTGTATTGAGTGGTCACTGAAGGAGTTTATTCAACCACACAATGGTTCTGTGCTATTTTGGCACGATTTAGCTACCAGCCACTATGCCAGAGACACAATAGAGTGGTACAATACAAACAATATCAATTTCGTTCTCAAAGAAGTAAATCTACAAAATTGCCCGGAGCTCCGCCCAATTGAGAGATAATGGGAGCTAACGAAAAGATCCTTAAAGAGGAGCATAAAGTTATCACAAAACGACCAAGATTTCCAGAAAAAGTAGTGAAAAGCATATTCCGATGTTGACAAAAATACTGTACAAAGGCTAATAAGTGGTGTTAAGAACAATTTTGTGAAAGTGAAAACATAGTCACCTTATTTTAAGCTTTTCTTTAATATAAATATGTTGAAACTTTGTAACGACGTGTTTCCACCTAATGCTAATGTTTCGAATTCGTTGAGGTACGTCACCAGGTCATACCGTTTTAGTGAATACGCCCACGATGTTTTTAGCATTTTTTGTTTCTATTATTATCCAACCGCAACGACAAATTTTTGTAGCAATTAATATTTTTATCCGACAGACGTTTTATTATAAACATTGTCGATAACTTTTACTCTTTATTATACGAAAAACCACAATTACATGTATTTTGAACTGAATTATAAAGATTCACAGAAAAAATTATGGGCCAAAAATATCTAATTAATCGATTGTTTGAATATCAATGGCAATTTAAACAATTTTTTTAATTGATTCAATTAAAAAATTTATTGAATTTTCTAATATATCCATACAGTGTTGACAACATGTAAACAAAATTTTTAAAAATTTGGCAAACTATTTTTTGTTATTTTATTTAGATTAAATAATCAAACAAAGGTTTAATTATATCAATATTTTATTTAATTTGTAAATAAAAAGAAAAAAGATAGCAAATGATTAACTTTTAATAAGTTGAATAGTTTACCGATTTCAAATACACGCAAAATCGTAGTTATTTCACTAGAGTTTGCAACACTCTTTTTGTTGAGATATTCGTGTACGGACGAAAACATAATTTAGTTTCGTGTTTTATCTGTGGTAATAAAAGTGCACATGTGGATTTAAATAAACCTTATCGAAAAAGGACAATTAAACTATTATTTTTGTAAATAATTAAATTTTCAATAAGTATAAGTGTCATTAAACTATCATTTTAAAGTTGTGCGTGATTTTTTTAAGAAAAGAATTTAATTACAAGAAAAAGTTCAAGACAAGCAAAACAAAAATTTTGTCTTTACTTTTATTTGCTTTCTTATAATACATTTTTATATCAAAAAGCTTTAACTTTATTATAAATAAAATGTCAATTTAATTTACAAACCTACATTTCTTTTTTATTTAATGGGGGCATATAACAAAAATAAAAAATACGAGTCTTCAATTAAAACTACCATTATTTTCTTCTCAAGTTTCAATTAAAGTTTTAATCAATTTAACTAAACTTTTTAATTGAGGTTGTAAAGAAAAACAATAACTCTTTTAATTGATATTATTATTATTTTAATTGAAAGAGTTTTAATAAACTGCCTGCAATTTTTTTAGTTAATACTATCATTTCAGTCGTAGGTGCAAAATCAATTAAAATATTAATTGATTCAATAAAATTTTTAATTGAAACCCGCTTTTAGTTTTTTCTGTGTTATGTTAATAAAGAAACTAGTATTGTTATTATTATTATTAATTAATATTTTTATTTTCAAATTAAACTTTCAAAGTTCTCTTTTTGTAGTTCTTCAAAGCACGACAATTCAATGTTTTCGGTTAAACGCTCGTTTTTTTATTGTTATTTACCTAATGACACTGTTCCATATTTGTTATTTCAACATTAAACATTCAAAAGACTCTCACTTTTCACATAAAGGGTGTTTTTTTTATAGAGGTATAGAACTTTGAAATGGAATAAAACAAAGACGATTTTTTTAAAATGACATGCAATTTACTTTATTCAAAAGATAATCTTCTGGCATTGTAATTTAAATATGACTTCTGGCATATGACCGCCACGGCTGGCTCGGACGTAGTCTAATCTGGAGGTCACATTTTCAATGACTTTTTTCAACATTTGTGGCCTTATATTGGCAATAACGCGGCGAATGTTGTCCTACAAGTGGTGAATCGTTTCGGGCTTATCGGCGTAGACTAGCGACTTCACATATCACCACAGCAAATAGTCCAGCGGCGTTAAATCGCACGATCTTGGAGGCCAATTCACTTATGCGAAACGTGAAACTATGCGGCTACCAAACATTTCCTTCAATAAATCAATTGTGGCACGAGCTGTGTGACATGTTGCGCCGTCTTGTTGAAAACCACAGCTCCTGCACATAATGGTGGTTCAATTGATGAACAAAAACAGTCAGTAATCATAGCTCTATAGTGGTCACCATTGACTGTAACGATGGCGGATAGACTGATTGGGGTCTTCTGCTACGCTGCGCTCTACAGCAGCAATGATTTCTTCTGTACACACTGTACGACGTCTCTGTGGATGCATATTATCATTTAGAGTAAACGTGGTGCGAATTAATTGCTCTGATGGACCATTATGTTGACCGTAAAATGGACGCAGTGCGCGATACGTATTTCAAACATAACCATGATTTTTAAAATAAATTGCACAATTTGGAAGCGTTGTTCAGGCGTCAGTCTATTCATGTTGAAATGCCAAACCAAACTAAACATAAATCACTTGACAGCTTAAGTGTTGCCAACTTAAAGTTATATACCTGTATAAAAAACACCCTTTATAAGTTATTTTTTTCTCTTGTTATTTTAGTCTCTCTTAAAATTTATTTTTTTTAAATCTCATCTATCAACTTTTCTTTATGTTCTACATTTCTTTCTCATCGAGAACAGTTTAAAACTGTCCCTGCTCGTGCACCATTATATCGACGTGTTCCCACCTATTGTTGGGGTAGAGCTCACGGCTCCCAGAGTTCGTTTTTTGTTTTCTAACGATGAGAGAGAATTAAACAACCTTTTTTTCATTTGTTTTATTCTATTGTTTCCTTACTTTATTTTACACATAAGTTATTAGTGTAATTATGAACAAACTTAATTATAATTCAACATAACTAGTCGTACCAATAGCAAAATAACTAACAATCGTCGACAGTACACAATGACGTGAAGAGGACGAACGGTTGATGGCACTATCAACAACGGTTCTGAGAATGTGGAAGAGGACGATAAATGGGACGCTCACATATAAAGAGAGCACGGCTGGCGGTAGTCTTAACAACAGCAAGAGGGAATGGTTGATGGCAAACAAAACAACAGTTCTGTGAATGTGGGAGAGGGCGGTAAAAGGGCGTGCACAACGTAAAACAAGCACGTCTGGCGGTATTCTTACCAACAAATTAGAGAGAGAATTCGGCGGTGGAGAGTGAATGGTTGACGGAAAAACTCAACAACTATTCTCTAACTCAGAGAGAGGACGTTTAATGGAAAAACTTACCAAAGTTAATCTAAGTTGATCTTATCTTAACAACGTCCTATACTGACTGACTTTCGATAGCTAACACACTGCCACCACCACGTTATACAATTTACTACTTAATCATGTTGATTAATATCGGGGTTACTACAGGGTTGCATTTATAGTAGTAGCATGTGATTAGTTATAATAAATATATGTGTTATAATAAAATAATCCGTTAAATTCAAATGTATTCGATTAAAAAGAAAATAAAAACAGAAACACAGAAAATAATTCAGTACAAAGAAATAAAAATATAAATTCAATAAATACAAAAAGGTTAAAAAAAATATGAGCCCATAACAAAAAAAAATCATCACGCCGACAAAAAACAAGCCACCTCGACTTTTGGCGTCACAACTTCATGGTTTTAGTTAATGTTAAAAAGTATAAATAAATTTTATAACAAAATATGCAAGGGTCACTTTTTTCGTGGACAGGTCTTACATGAAAGTTTAATTTTGTAAATTAACCGATATTTATTTTTTTTTGGAAAAATATCGTATATTTTTACCATTTTTAAAATTGTTATTTTTATAAGTATTTTAGTAATTTAGTATTTTAATAATATCCAGCCATCTATACTAATAATAATAATATTATAAAGAGGTAATGTTTGTATGTTTGTTTGTTTGTTTGTAGAAAGTAATCTCCGTAACTAATCATACGATTTCTAAATTTTTTTTACCAATATTTAATTTGGTCCTCCAGGATGGACATAGGCTATATATCGTTCCAATTTTTTTTTTTTTTTAAAGTTATGAGCGGAAACATAAAAATAGTCTATATATATAAAATACAATGTTTGTATGTTTGTCCTCTATAGACTCTAAAACTATCCAACCGATTTGGTCCAAACCGGTTTCATTTGAAAGGTTATAGTCCAAATTAGGTTTTCGGCTATATATATTTCAAGTGGGCGTGGCACCTCCCACATAAATTGAATAACATCATATATCTTGACTATTGTGATAGCAAGAGTTTTGACCGATTTGGTCCAAACCGGTTTCATTTGAAAGGTTATAGTCCAAATTAGGTTTTCGGCTATATATATTTCAAGTGGGCGTGGCACCTCCCACATAAATTGAATAACATCATATATCTTGACTATTGTGATAGCAAGAGTTTTGAAACATTGCAGTATCCCATATGTTACTGATTTGAATAATCTGGAAAAAAATGGGCGGGATCGGACCAGTGGGAGTGGCAGCTCCCATACAAAGTAAATGTTTAATATCATATATCTACAGTACTATAATAGCCATAGTCTTAGAAATTTGTGTACGTTGATTATATGTTAATGTGAATAGTCATGGGAAAAATGGGCGTGATCGGACCAGTGGGCGTGTCAGCTCCCATACAAAGTAAATATTTAATATCATATATCTACAGTTCTATAATAGCCAGAGTCTTAGAAATTTGTGCACATTGATTATTTGTTAATGTTAATAGTCATGGGAAAAATGGGCGTGATCGGACCAGTGGGCGTGTCAGCTCCCATACAAAGTAAATATTTAATATCATATATCTACAGTTCTATAATAGCCAGAGTCTTAGAAATTTGTGCACATTGATTATATTATGAATAGTCATGGGAAAATTGGGCGGGATCATACCAGTGGGCGTGGCAGCTCCCATACAAAGTGATTATTTAGCTCATATTCAAAATTAATATTAATATTAAATACCTAGGGTTCTATATAAGCTATATAGCCTTCAAATTTTGTACGAGTCCATCAATTACAAATATTAGTAGTCGAACTGAAAATGGGCGGAATGGGATAAATGGGCGTGGTACCAAAAGCAAAAAACAAATAAGCATTAAAATAAATTATCACATTCAAGACTTTTTGCAAGGTTATTTAATAATGTTGTTAAAAAATTGTTTTAGCGTTCCTCATAGTCGTAGAATAAATAAAAAAGGTAAAGAAGTAAACATAAATTTTATGATATGGTTTTAAGTAACAATTCATGTTTAACAGGTACACTTAACATAAAAAATATATTATTATTATATTATTATTTGCGTAAAAGAAATTTCTTGATTTAAAGAATTAATAACAATTAAAATTTGAAGGCAAAACAACGTTTGCCTGGTCAGCTAGTTATTTATATTTTAAGTCAAAACGGAATAAATTATGGAATATATTAGACTTTCCGAATTTACAAAATTCACGGGCCGCTCGGTAAGATTATCAATAACTATGCCCGATTGATGAACTAATTTTTAAAGGAGAAAATTAATTTTTCAAATAATTATTTGGTAACTCTTAACAATAACTTTCCACTAGTTTTTATTCCCGCTTGTAGTGAAGATGTTTAATTAAATGTATTACTTTTAAATTGTAAAAAAATAAAACCAAAAGTTTATTTTTCGATCTTTTATCATAAATTATGATGTGAGAAAGATTATTCAAGTTCAAGATCATTTGTTTTTTGTTAAACAAAAAACCGTGCAATGTTTATTTCTTAATTAAAAAATGTCTTCATCCGCTAATTTAATACAGACTTTATCTATTGACAGGTCTTTACATTTTTCATTTCGCGTCACTGAAAATCTTTAGAGAACCAATGTAGAAGTCGTAGAAGATTTTACAGAAATTTTGAAGGAAAAAGATCAACGCCTTACCCGTATTGTTAACAAAATGGAGAAGTAAAAAACAAAATTGGAATAATTGAACTAATTCAAATAAAACATTTTTAACTAATAAACATTGTTTGTGTATAGGCTAGAATCTCTTGTCAATACACTGTGTTGTTATTGTTTATTAAATAAACAACAACACTTTCTGACTATAGCATTAGGGCCATAAGTCAAATGATCTTGAACTTGAATAATTGTGCTCACATCATAATTTATGATAAAGATCGAAAAATAAACTTTTGGTTTTAATTTCTTTAAAATGTAAAACATTTGAAAATCTGACTTATGCCCCTAATGCTATAGTCATAGAACATTTTTGGTCTTCAAAATTTAGTAACGTCATGATGCTTGTTAGGAAAAACCCTAACCACGTGCTTGATTACTAAGAAGACAAGAATGGAGCAAAATTGATGATTAATAGGTTTTTTGTTAAAGTTCTGCCTATTATGGGGGCTCTAGCTTTTCTAAAACTTCGGGTTCTGATGAGATCTTTAGCCAGATCGAAATACTAGTATCAACCTAGCTAAAGCTCGTTATAAATTAAAAATGTTTTATATATGATTTGAATTAGTTCAATTCTTCCAATTTTGTTTTTTTACTTCTCATCGGCTAAATAAAACAATACGGGTAAAGCGTTGATCTTTTTCCTTCACAATTTGGGTAAAAATATGCTACCCCTTCTACATTGGTTCTCTGACGATTTTCGGTGACACGAAATAAAACGTGTAAGGACCTGTCAGTAGATAAAGTCTGCTTTGAATTAGCGGATAGAAAACTTTTTTAGTTAATAAATAAACATTGCACGGTTTTTTGTTTAACAAAAACAAATGACCTTCAACTTGAATAATCTTGCTCACATCATGATGTTTAATTAGTTTAAGGCTTCTAATCCGCTTAATTATACTTTTCACTTAAAAAATATAACCATTTAAAAATAATGGGTTGAAAACCCGACCACTTGGTTAATAATGAGTTTATGGTTTTTGTTTGTTTTTCATATTGTAAGATGTGAATTAAAGACGTTCATTAGTAGATCTGTAAATACTGACAAAATAAATATAAAAGATTAAACAAAATTCCAGGTCGGATCTGAGGAATTCGTTGGCTTAGAATATTTATTTATAAGAGAAATAAATATTTTACGAACACTTGCTTGTATACATAGCTTGTTGTTCACTATGTAAACAGACGGTCGTTTACTTACACAAAAATTGCCGACAAAGGAAAACAGTAGGGTTTTTTTTTCGGTAAACGTTATAATAAATGTTTATTAAATTCAGCAATTTTTTTTATAAAATTAAATTTAGTTTTTTCACGATTACGTTTTCGGTAATACGACGACTGATGTAACTTGATGGCGGTTGTTAGCGAACTGTGTCGGCTACCTGGAAGGACAACTGGAGGTACCAAAACTCCATGTCAACCATCCAGGCAACCATTCACAATAAGCAACCGATCAAAGTTACAACAGCCAGTGGGTCGCAATCGTTGGGATTATGGGTCCATATCGATAAGGTCCTCATCGAAATCCTCATCTTCGACCGGGGCCTGAACATGCCGCCCCCTTGCACGGGTGCAACATTGAGAGAGTTGCTCAGGCGATTTATTGAGGCGACCATCTGACGAAGCAGTTCATGGGTAGTAGCCTGACCTTCGGCTTGTTGCTGCAATTGTCGTTCTATCGTTGAGCCCCTGTTTTGACGACGACGAAGAGCCTGCGACGAGTTTGGTCGGACGACCGCTAGCCGGGTATCATCTCGAACCGCAGGGCGACGTGACTGTTGTTGCTGTTGAGATTGTGACCGTTGGCGTGACGGCGGCACTCTGGTAGGTACCCTTCGGTTCTGAGGAGGATTTGTAAGCCGATCCTGCACCGAGCATCGCTGAGCTCGTGTTCTCCCCACAGACTTCATTTTTGCCTTAGTTTCTGGGTGCAGCATTGTATGGTGCAAATCGCCACACCGGATACAGGTTCCCATTGAAGTACACCCCCCCGCGGTGTGAGACCTGCTGAAGCAAATGCTGCAGTACCTGTGCACACGCACTGCATATGCTCGTTGAGAGATGGTATAGGCTTTAAAAATAGGGCAAAACCGTAGGGGATGATATTTAAAACAGAGAAGGCAGCGTCGGGGTTCGTCAATTGGATCCATTCTTAATCTAAGAAAAGAAGAAAAAAATAAAAAAGGAAAGAAAGCAAAGACGGAATAAGTATAAAACAAAGTAAACAGATTTCGTAAGAATACGATAGCGAGAACTACTTAGCATGTATGTACTGGCAGCCAGCATAGTTTAACTATGGGTCGGGTGGTCAAACCTGATTGAGTACGAATATCAGCAGTTCGGACACGGAGATCGCGTCCTCTATGAACAGCTTCGATACGCCCCAAGCTCCACTCATTTGGAGGAAGTTGTTCGTCCTTGATAATAACGAAGTCATCAACCTGCAACTCTCGTTGTGGATGCTGCCATTTATATCGTTTGTGTAGTTCTTGTAAATATTCAGTCTTCCATCTTTGGGCAAATCGGTGGTGCAAAGCCTTGAGCTTTTCCCATCGGTTATGGAATGAAATATTGGGATCATTGATGGGCATTTCCGGTGTAAACATAAGAGGAGCACCTCGAAGAAAATGACCTGGTGTAAGGGCTTGCAGGTCTCCCGGATCCTCTGACATAGGCGATAGGGGCCTGGAGTTCAGAACTCCCTCAATCCTTACTAAAAGAGTAGAAAATTCTTCATAGTTAAATTTCTGATTACCTACAACCTTACGGAAATGTGCTTTGAAACTTTTGACTCCAGCTTCCCATAAACCTCCCATGTGAGGGGCGCTAGGTGGAATGAACTTCCACTCGAACCCGTGAATAGCGTATTTTTCCACGATGTCCTTCGACGACTCTCTCAGAAACAATTGGTATTGTGCGAGAAGCTCCTTACTAGCCCCTACGAAATTCGTCCCATTGTCAGACATCATACGCTTTGGGAGACCCCTCCTACCAACAAACCTGGTAAAAGCGGAGAGAAACGCTTCAGAGGACAAACTAGAGCATGCTTCCAGATGAATAGCACGTGTAGCAAAGCATACAAAAACGCAGGCGTAACCTTTAGTGTACGGTGAATTTCGCAGGGTACCAGCCTTAACCTGAAATGGTCCAGCAAAATCAACCCCAGCAAATGTAAAAGGCAAAGAGAAAGAAGAGCGTTCCACTGGTAAGGCCGACATAATTTGCGATAAAAACACGCTGCTTGTAGCGGACGCAGGTAAGGCACCCAGTGATGCACTTCTTCACCGCCCTTTTCAAATAGGGAATGTAAAATTGGCATCGTACCATATTCATCATAAGAGAAACGTCAGCATGCATAAGATTTATATGAATAAAACTAAGCAGCAGTTCACAAAAATTCGACTCGCGAGGAATAATGATAGGACATCGCTCGTTATAAGCCAAGTCCGAGTTCACTAATCGACCATTTACTCTAAGAATCCCCTGATCATCGATAAATGGGTTGAGAGTAATCAGCGAGCTTTTCTTCGAAATAAGCCTGGAATTAGATAAATCATCTAACTCTCTCGAATAGTAGGCCCTTTGAGTCAATCTAATCAAAACTAGTTTCGCCTTATTAAGTTCAAACATGGGACAAAGAGGATGATTTGGGGTCGAAATCGGATCCAATCCGTTTTAAGGTAATCCTCGAAAAACGGATTATGTATGATATAACCCGAAGGGCTCTATGGTACGTAGTAAATCGATTGATAATGTAGAACTCATCGCCCGTTTCCCTTTTCAATCGATCCTTTTGACACCTTGAAGGGGGGTAGGAATCGTCACCCCACAGCATTACACGACGGACTTGTGTCCTGCGTAGACAATGTAAGGTGACACGCGGTTGTGAAGGTAGGTACAGCTCGTCTACGTTCCTCCAGCGGAGCTGAAGTTGGTGGTTCGGATTGGGGCCAATTGTCCTGAGAATTAAGCAGCCACATTGGTCCGTGCCACCACAATGAGTTCTTAATCAAATCCTGGGGTTTAAAAAACTCTAGTTCCGAGGTCCGCAGGATTATCGCCACTTGAAACGTGCCGCCAGTTGGCATTGCCGACATTTTCAATAATCTTTGTGGTACGGTTGGCAACGTAAGTTTTCCACGAAGATGGATGCTTCTGAAGCCAAGCCAAAACAATTGTCGAGTCAGTCCACAAATGCAGGGAAAAATCGGGCATCGTAAGACTAGAAACCACATGCTTAACAAGTTTCGAAAGAAGAACTGCACCGCATAACTCCAAGCGAGGAAGGCTAAGCTTTTGCAGCGGAGCTACTTTGCTCTTAGCCACCAATAAATGCGAAAAAAATGCCTGTTTAGTTTCTGATCTAATATATATGGTGGCACAGTATGCCCTTTCCGAAGCGTCACAGAACCCATGTATTTGGGTGCGATTCTCAGGATGAAAATTAATCCAGCGGGGAATCCTTATAGCCTCAATATGCCGAAGATCCTCAATAAATTCATTCCATCTGATAACCGTTTGCGGCTTTACAGCATCATCCCAATCCACGCCATCCTGCCATAGTTCTTGGAGAAGCATTTTTGACTGAACTATTATAGGCGTAAGCCATCCTGCGGGGTCAAAAAGTTTAGCGACCGACGATAAAATATGTCTTTTAGTCACTACGCCGACAACTGCTATCGGATCAACATTATATGAAAAAGTGTCACTTAGCGCGTTCCAACGAATACCGAGGGTCTTCGTTGAGCTAGAATCATCAAATTTCAAAAAATCAGAGTTCAATAGGTTTTCCTGAGGAACATGAACCAACAATTCCGGATGGTTTGCCGTTATCTTTCTAAGTGGAAACCCAGCTGAACCAAGCACATCGCAAAGCTGTTTTTGCGCTTCCACGGCGGAAGCTATCGTATTACCACCTGATAAAATGTCATCAACATACGTTTCCCTTTTTATTATTCTTGAAGACAATGGATTCTCCGCTTCCGAGTCATCTGCCAATCGCATAAGAGTACGGATCGCCAAATAAGGCGCGCAGTTGACGCCGAAAGTGACAATTCATAATCTTCCAGCTTGCCAGAGGCAGGGTCGCGAAACAAAATGCGCTGATACGGCCTATCCGCTTCGTGTATCACTATCTGACGGTACATCTTTTCAATGTCCCCGTTAAACACGTACCTATAAGTTCTCCAATTCAATATTATAGTCATCAAGTCGGACTGAAGAACTGGCCCTCTATACAAAACGTCATTTAGAGAAAAAGAGCTTTTTGTCTTACGAGAACCGTTAAACACAACGCGAACCTTTGTCGAAGCACTTTCTGGTCGAAAAACTGCATGATGTGGTAAATAGTATGAAAAATACTTCCCATCGTTGCATATTTCTTCAGATTCAGATAACTGCATGTGACCCAAATCGACATACTCTCTTAAAATGTTTCCATACGTTGTGTGTAGCTCTGGACTTTTCTCCAATTTTGATTCCATATGCAGATACTGCATTTTTGCTGCATACCGAGACGACGCCAAATATATGGATAGCGGAAAGTCCTGCCTAAACGGAAGTCTAACAACATATCTACCATCAACTTTTCTATAAGTGGTCCGTTCATACAGTTCCTCACAAAACTTCTCCTCCTCAGATTGGACATGGACAAGTGGAACCTCCTCTGTTTCCCAAAATCTCTTAAGCTGCGAACTTATCTCGTCCGAACCAGCCTTTTCCTCAGTGGTATCAATGGCGACTAACGAAACTGATTTTACCTCAAGAGGACCGTAGATAAACCACCCATACACTGATTCCCTGGCAGTCATATTCCCCAGAACATTACTACGTGTCCCATCTCGTAAAATAAATGGAATAATATCGCAGCCTAGTACCATATCAACTTGAGATGCGATCAAAAAATTTGGATCTGCCAATTTTAAATCACTAATCTCTGTTAGATCAGGATTATAAATCGTACTTGACGGCATTAAGCTAGTCAGGCGCGGAAGAACAATCGCTTTTGCGTTAAGCTCGAAATTCATTTTATCTGAATATAATGTGATATCGCATGTTCTTGTGGCATTGGCGACTACCGTTTCAGCTAGGCCACTTATCCTAAAATTGGCCGGTTGTGTTACCAAATTTAGTCTTCTTCGAATTTTATCCGCTACGTACGACCGTTTCGCTCCTGAATCTATCATTGCCCTAACTGAAAATACTTCACCTAAATGTTTGAGCTGAACCATAGCAGTTGGCAACAATGTGTCACCACTATTGACCGACAAATGGATTTGCGTATCTGTTCCACCAGATCCAGAAAACGAGGGCCTTTCCTGATCGGAATTATCCGTGACCTGCATAGACTCCGTATAAAAAGAATTCACATTCTGCCTTTCACTTGAGTTGACTTTTTTCCCACCATGAGAATTGTTCTGATTCACGTGAAGCAAACTATGATGCCTGTTCTTACACTGAGTGCATCGAAAAACGCTCTTGCATTCCTTGCTTTGATGTGACCATGAAAGGCAGTTACTGCAAATATTATTTTTTTGAACGTATTCAGTGCGTTGTTTAACGGAAAAATCTGAAAATTTAGGACAAATGCGCAGATTATGGTGCTCGTTGCACAGTTTACACTTTGGACCCTTGTTACCAACTCCTGACCCCTGATTACCACTCGCTCTAAAAACACGATTAGCATCATTTTGTACAGGCACATTACCGATATGTGTAGCGGAGCTACTGCAACCACTTTCAAGCTGTTCCTTCTGATTGCGATGGCCCGTTATTCTTTCGACCACTTGACAACGATTAGCTAGAAAGATCTCCATTTGCTTCCAGGTCGGAATTCGAGTGTATGACTGAAATGATTGCTCCCAAGCAGTTAAGGTTTCCAAAGGCAGTTTAGTGGTACAAAGATGTATTAATATCGGATCCCATTGATCATATTCCTGACCAAGGGTAGATAAAATCGATAAACAATCACAAATGGACGATCTTATCCTATCTAAATCATCACTGGTTTCATATTTAGCGGGTTCTTTATCAAACAAAGCCTTAACTTGCATTTCGATCAAAATCCTTTTATTTTCAAACCTAGACTGCAAAGCGTTATAAGCAACCATGTAGGTCTTTTCGGAGACCGGAATTCCGTGTATAATTGCTGCAGCTTTTTTCGTGGTTTTCGACACTAAGTGTAAATATTTCTCAATCGTTGAAACTCTAGGATTATTATGATAAAGAACATTAAACAAATCCCTAAATGCCGGCCAATCCTCAAGAGTACCATCAAAAGTCTTGATCTCGCACGCGGGAACTCTGATACCGACATCCGACATGTCATATGTATTATTATTACTCGGATAAAAAGTGGAATTATTAACAGAAGATGAATGAGAAGGACAGACATTGGTCGAACTTCTTGCCTGTTTCAAAGTGTCATTCATATTTGCCTTTGTCACCTGATACTTCTCCCTGCACTCTCGAAACCTAGTCTTTGCTAACTCTTTAAATTGCGTGGATATCACTACTTCATCGGTACTATACACGGCTTCATATGCTGCACGAACCGACTTCCAATCTTCCTCCAAACATTCTAGTTTTGCTTCCACTAAAGACTCGGTCAGGTCCTCCAGCTGTAACCCAGCATAGCTTTCACATTCATCGAACAAATTATCTGATTCGACAAACGAATTTAGAATGAACCTGGCTACCCATATTTCTATTTAATTCAATTAAAAACGAATGAAGTCCGAGAAAATAATATCAGCCCTGAAAAAAAATAACGAATTTCAAACCAAGCTCGAAAATTTTCGCATCAAATACAATAGGATCGGTAGAGATCCAGTAGAGTTTAGAGGAGATATAACCTTAACACAATTGTCGCAAATTAAATCCACAAATAAAAAAAAAAACAGGTGTAAATTTGGAAAAATTTGTACTTCAAATTGTTTGTTCCGAATTAACTGAATGAATAACCCCAATTCGTGAAATTGCTAAGAGTCAGCAATTAAAAATCACGATTTGTATAAGAATCAGTTAATTAAAACAAAATTGTCGCTATAAATTAGTAATAAAAATCAAACGACCGATGAAATCTTGTTTAAAATCAGTAAAATTGCCAAGATTCAGCAATTTAATTTAACGATTTTTTTTTCTCAAGTTAAAAATTAAAAGAATTGCTATAAATCAATTCCTAATCAAATTTGGTGTAAAAATAGTGAATTGCCAAGAGTCAGCAATTGAAATCACTGATTTCCTGTTAAAACCAAATTTTATTAAGATCTTGAATCAAGTATTTTAGTTTAGCTGAGCCAAAAATTGTTAAACTGCTAAGAGTCAGCAATTAAAACAATTATATATCCTCTTCGTTCGTTTGAATCAATTCTAAAATAACAAATTGCTAAGAGATTGCAAAAAGAATTGAATTTCCGTTCAAATAGGACAAAATTGTGAAATTTCTAAGTGTTAGAAACTAAATTTCATATTTAGAGTAGCCGATAATCGGTAATAAGGTTGTCACTCGAATTAAAATTATTCGATTAATCGAACGAACAAAAAGAAACTTCGCACGAACGTTTCTTGAACATACGATTTTCGAATAACGAATAATTCGACAAACTTTTACGACTAATCGAATAAAAACGAATAGTCACAAAAAATTACTTCTTTTTACAGTTCTTCCTTTCCTTTTCCCTTAGAAAACTGAAAAATTTTGTTAATTATAGTTTTTCAAGATATTGAAATTAAAAAAAGTTTAACAGTTTAAACCTAAAAGCTGTTTGTGTAGCGATCAGTAGAATTGTTTCTAACTACAATTACCCTTCTAGCAATTTAAACTGAAATTGCAGTCGTTTTTACTGCCAAAACTCATTAATATTCGAAATTATACGCTATTTTAGAAAGTACTTTCCTTTATTCGCTTGATCGTTCGATCAGAAATTGTTTGCTCGTTTATTTGAACAAACTAAAACTCGAATAATTGACAACCCTAATCGGTAAGATGCAATATTTTCCAAAACTGCTAACTTTATTTTCTGTGCAAATTAAGTATTTCATAAATTTGTTCTATAATTGATCAATATGCATTTAGCGAGCCTTTAAACAGAACTTTTAAGTAATTATGAGTAAAATGCTTACGCCTTTTTCCTCAAACGTTTGATGTTTTCGAACTAGTTGTCATGAGATGACAGCTTTGAAGAATTGAATTAAAAGTTTTAACGCTGAAACATTAAATTTTTAATATTATATTGATTTCCAAATTCTTAGCTACGGGATAGCTATGTTTGTTGTCACGAGATAACAACTTTTTGAATTCAGAATTTTCTTACCACTGTGCAGTAAGTAAAATCAAATAATTTCCCCATATACATTCCCAGGAAACAAAAAAAAAATAAAGTTTCAATATCTTGAACTCGTTTGATGTAGGCGAAAAAAGTTATATTGCGAAGAGACAGCAATTGAAGTAACTTTTTTTTTTTTTTTTCGAAAACAAAATAAAACTAGTGACTGTAAATAAAATTACAAATTACGTACTTTTTCTACTAAAACTCAGTGAAATTGCTAAGGGTCAGCAATATTAATTCACCTGTTTCCTTTTTAGTTACTTTTTAATGAATTATTGTTCTCAACAAGAGCACTTCTTAATCTTTATTTTAAATTTCATTAATACTCACGTATTTTCTAAAATATTGCGTTCCAACCTGTTTTCGTTCTGTTAAAATTTTTTGAGGCAGTGTAAACACGTAATACAACTCAACACTTTTATATCTGTTGTTATTGTTGTAGTGATATTCGCTATGAAATATTTAGTTTCTTTATGGATGTATTTCTTCCTTTTTTTTAACACTTTGCCTGTTTAATTATAAATATATAATTTTTTCTTTTTAGCAAGAGGATTTTCACCTGTTTTTCAATTATGTTATTTTGTTTGTCAGAACAAATATAACAAACTCACAAACACTCTGGCCTTTAAATAAGACTTTTAATTTTGCTCTTTTTTTTTACACAGTGTGATCGCGTTACTTAACAACCGAATATAGCCAATTGCTAAATCTCGTTTACAATCAGTAATCGCTAATTCCCAATTTATTTATTTAAATATTTTATGTTTCTTAAAAACCCAGAAACTCGATTGTTTACAAAATGTAAACAAACAGACGGCACAAAAGAGAATGTTAAAAAAAGAAGAACATATGATGTTCAGTGTTCAATAACAGTGTTGCCACATCGAAAGTACACAGTGGTGTTTGAAAAAGGTATTAAATTACCCAAACTTGTTCAAAAAGTATTAAACACTATTACCACTATTAAACACTATTACCACTTATCAATTATTCTCTTATTTAATACCAATAAATAAAATATTATCAAATTGTAAATTTTATTTATTAAATTTTTTTTTTCAATTTAAGCAGATCACTAGTTCACTTCTTGAAGGACCATAAACAAAATTCCAGGTCGGATCTGAGGAATTCGTTGGCTTAGAATATTTATTTATAAGAGAAATAAATATTTTACGAACACTTGCTTGTATACATAGCTTGTTGTTCACTATGTAAACAGACGGTCGTTTACTTACACAAAAATTGCCGACAAAGGAAACAGTAGGGTTTTTTTTTCGGTAAACGTTATAATAAATGTTTATTAAATTCAGCAATTTTTTTATAAAATTAAATTTAGTTTTTTCACGATTACGTTTTCGGTAATACGACGACTGATGTAACTTTGATGGCGGTTGTTAGCGAACTGTGTCGGCTACCTGGAAGGACAACTGGAGGTACCAAAACTCCATGTCAACCATCCAGGCAACCATTCACAATAAGCAACCGATCAAAGTTACAACAGCCAGTGGGTCGCAATCGTTGGGATTATGGGTCCATATCGATAAGGTCCTCATCGAAATCCTCATCTTCGACCGGGGCCTGAACAAAGATAAATACCAGTTATTTATATTATATTGGTGCAAACAAGAGAGTGAGTATAACTGTTATTGTGTGGTTGTGCTTATACACAGTGTTGCCATATATTTTTAAAGAAAAACTGTTTTTCCAAAAAATTTAAAAAAAATCTATGCTTAAAAGTATGACAGCTACACAAATTGGACTCACTGTTCAATTTTCTTTAAAGCACTTTTAAACGACTACTTTTTATGGGATTAAGAGAATTAAAAACTCATAAAATAATTTAAGATCTTAATAGCAATCATAAATTAAAAAAAAGTATCAAATTTATATTCAACGTTACAAAATTTTTATTTGAAAAAGTCAATTTTGAGATTTTTTATCAGACACTTTCTAAAATTAAAAATTAAACTAACGGCCTGTTTTTGTAAGACGTGTCACTCAAAAAAATTCGTGTAAATGAGTGAAGAAATTCATTTTGGGGTCCTGTATCGCAAATGTCACTTTAAATTGAGTGAAAACGTAAGAGTTGTCGTTTTCGTATCTTTTTTTGGTTTCCACATTGCGATTTGAAACATCAAAAGATGTCGTCAAAGAAAAAAGGCAACACAATTTAATATTAACAGCTTGTTTTTACAAGACGTGTATAATTTCAGACGAACGTGTGGCACCCGAACGAATACGTAAGGAAATACGTAATTGGTTCGTCTGACTTACGTTTGAGTACGTAAAGCTTTATGTTATGTCAAACAGTAGAGATTGCCATGATATCGTTTTTTCGGTTTTTGTTAACTTTTTTCATATACAAATAACTCATTTTTCGTTGGTAGATGGCAACCCAACACTGTAAATGAAATATAAACAAAAACAGCTGATTTTTGCTTGAAAAAAAAATTATTTATTTTGTTTATCAAGCAATAAAAGTGGTGATAAAAATATAGTTTGTATGAAAAAAAAAAAAAAAAAAAATTTACAAATGATCATGTCAATTGCCCTATGTTCCAACTAGGAATCCCAGGAATTTATATGTACATATATATATATATATATATGTCCATTGCCATGGGTTTTGATAGTGATTTTTTTTTTGACCCTCCATCCCATAGTGCAGGAGGGTATATATCACTTTGCCAATGTTTGTAATTCTTTTAAAAAAATTCTGGACCCCATAAACTATATATATTCTTGATCAGCATGAATAGAGAAGTCGATATAGCCATGTCCGTCCGTCTGTCTGTGGAAATACAAAATACTCCGCCAATACAGAAGAGGTGTTGCTAATTTTCAGTCAATTTGTTTCTGTTGATATCATGAGCAGTTTCCTAGTGAAAATGATCAAAATCGGTTAACGCGTTCAAAAGTTATGAATGAAAATGTGGGGATACCTCTTAAAATTTTGAATCAACTTTTAAAATATTCTATTTCATCATACATATGTACGTACTGTAACGACGTGTTTTCACGCTCGGCTGGGGTAAGCACAGACGCGTCCAGGGTTCGTCACAAAAATTTATATTTTTCGAGGGAATTAAAGAAAACACAAGTTCGGTTATTTTTTTTTTTTTTTTTAAAAAAAAAACGTTATAAATCGTATCGCTTTATTTACAAATTTAATTTACGATTAGTGAGCCCGACAATACTACGATTAAATCCACGACCACGAACATATAAGGACAACTCACAAATATTTAATTGAACACGCCCACCGACATGTTCCTCACCACCGCAAGTATTAAATATTTGTTCAAATATTTAGTTCCTCACCACCGCAAGTAGTAAATATTTGGTTTTTGTTTTTTTTCCAGCTCTACAAATATTTAGTTCCTCACCACCGCAAGTAGTAAATATTTGTTTTATCTAAACCCACCGATCTATCTCTACTTCTTGGTTTCACCACCGCAAAACTAAGACTGATCCCCTACGTTGTCGGTCTTCTCCTTTTATATATTTTTCCCTACACACACGTATACACATACAGACGAACACACATATCTACGCTGTTTATGCTGATGAGGTTACCAGACCTTTGTCAAACTCAACAGCTGACATGTACCCAGAGTTGTTAGCACAGAGTTGTAATATGAACATTGAGTTGACAATTCCCCCCATTAACCCGTTTACTACCGTATATGTTAATTATGTTACTTAAACAAACAAATACTTCATTATTCTTTTCTTACTAACTAATACAAAACAAAGCAAATATTCCATATATTGATAACTTATTGATACCCAAAACGGGGCGACGACTTTGGTCATCACATTTCCCTCCTTCTTTCGGAAAAATGAACTATTATTCGGCTGGTAAGTCTCCAACCCGTTTAATTGTGATTCCTCCACTTGCTCGCAGTCTTACTCGGTATCTACCCTGGCCTTTACCACCTTCGGGTACAGTCAACAACAACTTTACTTGTCTGTTCTCTGTGATATTAACACGAGCCTCTAATATCATCGGGATCAGTTGCAAGATGGCCACCCTGGGAACGTCGACCGCCTCGATGTCCAGCATTTGAATAAGCTCATCTCCCTGCTTCTGGAGGTATAGTTGCGTACGCTCCTTCTGATAGCTTGCCGCTGAGACCTCTATTTCTGAAGGCATTGATGACTGTACAGATTTAGTTGGTGATGGTATTTGCGAGGACGGTGGAGATAACGGTGATGGCACTGGTTGTAATATTACAGGTGGAACTGATGATGACTGTATTAGTAATGATACTGATGCTGATGTTGGCATTTGTGGCGATGATGATGATGGTTGCATTTGTGGTGATGATGATGATGGTTGCATTTGTGGTGATGATGATGATGGTTGCATTTGTGGTGATGCTTCAAACATCATTATTGATTGCAGAAATGTTTGCAATGAGGGTGACGATGGTTGTTGCAAAGGTGACGATAGCAACGGTAACTGTGGTGGCGACGTAAATGGTGACAGTGACTCTAACATTTCATATAATGTTGGCGATGAAATAGGCGGCGGAGGAAATGAAGCCGCTTCTGAAGTACGTGGCAAGTCCGCTCGTACCGCTTGTTGTTCCGACGATGGCAACGACTGAGTAGCCGTATTCACTGGTGGTTCCATGAGAATTTGCGCTGACGCGTTTGTTTCGTCGTTGATCAACGGCGGATTTAAAGGAAACACATCTGACAATTGTTGCGCCCACTGACGTGAAAAGGTGAACTGCGGGGATTGCATTGGAGTAACTTGCAGGACTTCTATGCTCACGACATCTTCACGTCGCTCACTCTCTGAATCCCGATTAACAGACTGTGGTGGGATTAATGGACCTTGTGGTGAATCATGTCGAGGTCCCTCGTCTAATTGATCGTAGAGAACCCGTACGATCTCATCCTCTTCCTCTTCTTCGTTATTAACATATTCCGGTACGTTGGCGAGGGGGACCGGCATCCTGATTGGGGTAGGCAACTCGTCGGTGGTATCTTCTACCGAGGAATCACTAGAAACGGAAATTGGTGAACCCAGTACCCGTATTAGTGGTCGGACAACTGCCGTAGATGGTATAGATATTGGGGCCCCCTCGTTGAGAACCTCCTCTTCTGTTATGTGGTTGATACTGGTGGATGAAGTCATACAGTCTATCACTGTATCCCTCTCTGAATCGAGACTGGCAAAAATGTGGTTGTTCTGAGTGGTGATATCAGTTATGGTATTCATGATGCTTAAGGTGGATGGTGGTTGATACGCGTGGGCATCCGTTGAAGCGTTATTAGGCTGAACGACACATCGGTTGACTGTTTGTATAGGCCTTGGAATACATGGCCCGGGATGTGGGAGGTCGTCTAAAAATATAGTGCGTCTTCCCCTGGCCCGTTCTTCTAGCACACGTACACGTAGTTGTTCCCGGGTCTTGTTGAACTTATCGTCAGCCATCTTTATTGAGTTACAAATTGATCTAGGAATATAAAGAAAAGTTAGTGTTAATTAAATGTATAAATCAAATAAATGTAAGTGCAATTTGAGACTAAAGTTTTTGTTTTTTTTTTTTTGTTCTAAGGATTTTCGAAGAATGGTTTTAATTCACCAATGTGAGCTGTTCGGATGTCTCCTTTATGGTATCCTTTAATTTTAGCTATAACTGGTGATGGAAACTCAATAATGGTGTAGGGCCCTTCAAATTTTGGTGCCAGCTTTGCTGCAAAACTTTCCGTTGCCTTCGACAACGGATGTTGTCGTACCATCACTTGCTGGCCAACAAGCGGTTTCCAAGGTCGCCTTCGTAGGTTGTAGTATCGCTGTTGGTCTCGTGCTGCTTTAGCCAGGTTGTGGCGTACTATCCGAAAGACCTCTTCTAGTTCAGTGGCTTTCTCATTTGGATTTCGTATGATGTTGCCTGTACCGGGAGTGACTTCATCATACAGAGCACGTGGTAACCTGGGTTCTCGACCTTGCACCAAGAATGCTGGCGTGTATCCCGTTGATGCCGAACTGCTAGTGTTCATAGCCAATGATATCTCCGGTAAAACATCATCCCAAACCATATGTTTATTTCTGGCGAATTGAGATATCATCGTTTTAATCGTCCTATTTGATCGCTCCGTTGGGTTTTCCTGGGGCGTATAGGGGGCAGTATACTGTTGCCGAACGGTGCCGTGTAATAAAGCCATCGGTAATAAAGCCATATGACTTTATTTCTCAACGTAATGGGTAATAAAACCATATGGCCTTATTACCAAACGCATTGAGAAATAAAGTCATATTTAAAATTTTCAATTTTGAGAAATAAGGCCATATGGCTTTATTACCCATCAAATATGAGAAATAAAGCCATATGCCTTTATTACCGATCACCTTGAGAAATAAAGCCATAATTAAAATTATACGTAAATATTTACCTATTTTTTTGTTGGAAATATTTGATTTTTATCGTATACTAACTTTTAAAGTATTTATCCGGACAAATTATTTGCAATTTTTTTTTTTTTATTCTTTAAATAACTTCACATGAGAACGGTGGAGTGCAATAATGCCTTACGAAATAAGGCCTTTAAGGCTTTATTTCACTTCCAATTGAGAAATAAGGCCTTTATTTCCAAAAAGGTTTTATTGCACTTTGAAAGTGAAATAAAGCCGTAAAGGTCTTATTTCACTTAAATTTTTTTTTAAATGAAGCAATAAAATTTCTTATTCTTATTCTTCTTATATTTTATTGAACAATTATAATAAAATTTCATATTAACAAAAATTAATAGAACATTAATAATTAATCCCACTTCTGGAAACGAAATAAATCCCACCAAAATGAAAAAAAAATCACTTTAATCATTACACATTTTTGCAAATATGATGATAAGCAAAAATTACTAGAACATTAATAATTCAACAAAAAATTTAACTGAAACAATATTGGAAATCTTTGCTTTATAGTTTTTCTGCGTGGCGGCCTGCGGCCGCTCTTAGGGGTTTTCTCCTCCATGGGACGCGGCAGGAGGCTTCGCTGAATAAAGTTTCCCTGCGCGCGTCACACTAGGGAAGATCATGAGACGCGCGCAGGAAAACTGTATTCAGCGAAGCCACCTGCCGCGTCCTATGGAGGAGAAAACCCCTAAGATCGGCCGCAGGCCGCCACGCAGAAAAACTGAACAGTGTAACAAGAGAATCAAAAAATATAAAATAAAGGCTTTATTGCAAAATTGCCTAAATTTAAATAAAGGCCTTATTTCACTTTCAAAGAGCAATAAAGCCTTTTTGCAAATAAAGGCCTTATTTCTCAATTGAAAGTGAAATAAAGCCTTAAAGGCCTTATTTCGTAAGGCATTATTGCACTCCACCCATGAGAACCTGTCTCTTGTTATTGTCTCCAAATTCTTATCTACTTCAAATTCTTGTTTACAAAGATTATTAGAAGAGAGGAACAGCTGATTTTTATACACATATGTTTACGTAAAAGATGGCTTTTTTTCTCAACGCGGTGTGTAATTAATACATATGGCTTTATTTCTCATATTTGATGGGTAATAAAACCATATGACTTTATTACCCATCAAATATGAGAAATAAAGCCATATGACTATGAGCAATAACGCCATAATGGCTTTATTTCTCAATTCATTTGGTAATAAAGCCATATGGCTTTATTTCTCAATGTTATGGGAAATAAAGCCATATGGCTTTATTACCGATGGCTTTATTGCACGGCACCTTGCCGAACACCTATGCTGTCCAGATACTTTTGGAAAACACGGCTGGTAAATTGGGATCCATTATCTGTGATGACAACTTTTGGGACCCCAAATCTGGATAAGATTCGTTCCCTGAAGGCTTTGACAAGATTGTCGGCTGTTGCTTTACGTAAGGGGACTAATTCTACCCATTTAGTAAACCGATCCACGATTACCAATAACATCGTGTTACCATGTTTAGAGCGAGGTAAAGGACCTACAAAGTCCATACATATGGTAGCCCAAGGTTCCTCCGGCACTCGTATTAACATTTCCCCGGCTGTCTTTTGTTGGCTTACTTTATATTGTTGACACGAATGGCAGCCTCGTACATAACGACTAACATCTCTCGATAAGCCTGGCCAATAGTAGCGACTACCAATGCGGTTGACCGTCTTTCTAATCCCTGAATGACCCGCAGTAGGATCATCATGATTTTCCTGTAAAACGCGTTCTCTTAGGTTGGTGGCTACACATAGTTTCCAGGGTTGATTATCTTCATCACGGTGGTTTACAGGAAAATGTCTATACAACTGGTTATTCATTAATGAAAAGTCTGGGAACTTTTCGGGATGTTCGGCTACTTCTCGGCTACTTCTCGGATTTTCTTCTTCAACCATGAGCATTCTATGATCGAATTTTCGTTTATGGTTCGTTGACATATTCCTATGGGCTGTCGAGAAAGAGCGTCTGCGACCACGTTGTTGCTGCCTTTTCGATACTGGACCATAAATTGATATTGTTGTAATTCTAAGGCCCAGCGGGCAAGACGACCTGTCGGGGTTTCGATTGAATTTAGCCACTTTAGTGATAAGTGGTCTGTTATTACCAAGAAATTATAGCCTTCTAGGTACATTCTCATTTTCCTGATTCCCCAGACAATAGCAAGACATTCCTTTTCGGTAGTTGTATAATTTTTTTTCGGCTTGATTAAGGTGACGACTCGCATAGGCGATAACTCTTTCCATGCCGTCTATTTCTTGGGTAAGTACTACTCCAAGACCAAAATCGCTAGCATCAGTTTGTATGGTAAAGGTTTTGGTGAAGTCTGGGCACGCCAACACCGGTGCTTCGGTAAGATGACGTTTTAAATCAACAAAGGCCCTTTGCTGGTCTTCTCCCCATTTGAAATGTTTTCCTTTCTTTAGCAATGAAGTTAATGGTTGTGACAATTTTGCAAAATCTGGGACGAAACGTCTATACCATGAGGCGACTCCCAAGAATCGTCTCACATCTCTCACATTTTTTGGGGGTTGCATATCCCTTAATGCGGCAACCTTATCCGGATCAGTTTTTATCCCTTCTCCACAAACGACATGTCCCAAATACTTTATTTCTTGTTTAAAGAATTCGCATTTTTCAGAGTTTATTTTTAACCTGGCCTGTCGTAGTCTTCGAAATACCTCTTTCAAATGTGTTACATGATCGTTGAACGTTTTGCTTGTGATAATGATGTCATCTAAATAAGCAAAAGCGTGGGGTTCCATATCTGGGCCGATAACCTGATCCAGCGTGCGTTGGAAGGTTGCAGGTGCCGAGTGGAGTCCAAATGGCATAACCTTCCATTGGAATAGACCCCGCCCGGGTACGGTAAATGCGGTAAACTTCTTACTACTCTTCTCCATTGGTATTTGCCAATACCCATTTTCCAAATCAAGGCAACTTATATATTTTGCTTCCCTTAATCGGTCTAGGATATTATTAATTCGCGGTAATGGATAGGCATCTGGTACAGAATGGTTATTTAGTTGTCGAAAATCCATACAGAGACGCCAGGAACCATTTTTCTTTTTAGCTAATGTGATTGGAAAGCTATAAGGACTATTCGACGGTTCTATGTAACCCTTTTCTATCAGTTTATTGATTTCTGTATTAATAATCTTCTGCATCGCTGGGTTGCGATTGGCATACCTAATTTTTATAGGGCGGTCATCTTTCATGAGGATCCTATGTTCAGCAAGGTCTGTAGGCCCCTGTACATTTACAAATTTTAAAAGTTCCCTTTGGAGAAATTCGCTGATAATCTTCTCTTCTTTGGTTTTTAAGTCGGTCCTATTGTTAGTATTAGTTATTAAATTTGGTTGACTTACCGGACCTTGTAGATCTCCAGTGGTACCCTGGGGATTTAAACGGGATGGTGGGTGTGTTGGGGAGCCCCTTGAAATATTGGTGACTGCTTGTGGCATCCTTCTTTCCTCGGACATACGCCCCTGGGCGACTGAGCACTTCGGTACACTGCTAAGAAGAATATCATCCAGTCGTATTGATAAAGTTCCAAATGACACCGTTGTTTTAATAGCCGTAATAGATTTAAGCCGATGATCATATCCTCGATAGAATTCGGCATTATCAAGAACATGACATTTCGGATTTTCTGGTTAACTTTTACTGGACACTCGATGGCACTTTGGATTTCGGTTGATGATCCGTCGGCTAGTGTGACAGTGAGGTTTTGTGGTATTTTGGTAGAATTTACGAACATTGTCTCTGTGAGCTTCTGATTTATATAATTGCTGTTTGCCCCAGTGTCAATTGTTGCTATTATGCTAGAATTACCAACTTTTACCCTAGCACTTAGTCTATTATCATCACACCACAATTTTGTTAGTTCAAATGGTTGTAATTGATTCCCACTGGCAACGTTATCACGGATATAATCTTCTCCCCTCGAACTACATTCTAGACTTCGGTTAGCCATCATACGGTGGGGTTCGGTTCGGGTTGGTTGGGCATTACGTCCGTTTGGTATACTCTCGAGATCATCTGCCAATATGAGGAGTTCTGACAAATTTTTAAAGTCTCTGCGGTGGATATACCATAAATAGTCTGGGTGAGCATTTCTATATATTCTCTCTAATTTTTGTGGTTCTGATAGATCGGAATGGCGCATTAAATTTTGTATAGCCAAAACGTAGTCCTTAAACGATTCCCTCGGACGCTGGCACCTTTTTCTGATTTCGTCTTCTAGTTTTTCGAAATAGCGGGAGGGCAGGAAAAATTTTATGAAGTCCGATTTAAAGGACTCCCAATTATCCCAATGCTCGTTGTTATTACGGAACCAGATCAAAGCTTTATCCTTTAAAAATTCTGGCATTGCACATGGTAGGTGGTTAATGTCTATATTATACATTTCTACCATCTCTTCCACTCTTTCAATGAATAATAACGGGTCCTTTCCACCATCATAACGTATACCCCACTTGCGAACAAACTCGATAACGTTTATGCGTTGCGTATCCTTGATTTCCATTGTGGTGCCGGACATACCTTTTACCTCCTTCTTAACTGGACTGGGTTCGTGGATTATCACTTTTGGTATTTTTGCTGGTGAAACCAAAGTGTTGGTTGGATTTGCCAATGTTGTCGTGTCATGCTTAACCTGCAATTCTAGTAATCGCTTCAAAATATCTGGGTTATGTTCTCCTCCAAGAAACTGTGCCATCCGTTTTCGAAGGTCTTCTACGCTACCGGTGGTGTTAGCCCCAAATTCATGTAGGTAGGCTGTTAACTCTTCCTTCCTCAAAGTGTAAGCCCAGGATACTTTCAGCATGGTGATTTTGCAGGTTCCGACTACGATTTTTGTTTTACGGTTATTATAAGATTTATGTTTTATGTTTGTTTAATCGTCCCGAGAGTTCACGTTTTTCTTTCTCTTTTTTTTTTTTTACCAAGTTTTTTTTTTCCACATGTTTACCAAGTTTCTTTCAAAGTTTTACCAAGTTTTTCACACAAGTTTACCAAGTTCTCTATACTTTTACCAAGTTCTTGCACAAATTTACCAAGTTTTTTCTTTACGATTTATTTTGACGATCTCTTTTAAATTTCCGATTTCTTTGTGTTATTATTTTTAAAGTCCCTGCTCGGGCGCCATTGTAACGACGTGTTTTCACGCTCGGCTGGGGTAAGCACAGACGCGTCCAGGGTTCGTCACAAAAATTTATATTTTTCGAGGGAAATTAAAGAAAACACAAGTTCGGTTATTTTTTTTTTTTTTTTAAAAAAAAAACGTTATAAATCGTATCGCTTTATTTACAAATTTAATTTACGATTAGTGAGCCCGACAATACTACGATTAAATCCACGACCACGAACATATAAGGACAACTCACAAATATTTAATTGAACACGCCCACCGACATGTTCCTCACCACCGCAAGTATTAAATATTTGTTCAAATATTTAGTTCCTCACCACCGCAAGTAGTAAATATTTGGTTTTTGTTTTTTTCCAGCTCTACAAATATTTAGTTCCTCACCACCGCAAGTAGTAAATATTTGTTTTATCTAAACCCACCGATCTATCTCTACTTCTTGGTTTCACCACCGCAAAACTAAGACTGATCCCCTACGTTGTCGGTCTTCTCCTTTTATATATTTTTCCCTACACACACATATACACATACAGACGAACACACATATCTACGCTGTTTATGCTGATGAGGTTACCAGACCTTTGTCAAACTCAACAGCTGACATGTACCCAGAGTTGTTAACACAGAGTTGTAATATGAACATTGAGTTGACAATTCCCCCCATTAACCCGTTTACTACCGTATATGTTAATTATGTTACTTAAACAAACAAATACTTCATTATTCTTTTCTTACTAACTAATACAAAACAAAGCAAATATTCCATATATTGATAACTTATTGATACCCAAAACGAGGCGACGACTTTGGTCATCACAGTACATTCAATGCTTATACACAAGAATATACGCAATCAGGGATGGCTGTCAATATCGGTAAAATACCGTTCCCGATTCTAACACCTTTCAACTGACTATCGTTATCCCTAAAATACCATTACCAATATAATTGAAATACCGTTATCCGTAAAATACCGTTACCGATTAAATTAAAATATCAATATCTTAAAATACCGTTACCGAAATAATTGAAATAACGTTATCCGTAAAATACCGTTACCGATATAATTAAAATATCAATACCATAAAAATACCGTTATCGAAATAATCTACCAATATCTGAAAAAAAACTTCTTTAAATATATATATTTTCCCAAAGTATGATCATAAACTAGAAAGTCATTAAAACTCGGGCATAATGGGGCTAAAAATTGTGGTGTGCATTAACATTACCTGAATAACTAAAATAACGTTACCCTTAAAATGCCGTTACCAAAATAACTGAAAAATCTTTGCCTAAAATAAAGTTACCGAAATAAATAAAATGTAACGTTATTTTATATCTAAAATACCGTTAGCGAAATAAATTAAATACCGTTAACGATAAAAGCCCGCAACCGAAATAACTGAAATATAGTTACCCCTAAAATACCGTTACCGAAATAAAAGAAAAAAGCGTAAACCAAACCAATTACTACTTAGAATCGGTTACCATCCGTGGTCACAATCAGCACGCACAAAAACAAAAAAACCCACAAAATATTGTTGTTGTTTTTTAGTTTTGTAATACAGGGTGGCTGATAAATGCCGCTACAAAACAAAAACGTAATATCGTTTTTTCTGAGTTATTAATGGGTTCCATTTTTTTTTTGTTTCATTGCTTCGTCTTTCAATTTAAGGAAAATGAACGATTGGGGTAATCTAACTAAAACTTATTGCTTTTCAAATTAAAAAATAAAAAATGTTTATATGTATTGAAACAAAGTTATTTGGGTTTCTTAATATAGCAATATTTATCAGCCACCCTGTATCTATGTAGGTTCTATAAATGGTATGTATGTATGTTTAGTAGCAATCGCATGCAGTGTTGCCAGGTTTGACGATTTATCGTCATTTTGACGATATTTAATACCCAAAATAACTAAATGATGATTCTATGATTTTTGCTGCCAACAAAATTACGAATTTTTGCCAAAAGTTTAATATATCAGCAAAACATATGTATTTGTCACTGGATCTATTTTTCGATTTATATTATTATCGATTTATATTATTTGAAAAAAATACCAGTTTCTTTCTTTTTTGTGTCTCGAAAACACTCTAAACACATAAAATATTTTCTTTTTTAATTTTTTGACAAACTTAATTTTATTACATTTTTTGTTTGATTTATGTGATGTATAGTATAAACATAGGTGTCGTAATGTAAATGGGTATTTAATAATTATTTCATTATGTATGTCTCCGCAAGTGTGGTTATAAAAATTATTTTCCATCCCATAGTGCGGAGGGTATATACACATTGTAAAATGTTTATAATTCTTTTAAAAATATTATTGTTGTTTTTTTTTGTTTTGTAATACAGGGTGGCTGATAAATGCCACTACAAAAAAAAAACGTAATAACTTTTTTTGGTTTCATTGATTCGTCTTTCAATTTAAGGAAAATGAATGGGGTAATGAAACTAACATTTTGATTGTGCGCCACTACAATGCTTTGGAGGCTGGCGTTTCCGCATAAACAAACTTAACGGGCACATTAGGCGGCACTCCTCCGAGCAGATTGGGCTCGTAAATTATTTTGTCAATCGTGGGACAATCATTAGGACGCCTTTTAATCAAAATTTCTCAGTTCGAATGCAAGACACAATTGTTGCTATAGTTGCTGCAATACAAGTCAATTCTAGAGTTTCGACATGGGATATTTTTGCTCCTATATGTATCACCAAACAGTCAATACGGACAGTTCTGCTTAAGGATTTTCATTTCTCTCCTTTAAAAAAATCAAATAACAAGCAAATGAACGCAGTAGACTTGCACCTTAGCTTGGAATTTTCTCTGTAATTTGCACGGAATTTCGCTTGCATTTGATGTCATCAGGCGTGTTAGTCATTTTATTTAAATTGTTTCTTAAAAGCCATTAAAAATACTTAATAAAAATGTATGTATGTATTGAAAAAAAGTTATTTGAATTTCTTATTGTAGCAATATGCATCAGCCACCCTGTATGCATGTATGTATGAAGGTTTTCATAACGTATGTATGCATTAGAAGCAATCACATGCAGTGTTGCCAGGTTTGACGATTTATAGTCATTTTGACGATATTTAATACCCAAAATAACTAAATGACTATTGGACGATTTTTGCTTCCAAAAAATTTACGAATTTTTGACAAAAGTATAATATGTCAGCAAAATATATTAATTTGTCACCGGATCTATTTTTTTATTTATATAATTTGAAAAAACACCAGTTTCTTTAATTTTTTGTGTCTCGAAAACACTCTAAACACACAAAATATTTTCTTTTTTAATTTTTTGACAAACTTAATATTATCACACTTTCCGTTTGACTTATAAGTCAAACTTTTGAACTGTTTTGTAAATAATGTATTTGTTTCTACGTAATCACCTTTTTGGACCCCTAAATGTTTTTTTAAAAGTCCATGTGACTTTTAAAAAAACACATTGCTTAAAATGTAATATTAAATTCCTGTCAGTGCATGCAAACGATTTCTCAACTCTTTCCACTGTTTTTATCAATTCTGTAAATTGTCACTACTGATTTTAAAACCAACTATTATCCCAAAAAAAACTTCCTTCATAGAGAACAAACCTGCAGAATAACTTTGAACATTAATTTGTGTTTCAGTGAAAATAAGATGAAAAACATTTAAAGTTTTTATTAATATTATTGAAATATAATATTCCTAATATATTTAGATCAAATCGGTATGTTTTTCGCTAAAATAAAGTGTTTTTGTATTTTATACAATTCATTTTCGTTACATTGCTAAAAGCTTATTTTGTGGCTTTTTTCTACTAAAATCACGGGTTTTGTTTTATAGAAAAAAAGTTATTTCAGTGATACATTATATGTAAGTATTTCATGTACGGATAATATTATTTTCTACAAATATTGGTTACTTTGAGACATCGATTTGTGCTTTTCCCCTATTTCAAGTGTTATAAGCAAACTGCATTTAATTATTGCAATAAGCTGAGTCTATTTTTGTCCACATAACCCTCGTTAATCGAGTGTTAGATTTTTAGACTCTACATCCCATAGTGCGGAGGGTATATTCACTTTGTCAAATGTTTGTAATTCTTTTAAAAAAATTCTGGGACCCCATAAACTATATATGTCCGTCTGTCCGTCCGTCTGTCTGTGGAAATACAAAATACTCCGCCAATACAGAAAAGGTGATGCTAATTTTCAGTCAAATTGTTTCTGTTGATATCATGATCAGTTTCCTAGTGAAAATGATCAAAATCGGTTCACGCGTTCAAAAGTTATGAGTGAAAATGTGGGAATACCTCTTAAAATTTTGAATCAAATTTAAAAATATTCTATTTATTTCATCATACATACGTACATTCAATGCTTATACAAAGAATATACGCAATCAGGGATGGCTGTCAATATCGGTAAAATACCGTTCCCGATTCTAACACCTTTAAACTGACTATCGTTATCCCTAAAATACCATTACCGATATAATTGGAATACCGTTATCCGTAAAATGCCGTTACCGATATAATTAAAATATCAATACATTAAAATACCGTTACCGAAACAATCTAACAAGATCTAAACAAAAAAAACTTCTGTAAATAGATATATTTTCCCAAAGTATGATTATAAACTAGCCAGTCATTAAAGCTCGGGCATAATGGGGCTACAAATATCGGTGTGCATTAACATTACCTGAATAACTAAAATAACGTTATTCTTAAAATGCCGTTACCAAAATAACTGAAAAATCTTTTTCGCTAAAATAACGTTACCGAAATATCTAAAATAACGTTACCGCTAAAATACCGCTAGCGAAATAAATAAAATAACGTTAACGCTTAAAGCCCGTTACCGAAATAACTGAAGTAGCGTTACCCCTAAAATACCGTTACCGAAATAAAAGAAAGTAGTTACCGTTACCAATAACCACATAGAATCGGTTACCATCCATAGTCATAATCAACACTTACAAAAACAAAAAAACCCACAAAATATTGTTGTTGTTTTTTGTTTTGTTTGTAATACAGGGTGGCTGGTAAATGCCACTACAAAACAAAAACGTAACTTTTTTTCTGAGTTATTAATCGGTTCTACTTTTTTTGGTTTCATTGATTCGTCTTTCAATTTAAGAAAAATGAACGAATGGGGTAATGAAACTAACAATTTGATTGTGCGCCACTACAATACTTTGGAGGCTGGCGTTGCCGACTAAACAAACGTAAGGGGCACATTAGGCGGCACTCCTCTAGAGTTTCGACAAGGAATATTTTTGCTCAAATATGTATCATCAGACAGTCAATACGGACAGTTCTGCTTAAGGATTTTCATTTCTTTCCTTTAAAAAATTAAATAACTAGCAAATTGAACCTAGTAGACTTGCCCCTTAGCTTGAAATCTTCTCTGTAATGTGCACGGAATTTCGCTTGCATTTGACGTCATAGGGCGTGGCAGTCAATATACCCTCCATCCCATGGTGCGGAGGGTATATTCACTTTGTCGAATGTTTGTAATTCTTTTAAAAAAATTCTGGGACCCCATAAACTATATATATTCTTGATCAGCATGAATAGAGAAGTCGATATAGCCATGTCCGTCTGTCCGTCCGTCTGTCTGTGGAAACACAAAATACTCCGCCAATACAGAAGAGGTGTTGCTAATTTTCAGTCTAATTGTTTGTTGATATCATGAGCAGTTTCCTAGTGAAAATGATCAAAATCGGTTGACGCGTTCAAAGTTATGAGTGAAAATGTGGGAATACCTCTTAAAATTTTGAATCAAATTTTAAATTATACTATTTATTTCATCATACATACGTACATTCAATGCTTATACTCAAGAATATACGCAATCAGGGATGGCTGTCAATATCGCCAAAATACGGTTTTTAACACCTTTCAACTGACTATCGTTATCCCTAAAATACCATTACCGATATAATTAAAATACCGTTATCCGTAAAATACCGTTACCGATATAATTAAAATATCAATACCTTAAAATACCGTTACCGAAAAATTCTAACAAGATCTAAAAAACTTCTTTAAATAGATATATTTTCCCAAAGTATGATCATAAACTAGCCAGTCATTAAAACTCGGGCATAATGGGGCTAAAAATATCGGTGTGCATTAACATTACCTGAATAACGAAAATAACGTTACCCTTAAAATGCCGTTACCAAAATAATTGAAAAATCGTTTTCCCTAAAATAACGTTACCGAAATATCTATAATAACGTTACCGCTAAAATACCGTTAGCGAAATAAATTAAATACCGTTAACGCTAAAAGCCTGTTGCCGAAATAACTGTAGTATAGTTACCCCTAAAATACCGTTACCGAAATAAAAGAAAATAGCGTTACCCGGACCCATAATCACATAGAACCGGTTACCATCCACGGTCATAATCAACACGTACAAAAGCAAAAAAAAAAACCCACAAAATATTGTTGTTTTTTTGTTTTGTTTTGTAATACAGGGTGGCTGATAAATGCCACTACAAAAAAAAAACGTAATAACTTTTTTTCTGAGTTATTAATCGGTTACATTTTTTGGTTTCATTTATTCGTCTTTTAATTTAAGGAAAATGAACAAATGGGGTAATGAAACTAACATTTTGATTGTGCTCCACTACAATGCTTTGGAGGCTGGCGTTGCCAGCTAAATAAACTTAAGGTGCACATTAGGCGGCATATTTTTGCTCAAATATGTATCACCAGACAGTCAATACGGACAGTTCTGCTTAAGAATTTTCATTTCTTTCCTTTAAAAAATCAAATAACAAGCAAATGGAACACTTGCCCCTTAGCTTGGAATTTTCTCTGCAATTTGCACGGAATTTCGCTTGCATTTAACGTCATCGGGCGTTGAAGTCATTTTAATTAAATTATTTTTTAAAAGCAGTTAAAAATACTTAATAAAAATTTATTGGTTTTCAAATAAAAGGATAAAAAAATATTTATATGTATTGAAAAAAACTTGTTTGATTTTCTTAATGTAGCATTATTTATCATCCACCCTGTATGTATGTATGTTTTTATAAATGGTATGTATGGATGTATGTATGCATTAGTAGTAACCGCATGCAGTGCTGCCAGGTTTGATGGTTTATCGTCATGTTGACGATATTTAATACCCAAAATAACTAAATGACTATTGGACGATTTTTGCTTCCAAAAAAATTACGATTTTTTGACAAAAGTTTAATGTGTCAGCGAAACATATTTATTTGCCACTGGATCTATTTTTCGATTTATATTATTATCGATTTATATAATTTGAAAAAATACCAGTTTCGTTCTTTGTGTGTGTCGAAAACACTCTAAACACATAAAATTTTTTCTTTTTTAATTTTTGACAAACTTAATTTTATTACAGTTTTTGTTTGACTTATGTGATGTATAGTATAAATATATGTGTCGTAATGTGAACGGGTATTTAATAATTATTTCATTATGTATGTCTCCGCAAGCGTGTTTTTAAAGCAACCATCCCATAGTGCGGAGGCTATATTCACTTTGTCAAATGTTTGTAATTCTTTTAAAAAATATTCTGGGAAACCCCCACAAAATATTGTTGTTGTTTTTTTGTTTTGTTTTGTAATACAGGGTGGCTGATAAATGCCACTACAAAAAAAAAAACGTAATAACTTTTTTTCTGAGTTATTAATCGGTTCCATTTATTTTTTGTTTCATTGATTCGTCTTTCAATTTAAGGAAAATAAACGAATGGGGTAATGAAACTAACATTTTGATTGTGCGCCACTACAATGCTTTGGAGGCTGGCGTTTCCGCCTAAACAAACTTAACGGACACATTATGCGGCACTCCTCCGAGCAGATTGGGCTCGTAAATTATTTTGTCAATCGTGTGACAATCATTAGGACGTCTTTTCATCGAAATTCCTCAATTCGGATGCAAGAAACCATTTTTGCTATAGTTGCTGCTATACAAGTCAATTTTGCTCATATATGTATCAGCAGACAGTCAATACGGACAGTTCTGCTTAAGGATTTTCATTTCTCTCCTTTAAAAAATCAAATAACAAGCAATTGAACGCAGTAGACTTGCCCCTTTGCTTGGAATTTTCTCTGTAATATGCACGGAATTTCGCTTGCATTTGATGTCATCAGGAGTGTTTGTCATTTTAATTAAACTGTTTTTTAAAAGCCATTAAAAATACTTAATAAAAATGTATTGCTTTTCAATGTAAAAATAAAGAAATATTTGTATATATTGAAAAAAAAAGTTATTTGAAATTCTTAATGTAGCAATATTCATCGGCCACCCTGTATATATGTAGGTTTTTTTAAATGGTATGTATGTTTAGTATCAATTGCATGCAGTGTTGCCATGTTCGACGATTTATCGTCATTTTGACGATATGTAATACCCAAAATAACTAAATGGCTATTGGACGATTTTTGCTTCCAAAATGAAAATTTTTTGACAATACATAATTTAATATGTCAGGAAGACCTATTTATCATTCTCATAACATCACCGGATCTATTATTAAATTTATATTATTACGTTAAAAATTAAAAAAAAAACATTGTTTTTTTATCGAAATCTAACCTTTATTTGCTAATATGATGTGAAAAACAATTTTGCAAAAATGCAAATACTAGAATTAAATAAAACTTAATCCACACCGGATTTATTTTTTTATAAATTCATTATGGGTTTAGCTTAATTCAGTTTGTGTGTTTAAATTTTTAGCACATTTTTCTTTACATTTTTATAAAATTTAATTGGTGTTAGATGTAAATAAAAATAAAAAAATTTTTATGTTTAAAAACAAGGCATGGACTTTTTGTGAAACAAACAGATCTCTAGCCCGAATATATTTTATGTTGAAAGATGCTTAATATAAATAAAGTGCCAAAATTTAATAATTAAGAAATATAACATGAAGTTTGCACGATACCACAAAAATTTGTACAAGTTTTTACTGGAAGGTGTTAGTTTACACAAATACTCAGTAAAAATTGGTAAAAAGAGAGATGCCAAAGAACTTACAAGTTTTCACTGGATACATTTTTGCCAGTAAAAATTTGTAAGAAGAAAAAAACATATGATTGAAAAAATATGCTTGTATTTTTTAGTAAACAAAAACAAATATTAAATTAAATTATAATTGCTTATGGATTTAATGTGAAAAATATTAAATAATTAATTATGGAAGAAGTTAAAAAACATTTAAATTATTTTTGGTCGATAATTTTAATTAACTTTTCTTTTTCCATAATGTCCAGTGGATTTTTTTTTTAATATGTAAGACAAGCTGTTTTATCTAATTTAATAATTCCTACAAATTTTCTGTTCGTTTACTTTTTGTAAATATGTCTTACTCTTTGTAATTTTGTTGCTGTGTAATTTTTACTGAACTTTACTGGAAAAGTAATCGAACAGACTTATTGTTAAAGAATTTCCAAAGAATTTAAGTTTTAAAAAGTTGTGGTACTGAAATGTTGTTCACAGAATTATGTAGATATAAGTGATTAACAGTTCAAGTGGCAAAATTTCTTTCATTTAAAGTTGCATTTATTTGATCTTTTAAAATTTTATAAATATTAATATCGTTGTAAAATATAATGCTTTTCGAAGTTTAAACCAAAGAGAAGTGTCAAAAATCGTGTTATATTACAACGATAATACGTTAACATTTGAAATGTGAATAACATTATTGTGTTTTATTTTTTATTAAAACTTTATCCCTCTTCTAACAAATATATTTTTTTTGACGATTTTTCAAAATATGATGACGATTTTTTCTAGAAAATTGACGTTTTTATGCTCTGCAAACCTGGCAACACTGGTTATGAGTGCAAATGTGGGAAGACCTCGAAAAATTGTTGAGCAACTTTATAAAGTATTCTTTTGTTTTCCAGATACCAGGCTTGCCAGATACCTTTTTTCGTTAACCCCAACAAATCAAAAAATCACCAATAAGAAAAAAGGTTGAACAAAATAGTTGAGTTAAAATTCTTTATTTATTCGACTGCATTAACCGGAGTTGCCAGACACATTAATCGTTATCAGATCAAAAAAATATCTAGGAACAAAATACCCAAATTCAACAATGTAAATTCACAACTTTTTTTCGTACACTATTTTTACTTATTCTCATTGTCAACCTTTAATAAATTTGCAAGGAAACTCTCACACTCTAATTACATTTATTAAAAACCCCAATAAATTTAAAGGACATTCACTTTCAGAACTTTTTTATTTAAGACATATAAGGTGCATACTTAAGCTGAAAATCTTTTGATTATATGCATTATTTTTTTTCCTTAAAAACCCTAATTTTTATTTGATACGTACAAAATAATCTAAATTAAAGTATTGATGTGTAAAAACCAATCGAATTTTGGGAAAATTTCTTAGGGTTCTTATTCTAGTAGTCGTAAACGAGAATTGCACAAGCAACTAAGCTGAAAAACAAAAATTTGAAATACCAGTTTCTTTAATTTTTTGTGTCTCGAAAACACCCTAAACACTCGAAAGATTTTCTTTTATAATTTTTGACAAACTTAGTTTCATCACACTTTCCGTTTTACTTATGTGATGTATAGTATAAACACATGGGTTGTAATGTAAACGGGTATTTAATAATTATTTCATTATGTATGTCTCCGCAAGCGTATTTGTTTTCACTTAAATTTATCTAAAATTCTGATTATTCGAAACTGTTTTGATGCGTTTGTATTCATTGCATCTCTTGTAACGATCCAAAAATATATTTTAATAATCCTTATTTCGTTCATTATTATATAGACAAAGAGACGACAGGCGAATTTTACAACAGTTTTTTTAACATCATAAGGAACTTTAAAAATATATATATTTTTCACGACGCGTTCTTGTTTAGGTAATCAGAATAACCATTTCACCTTTGACGACCCACTGTTATAAGCATGCACAATTTCAGATTCATTTTAGTAAACTTTAATTAAACATTTTTTTCTTTTGAAACATCCCAAATACATAAATCAATCAGTCATATTTTGTTTTACTTACAAAAACAACATTATTTTTGTTATTTTTACAAAGAATATAGATATTTATACTGTTTGCACTTTCCCTGGTTAATGAAAACACCGAGATGAAGGGTATCCAAAAATTCGGCACAGCCGAATTTAATCTTTTTTATACCAAATTCGGCACATCGGACTTTAATGCTTCCACTTGTTTATTACAATTTTTTGTTAAAAAGTATTTTTTTTTGTATTTTAATATAAAATTGTGTTGCCTTTTTTTCTTTGACGAATACTTTTTTGTGAACGTCTATTTTTAACGTTTGTGACGTTTCAAATCGCAATGTGGAAACCAAAAAAGAGACGAAAACGACAACTCTTACGTTTTCACTCAATTCAAAGTGACATTTGCGATACAGAACCCCAAAATGAATTTCTTCACTCATTTACACGAGTTTTTTTAGTGACACGTCTTACAAAAACAGCCCGTTAAATTGTGTTGCCTTTTTTCTTTGACGAATACTTTTTTGTGAACGTCTGTTTTTGGCGTTTGTGACGTTTCAAATCGCAATGTGGAAACCAAAAAAACAAGACAAAAACGACAACTCTTACCTTTTCACTCAATTCAAAGTGACATTTGCGATACAGAACCCCAAAATGAATTTCTTCACTCATGTACACGAATTTTTTGAGTGACACGTCTTACAAAAACAGACCGTAAAAAAAAATACTTTTTAACAAAAAATTATAATAAAAAAAGAATAATGATTTTTAGTTTTATTATCATTTATATTAATATTTATTTTCATTTTTGTTTGTAAATGTTTTTGTTTCTTTTTTATACAATTTTTATTTTTATCACCACTTTTATTGCTTGCTTAACAAAATAAATAATATTTTTTTGAAGCAAAAATCAGCTGTTTTTGTTTATATTTCATTTACAGTGTTGGGTTGCCATCTACTAACGAAAAATGAGTTATTTGTATATGCAAAAAGCTAACAAAAACCGAAAAACAATATCATGGCAATCTCTACCGTTAGACATAACATAAAGCTTTAACGCTCAGTTATGCGAACGTTGCTGTATCCGTATATGTGCTGTATGAAACAGCTGTTCGTTTTTGGTATACGAAAAGCAATGCAAACGCTTACCGAAATTTAATGAACCGTAGTTGTAAAGTATTGTAATGTAACATTCTGTATAAAATAGAATCTTATACCGTTGTTACGTGACATTTGTAAAGCAGTGATGACCTGCTTTGTGTTAAATTAAATGCGGGTATTTTCGCCTTTTTTTTGTACTTTTTTAGTAATAATATTTTATACAGTAGTTTTGACTTAGCTGCACAACCAACTTCTACACGAATTTTTGTACAGGTAAGCCAAAAGCGCTGCTAACTCAAATTGGTTACCTGCCTTAAAGTGCAGGTAAACTAAATTGTTGAAAACTGCAAAGACCAGATATGATTTCATTTATTTTTATTAATTGTTTATTTCATACAATAGAATTTATATAAAAAACAACAAAACGAAAATAAAAAAACATTCATAAAAAATTTATAAGGTTTGTACATACAAATTTATGTAGGTACAAGCGTTAACTAACCAAACTAACTAAGTAAGCAAAACATAAGAGGCAGCTAACGGCGATCTTTTGTATGAAAATAATGTACAACTGCCAAAAACATGAGGCACTTATTTTAAATGCGCAGGTATACACAGTGCACTTAATGATGGCAATTGCATACGTAATTTTGTAAAATAACAACGAAAACCAAAATTTTGTGCAGTTATGTGAAAAGTGCACGTAAGTAAAAGGCAGTTAAATCAAAACTACTGTAATAACTTATAATATAATATATATTCCATATATGTATATATAAATAAACATATACACATACAGTAGAAATGTGAAATATATAAAAAGGTATCGAAAACTTGTTTTGTGTATGCACATTTACAAAATAATATATGTATGTACATGTGAATGTATATGTTAAAATACATATCTGTTTATTGTAAAACTACAATTAAAATATCAATTATTTAATTATTAATGTTTATATACACACACAAAATACTGTTTTAATACCATTTAAATCACTTGGTAATTTTTCTGCACAGCGGTCACCATTTGAACATTTTGGATATCAATCACTGTGTTGTAAACAGCAGTTTGCTTTTCATAAAAAAAAGAAACAAACAAAATAAAGAGAAGTGAATGTGGTTTGGAATATTGTTTAATTAATTCAATTAGTGATTTAAAAATTTAAACCAACTACCTGAAAATGGATGATGAACATCTTAGACACAACAAGCTTGAAAAATATTTTGTATTTGTTTTATGTATGTATATTAATGCCGTGTTGGTTACGTCAAAAACATATGGCACGTTTTTAATTGTTCTATAAGTGCACCAACGTGCTTACATTACGATACGGTTCGTTACGGATACAGCAACATTCCCATAACTGAAGCTTAAAGAGTTAAATAAGGATCCCATAAATTGCTTCGTCCTCTTTTTTCACTTAATTTGTTTACATTAGATAATTTTTTTTTTTATTTCACTATTATTCATTTTTAAACACAAATTTACTATAATTATTTGAAAGTACATTTGGTATCAACAAATATTTAAGAATATTTGCAAATTTTTTAAGTTTTAGAGAATTTTTAATATATGGGGATTATTATGAATTTTGGAGTTTTTTTTTTAATTCTTTGGCGATATTTTTCAATTTTGGCAATTTTTTCGCCTTTGTTTAAATCTTAGCAAATTTTTTTTTGCCAATTTTTTCAAATATAGCGATTTTTGAAATTGTGTAGAATTTTTTTATATTTTTTTTCATATGGTTTTGGATAATTTTGGACCCACAGATGTGTAATTTATATTTTACTAGTTGTACTGCTTATAAATTTAGCTATTTTTCCTTTGAGTTGTTCACAAACACAATAAATACTTATGGTGTAACCATATACATATCTGTTTTATCTCATTGCTGAAAACATCTGTTTTATCTCTTTGCTGAAAACATCTGTTTTATCTCATTGCTGAAAACAACCCAGCAAAACCACACATTACCCAAAAATGGGTAAAGTAATGTGTTGCCATAGGGCTTCACGCATTACATTACACCTTACTTCACTGATGAATTTTACAGGCGATGAGCCTAAAAGTAATCGGTGGACTCATTACCTTGTAGGGGGTAAAGTAACTGGTTACTTATATGGTTACATGGTGAGAAAAAGTAGTGTGTCTATAAATAGATTTTAATAAAAAAAATGCACAAAAATTTTTTTTAAAGATATTTTTTTTAATTAAATAAATAACTTTTTTTTATTAAATAAATAATGTGTCATGCTGGGATTCGAACCTGGGGGTTTCTGGTATTTAACAATTAGTTAGGCGAGAACTCTACCAACTGAGCTATCGATACATATTATATTTTATTGCTTAAAATGTAAATGAGTTGTTTTGCTTCGTGTTTTCGTTCGTGATATCAAAAATATACACCTTACAAAAAATCACAAAGTAATGTGTCTATAAATAGATTTTCAAAAATATATATTAATAATTACTTTACGTTTATAATTCATGCATTATGTAATTGATGATCGGTAACTCTTTATTTTATGTTTTGAAGTAATTTAAAATGTAATGAGGTATCATTACAAGGTCATCCATGAGTGTTCAATTATCGGTAACTCATTACCTCTTGTTGGAAATTAATGATACAGGTAAGAAGTATACATTACGAGGTAATGCATTACTTTATCGCACCCATTACCAAAGTTTTGCTGGGAAACTAGTGGATTACTCTCATTCTCTTTTTACTCACCACACCATATCTACCTGAAAGCATAACAGTATCAACTAGTAACAGAAACAAAAAAAAATATAACTGTTCTAAATAGGTGTAACTGTGCATGTGTTTAATGTGAATAGTAAAATATTCTAATGAATTATTTTAGTTAATCTATAACTATATAAGAGTGGCGTGACTGAGGGCTGAGTGATTGAACATCGCCCAGCCAAGACCTCTGGACCTAGGAACTTTAAATTTGGTACACTCAAAAAAATAAGTTAGTACAAAAGTTAGTAAAACGTCTTGTAAATCAGGTATACTATTTTTTAGCAAATTTTTTTGCTAAAATCGTGTTTTCAGCTAAAATTTTGTTATACTTATTCAGCACTTAACTGTTTTATACTAATGCTTTACTAATATACTAATGTTTTACTAATTAATTTTGCTAAAAAAAATTGTGCTGATAAGAAGAGGAAAATAATACTAAAAAGTACAACTCTAATAAGAGATATAAAAAAATCAACCATGAAAGACTTTTGTATCTGTTTTTCATACATAACACAAAATTGAGGATTAAAACAACTTAAATTTTGCGTTGTCACCGGCTTGTGAAAATAATTGTCTATTAATAACATAAATGACAAAAGAAAATATTTAAATTTAATATGTATTTCTATAATAAATGTTAATAGATTAATATTCTAGTGTGGTCAAATTGCAAACAAACATATACAGACATGTAGACAGAGTAAAGCGAAAGACAAAGACACACATCTTAGTATGGTTCCTTTTTCTTATTGCAAAAAAGGGTTGTTTTTTCGTTTCGTTTGTTTTTGTTTATTTTTTCGTTTCGTTTCTATAATTATCTTCGGCAGTTGCGCCCTTAAAAGATAGCATCATTTAGACAACCATTGATGTAAGTAGTTGAAAGAAAATTTTTGTTATGTTATACATATATATTTATTTCTATATATTTTCAGATATTAAATTACTTCATGACATCAATGTGGGAAAATGAAAATTTTTATATTTCGTAATTATTGTAAATTATTTTTAAAAGAATCACAAAAATATGTTTTATGATTTTCAGCAAATATATTAACTAAATTACAATTTTTTTGTGTTTTTTTCAGTCTACTAAAATTCAGCAAAAAATTTATTAATTTTTACCAACGCTTTTTTATTTCTAATCAACTAAGTGTTAGCAAAACTTTTGCTGAATCTACTAATTTTGTTGCTAAAAATCAGCTCGCTGGTTTTCAGCAAAAGATTTTGCTGACATTAGCAATTTTTTTGCTAGCACCCTCCTGACTAAAATTTTGCTGACTCAGCAAAATTTTTTGCTGACTTTACAAACTTTTTTTTTGAGTGTACATATGTTCCTCCTCCGACTTAGACCTCCACTAAGAAGCGATTTTTTGATATTCCAACGGACAAGACCAAAAAGTGGGAAAACTCCTCCTTTTTCGGAAAATATTGTCCATTTTTCCCAGCCAAGACCTCTGGACCTAGGATCTTGGAATTTGGTACATATGTTGAACTTGAAATTTGGTACATATGTTGGATATTCCTACGGAGAAGGCCAATAAGTGGAGAACTCCTCCTTTTTCGGAAAATAGTGTCCATTTTTCCCAAAAAAGTACCTTTTTCCAAAAAAAAGTACCAAAAACGAAGTCCCAAAATAAGTACCTTCTTCAAAAAAAAGTACCGAAAAGCATTGTAAAAAAGTACATTTTCCAAGAGAAAAAGTACCGAAAACGTGCATTTTCAAAAAAAAAGTACCAACAAATTTTTATTTTTTACGTAAAAAAAAGTACCAAAACTATAGACAAAGAAGTACAAAAAAAATTAAGTTTTCGAAAAATGTCCCTTTTCAAAAAAAAATAATTACCGAAAAAAGTCCCTTTCCCAAAAAAAGTACCCTTTTCAGAAAAACTATTAAAAAAATACTAATTTCAAAAATGTCCCTTTCCAAAAAAAAGTACCAAAATTTTCGACAAAAAAATAATTACCGAAAAAGCCTATTCCAAAAAAAGTACCAAAAAATTTACCCTTTTCAGAAAAAAGTACAAAAAACTATTGTAAAAAAGTACCAAAAAAATTTTCATTTTCTAAAAAAGTACCAATTTCAAAATAGTACTTTTTGCCTATATAAGTTCCTTTTTCCTTCTTTAAAAAAAGTACATTTTCCAAGAGAAAAAGTACCGAAAACGTTAATTTTCAAAAAAAAAGTACCAAAACTATTGGCAAAAAAAGTACAAAAAAAAATAAATTTTATAAAAAAGTACCAATTTTAAAAATGTCCCTTTCCAAAAAAAGTACCGAAATTTTCAAAAAAAATAATTACCGAAAATAGTCCCTTTTCCAAAAATGTTACCATTTTTAGAAAAAAGTACATTTTTCAAGAGAAAAAGTACCGAAAAAGTTCATTTTCAAAAAAAGTATCAAAAAAATTTCCTTTTTACCAAAAAAAGTAATAAAACTATTGGAAAAAAGTACCAAAAAATGTACCCTTTTCAGAAAATAGTACCAAAAACTGTTGTTAAAAAGTCCCAAAAAATGTTCTTTATCTAAAAACGTGTAAATTTCAAAATAGTACTTTTCACCTAAATAAGTAATTTTTCCCAAAAAATAAGTATCTTTTCAAAAAAAAAGTATCTTTTCCAAAAAAAGTAACGAAAAAGTTCCCTTCTCAAAAAAAACAACTCAAAAATTTACCTTTTTACCAAAAAAAAAGTACAAAAAAAATTTAATTTTTCTACAAAAGTACCAATTTCCAAAATAAAGTACCAAAAGAGTTTCTTTTTCCAAAAACAGAGGTACCAAAAATGTTCTTTTTCAAAAAAATTACAAAAAAATTTAATTTTTCTAAAAAAGTATTGGAAACACTACAAAAAACGATAAATTTTTCTATAAAAAGTACTAATGTAAAAAAGTACTTTTTCCAAAAAAATATCTTTTCAAAAAAAAGTATTTTTCCTGCATAAGTACTTTTTCCAAAAAAAAATACACAAAAAATAAATTTTTCGAAAAAAAGTACCAATTTCAAATATGTACTCTTTCCAAAAAAAATTACCCTTTCCAAAAAAACTTCCATTTTCCAAACAAAAAGTCCCAAAAATATTAAATTTTTCTAAAAATGCAGCAATTTTAAAAAGTACTTTCTGTATCTTCCAAAAAAGAGTACCAAAACAAGTACCTTTTCCAAAAAAAAAAATACCGAAAAAGTACATTTTCCAAAAAAAAAAACTACCAACAAAATTTAATTTTCAAAATGGGTACCAATTTCAAAAAAGTGCTTCTTCCCAAAAAAACACCTTTTCCAAAAAAAGATACAATTTCCAAGCAAAACACAAAATAAATAAATTTTTCTAAAAAAAATACCAATTTCAAAAAGTACTTTTTCTATAAAAAATACTAAAAACAGTAATTTTTCCGCAAAAATACTTTTTCCTAAAAAAATTTCCATTTCCCACCTAAAGTATCTTCCACAAAAAAAAAAAACAGTGTCTTCCAAAAAAAGTACCAAAAAAATTTAATTTTTCTAAAAAAAAACTTTCATTTTTCAAAAAAAAAGTACCAAAAAAATTTACTTTTTCTAAAAAAGTACCATCTTCAAAAAAATACCGAAAAAATACATTTTTTGAAAAATTAAATTACAGTTTGAAAAAAATTACTTTTTCCAACAAAATTTATAACTTTTGAAGTGCTTTTTTCCAATTTTTTTTTTTGTATTTAAAATTTAAAAACAACACTCAATGAAAAAAATGCCCGGTTCAACGAATGTCAAACTTTTCACACTGAAGTAACACTTTAACGAACAAGTCGAACGAAAATAAAAAATATATAAATTTAAAAAATATAAATAATAATTGCATAGTTTTGTTTTTTATTAGTTTTGTTGTTTAACGAATATCTCGATTTAACGAACAACCTTAACGTCCTGTAATTCGTTTAATCAGAATTCTACAAAATTTTCTACAAATATAATTTTGTTATAATTAAGATCTAATTTTCTACACTTTTTCCTGTTAAAACTTTATTTTAGTGGGTTTTTACATTTATCGTGTTAAAATCTTAGACTGCAAATAGAGGTAAAAATATTTCGTGTAATGTATATAAATAATCTATATATATAAAGGAGTGGTGGCTGACTCAACATCGCCAAGCCTAGACCCCTGGACCTGGGAACTTGAAATTTACAAGGGATTTTCCAATATTCAAACGTAGAGTGCGAAAAAGTGGAAAAAGTCTTCCCTTTTTGCAAAATAAGCAACGGCATTTTTAAAAAAGTAACCGTTACTTTTTTAACAAATAAAAGTAACGGTTTTTTTAAAGTAACGGTATAATCAAAAACTAACGGTTTTTGTTTTTTAAGTAACGACATTTTTCAAAAAAATAACCGTTGTTTAAACAAAATAGCGGTTTTTACAAAAATATAATGCATTTTTTTTAAGTAACTGTACTTTTCAAAAAAAAGAACGGGTTTTTAAAACAAAAAGAAACGTTTTTTTTCAAAAAAGGATCGTTTTTTTTAAGTAGTTTTTTTCAAAAAGTAACGGTTTTTTTTATAAGTAATGGTACTTTTCAAAACAATAACGGGTTTAAAAAAAAGTTTTTTTTCACAATATGGAACTTTTTTTTTTTTTTAAATTAACAGTAGTTTTCATCTGTCTATCTATTTATATAAAAGAGTAGTGTGAGATACTGACTGACTCAATATCGCCCATCCTAGCACCTGCTCCTAGAAACTTTAAATTTGGAATATAGGTTCTTCCTGGGAAGGTGATCTCCAATAAGACGGGATTTTTTATACCACATCGGAGATGGCCAAAAAGTGGGGAACTGGGCCAAATAACCGAAAACTGGTATACAGTTTCCTCCTGGAAAGGAGAATTCGAATAAGACGGAATTTTTTGACATTCCAACGGAGATGGCCAAAAAGTATTCAGAAAATAAATATCTTATTCCAAAAAAATTTTGTTTTGCAAAAAAATACCTTTTCAAAAAAAGTACTTTTTCCACAAAAAAATACTTTTTTAAAAATAAGTGCTTTTACCAAAAAAGGACTTTTACCAGAAAAAAGTGCTTTCACCAAAAAAAAAGACTTCAAAAAAAAAAGCTTTTACCAAAAAAGTACTTTTGACAAAAAAAATACTTTTTCAAAAAAAAAAGTTAAGTGTTTTCCGAAAAGTCCTTTTTTAAAAAAGTACCTTTTTCAAAAAAAAGTATTATTTAAAAAAAAGGACTTTTTCCACAAAGCATATTTTCCTTAAAAAAACAGATTTTTCCAATAAAATAATAATGTTTTTTTCAAAAAAACTACATACTATTCTAAAAAGTAATTTTATTTTTTTTTTTTGATAACAAATTTTCAAAAAATCTAAAAAAAATGTAAGTTTGTAAAAATTTGAGGAATACATATAACAATTTTCATGTTATATTAATTTTCATGATCATGGCACTATGGGTTATTTCCAAAAAGTTATTCAAACAAAAAAGTACTTACTAATTAAACATGGCACAAATGAAGACCTCCACTAAAAGGGATCTTTAATATATTACTGGAAGACGTAGAAACGAGTAAAGAGTCCCATTTTACGACCATTGGCTAAAAAGTAGATATATAGGTTTTCTGTGATGTGGGCTAATACACTGAAAATGCACTTATTGAATTTTCCACCGAAAACGTGGTATTACCGGGATTTAAAATGTTTAAGAAGTGCTCATCTTAATCAAAATGTTAAGCTAAATCTGAAACTTAAAACGTAAGTTGTTTCCAAAATAGGCAGATCAGTAAAAATTTGGTTTTTTGAAAAATTTTATAAGAACGGGAAAACTCGATTACTTTTTCGTCGAAACATTATGAGAAGAGCTAATTAGGAATTCGGAGATGAAGAGGATAGAATGTTAAAAACCCGTAAAATAATTAAATGTTTGCCTTTAAGACATCGAAGAAGTTTTTGCATAAATTGATACCATTTTTCCACAAAAATATTTTATTTAAATTTCATAATTTCAAGTAGTTCCAAAATAATAGTTTTTTGAACTAAAAACTTCATTCACATTTAGGGTTACCATTCGTACTGTTTTAAACAGTACATGTACTGTTTTTTGAAAAATGTACAGTTTTATTCACAACACCTAAAACAGTACGCAAAAGTACTGTTTTTTTTAGATTTGTACTGTTTTTGTACTGTTTTTTTTTGTATATTTTACATATTTTTATATAAACAAGTTTTTTTGCGTGTACAAAGAATATATATTTTTTTTACCAAGTTTTTTTTTTGTGTGTACAATAGTTTTTTATATAAATTTTTTGAATCGCCCTGTATTAATTCCACTTCGTTTCTTTGGTTTGTTTACTTTTCAAGCAATGGATGTTTGTAAACACAATTTTTTTTCATGACACTGCCCAATGCAAAAAGTAATGGCGTCCAAACTAATAATTTTAGCCAATTTGACGAAATTTAGTCAATTTGATGAAATTTAGTCAATTTGATGAAATTTAGTCAATTTTACTTCTTTAGAGGATGTAAACTTGACGAAATTTTGTTGATTTGAATAAAATTTGTTAAATCTTAAAAAAAAATTGACATAATTTCGTTAAAGATCTACAAAAATGTTTTTGTTGATTTTACCTACGCTATTTGGTTCGGTGTATTAACTTATTTTAAGTAAATATGGGATGTATTGAAGTAAAAGTTATGTTAACAATAAATACAAAAATGTACTGTTTTTTTTTTGAAAAGTACTGTTTTTTTTCATCAATGTACTTTTTTTTCACTTTTCAAATATGGCAACCCTATTCACATTGTATGTATTTTTTAATTTTCATTAGCATTGTTCTCAAACCTTATTTTTCGTAAAGCAATTTTAATCTAAATTGACAAAAAAAAACAAAAATTATACTTTTCGAAAAACAGGTTAAGGAAAATTTTATTCAGATTTAAAACTACATACAACTTCACTGACGTTTTGTTGTTCAAAAACATATACTCAATCTCGTTTACGTTTAACAAAATGTATTCCTGTTTTTTTGGCTCAGAAAAAGTATTTTTGTTAACTTTTACAATTCTTAATTAAGGTACAAAATAAGTACATCTACAATCTTATTTCTACTTCTAATTTACACACAATTTTTATTCAAGCTAAAAACAATGCTACTGTTCAAACTTGTGATAATTGAGTTACCCTAATATTAATTTTTATTTTGTGAGCCACCTTAATGCTAAGTGTTTCAGATTACACATTATGTGAATAAAATTGTCACATGAATATCAGGTGACATTAAATGCATTCTTTCAACCATTGGTTGGGAAGACGTAAATTTTATACACCAATTTTAAACCAAATAATGGTAACTCAGCAAGTTTTAGCATTCTCGACTCTTATTGGCTAAAAAGCCATAAATTTTAAGTTAATAGAATTAAGTAAAATAAACAGTAATTTTAGTATAAATAATCGAATAAAATTCATTAATGTTGTCAGTAATAAAAAGAACATTCTTTAATTTATTGATCACCGAACTCCAAGTTACAAGTGCTTGAAGTTCATCTACAACAGAGAAAGAAAAATTAGCTAAATATCTCTTAACATTTTGGTGACCCCGACGTTTTTTTGGTAATTTTGAGTTTCCCCCCACCAGCGGTAAGGGACTCGGAACATCCTAAAAACACGTTAAACACACAACTTGCTGATAAGCAGCCAACGGTTTTTTTTTTTTTTTGCCAACGGTTTTTGTTTTTTGTAATTTTGAGTTTCCCCCCACCAGCGGTAAGGGACTCGAAACATTCTAAAGGCCGTCTCAACACACAACATTCGGATCATCAGCATTTTGAGGTTTCCATCCAGCGCCCAATTTCCTTCCCCTAAATACAGTAGTTGATATTGTATTAATGACAACAATGGAAAAACTATTAGAGCTTCAAAATGAAACCGGCGAAGTTATCCAGAAAATCATCAGAAACTTCAAAAAGGATTCACCAGACAGGAAAGCAACATCAGCCTATTTCGAGGAACGGTTGCAGCGTCTACTGGAGTCTTGGGAACAGTTTCAAGAAACAGATTCAGAAATACGGGATAAATGCGATGAACCATTGAAACTGGATTATTTTTCGAAAGGCTACTATGACAAAATCAGTAACATAGCAAAGCAGCACATGGAACTGTTCAGCAATGAAGCTAATCGTCTAAAACTGCTTGATGACGACCATCACGAGGATTCTACAGACCTCAGCGGAGCTTCAAACACACACAATAATACACATGTTCATAAAGATTGCAATAACACGTCTGGTACCATCCGAAGGTTAATGGCTCGGTTAACAGCTCTTAAACGGCTATTAAATGGACTAGATATTACGGAAGATCAACCAAAACAATATTTCGAACTAAATATAAGCACCATTAAGAAGCTATGGGAACAAATTGAAACGCTACATGATGAAGCTCATGATCAATTGACAAACCCAGCCGCATATGGCCTAGACCAGAATGAATACAACGCCGTATATGACTCAATGCATCAAAATCTTGTGAGGCTTTCGGTGGAAGCAGACAAACTTCAGCACGAAGATAGGCGCAGGCAAACCGAAACTCCAGAATCAATAAATAATAATAATGGTTTAAATGGGAACTCATTACAGCTGCCAAAATTGACCATACCCCAATTCAATGGAGATTATCTGAAATGGCGTCAGTTCCATGATTTGTTCTCCGCAATGGTAGACAGACAACCAATTCCAGCCATTCAAAAAATGTGGTACCTAAAAAACAATTTGTCCGGGGAAGCTGAACACTTAATAAGCCAGTTTTCTCTGTCAGAAACAAATTACGGCACCGCCTGGCAAACGCTACAAGATCGTTACAACAATAAAAGAATTCTTGTGGCAAATCTGGTAGAAAAATTAGTTAATCAACCTTCTGTGACGTCATCAGCGCCATCAATTAAGGCCCTTCATGACACCACCAGGGAGTGTTTATTGGCCTTAAATAATTTAGGAATTGAAACAACATCATGGGATGCAATTCTTATTCAACTATTGATGAAGAAACTTGACAGGAATACCCACATCAGGTACATCCAGTCATTGACCAACCCGAAGGACGTACCGAGGATTGGTGAGTTTTTATCATTTTTGGAACTCCAGTTCCAATCGATGGAAGCAATTGGTCAAAAAGAGAAATCAGCACACAAGGCTGTTTCATCAGTTGCAACATCCAACGAAAAACACAATGAAACATGTAAGTTATGCAACATGAGCAACCACAAGCTTTTCCACTGCCAGAAATTTCAACAACTTTCAGAAGCAGAACGGCTGCACTGGGTGCAACAACAAAAACTATGTGTGAATTGTTTCAGATCTGATCATAAGGCGAAAACATGCACTTTAGGTAGCTGTAAAAAATGCGCAAAACCGCATAACACATTGCTACATTTACCACAACAAAATAGCTCCCAAAAGAAAAAATCACCCCAAGCAACGAACAGCGTTTCATCTACTTCGAATGCAGTAACAAGCACAACGGCAGCATCAAGTGACGCTGCGGGCCGCCAGGGTTCTGTCTTATTAGCGACAGCGAGAGTTGTAATAACGGCTCCAAATGGTGTCTCCGGTGAGTTCCGGGCAGTGTTAGACTCAGGCTCACAGGTGAATCTAGTTTCTGAACGTCTCATCAATAAATTAGCAATCTCACCAACAGAAGCTTCGCTATGCATAAACGGTGTTGGAAAACTCCAAAAACGATCATCGCATAGAGTTAATGTCATCATGAAGTCCCGAAACAGCAGTTTTGCAACCAACTTGGAAGCATATATACTTCCAACTATCATCCCACCACAACCAAGTCAACAGATTGAAATTTCGTCCTGGGTCATTCCTAACCATATCCAATTGGCAGATCCCCACTTCAACAAACCAGGAAAAATCGACATTCTACTCGGCGGCGAATTCTTCTATAACATATTACAAAATGACACAATTAAACTCGCTGAAGATCTCCCAATCCTCCGAAATACGTCACTTGGTTGGATTGTGGGTGGACCTATCAAAAGGAACTCGGTCTCCAGCAACTCATGTACATTAACATGTGCAATATTTAACAAGGCTACATCATTGGAAGAAACGATAGAACAACTATGGAAATTAGATGAGGTAGAATTAGCTGAAAAATGCCTTTCTCCTGCAGAAAAACAGTGTGAGGCACACTTTGCTCAACATGTACACACCAACAGCGATGGGCGCTTCATAGTCAATCTTCCGTTTCGAGAAAATCCAGAAGCCTTGGGGGAATCACACACAATGGCATTCAACAGATTTTTAAGCCTTGAGCGCAGACTTCTGAAAAATAAGGCCATCCAAAGCCAGTATATAGAATTCATGCAACAATATGAACAACTAGGACACATGCACAAGGTGGATATCAACACCATGTGCGGTCCTAAATATTTTATACCCCACCACAGCATACTTAAACCAGAAAGCTCCACAACGAAACTCAGAGTGGTTTTTGATGCGTCTGCAAAAACAACATCAGGATATTCCTTAAATGACTTGATGTACAATGGGCCAACTGTTCAAGGTGAACTATTTTCAATCCTATTACGTTTTCGACAACCAAGATTTGTTTTCACTACAGACATCGAGAAGATGTACAGGCAAATTTTGATTCATCAGGACGACCAACAATATCAGTTGATTATTTGGCGAGAAAATCCGTCGTTACCCATCCAATACTACAAACTCAACACTGTAACATATGGTACACGGGCGGCTCCATATCTTGCCACAAGATGTCTACAGAAAATTGCTGATGAAAATGCAGCACTTTATCCAGAGGGCTCTCAAATGCTTAAACACAACTTTTACGTTGATGATGGTCTTGGTGGTGCGGATAGCCTCAACACTGCAATTGCAACACAGGATCAACTGATTACTATCTTGAAAAGGCATGGTTTCAACTTAAGGAAATGGTGTGCCAACCACCCAAAACTACTTAACAGTATTCCAATCGGTGATCAAGAAGTCGATCTGGACTTCAACAGTAACAACGATAATACAGTTAAAACATTAGGACTACTATGGTTACCTAAAACTGACCAATTTTGTGTCAAGGTCAAACTTGATACACTTCAGATTGTGTCAAAACGGTCGGCAACTTCGGACATCGCAAAATTATTTGATCCTCTCGGACTCGTTGCACCTGTGGTTATCCGAGCGAAAATGTTTATCCAACAATTATGGCAACATAAATTAGACTGGGATGAGCCATTGCCTGAAGAACTAAGGGCAATTTGGGTTAAATTCAGAAACGAGTTAGACAAGTTAAACAATTTGAGGATTTCACGACACATTTTTAAAGGGCAGCTTCCAACAAACACTCAGCTACATATATTTGCTGATGCATCTGAGAAGGCCTTTGGTGCCGTTGCTTACATCCGTGCAAGGCTTAAAGAGGGAAGCATAGTTGTACAACTACTTTGTGCAAAAACTCGAGTGGCTCCATTAAAGCAACAAACTCTACCACGCCTAGAGTTATGTGCAGCACTTCTGGCTGCCCAACTTGCGCAAAGAATCAGGACTGATCTCCAAGTAAAAAATCAACCTGTTTTTCTATGGTCGGATTCTGAAATAGTGTTGTCTTGGATAAATGCCCAATCGTCTATGTACCACACTTTTGTAGCTAATCGAGTGGCTAAGATTCAATCATTAACACTGCCCGAACAATGGCGCCATGTCGGGTCAAAAGACAATCCGGCTGACATATTATCCAGGGGATTACCAGCGCATAAACTGCCTGACTGTAATTTATGGTTTTATGGACCTCTATTTCTACATGGACGAGAAGAACTATGGCCACCTAGATTTTCAAGGACGTTACAAATTGAAGACAACATCGAGAAAAAGAAACTGTGCACCATTTTGGCAGTAACTGTTTCCAGCAATCTTGAATTTGTATACAAAATCAATCACAAAAACTCATTCAGGACTCTGCAAAGGGTTATTGGATATACCCTCAGATTCATAAGGAACGCAAGAATATCAAAGCAGCTTCGTCCTACACATAAATCACTATCACCTGATGAACTGAACGAGGCACTATCCGTAATCGTAAAAACCATTCAGGCTTCCGATTTCTCACAAGAGATAAAACAAATTCGCAACTGCAACGAAGTTGGAAAGAACAGCTCTATTAGCAGTTTGTCCCCATTTCTTGACGACCAATCCATTATTCGTGTTGGGGGTAGACTAGAGGCCTCAGCACTACAGTATGAGGCAAAACACCCAATGGTACTTCCATATAACGATCCTATCGTCAAACTACTATTCGTGATGTATCATAAGGAAAATAAACACTGTGGACCTCAGGCGTTACTGAATACCTTGAGACAACAATTTTGGCCCGTTAAAGGAAAAATAACAGCAAGATCAACTATACAAAAATGCATTCAATGTACCAAGGCACGACCGCAATTGTGCCAGCAGATTATGGGTAATCTTCCAAGGACTCGAGTTACTCCAGCACGACCATTCATCAACACTGGTGTAGACTACTGCGGTCCATTTTGGATACACCATAAAGTCAGAGGTAAAAAACCAACAAAAGCTTATATCGCTGTCTTCTGCTGTTTTGCAACAAAGGCCGTTCATCTCGAACTAGTGTCAGACTTATCAACAGAAGCATTTATCGGCGCATTGAAAAGGTTTATTGGTCGGCGAGGTCGTTGTCAGAACATATACTCTGACAATGCAACCAATTTCGTAGGAGCCAAAAATCAGCTATCGGAACTAGTCGACAGCATTTATTCCGAAAAGGCACAGGAAACAATAATGACTACATCCAGCTCGAAAGGAATACATTTTCACTTTATTCCACCAAGAGCACCACATTTTGGAGGATTATGGGAAGCAGCCGTGAAATCTGCGAAGCATCTCCTTCGGCGCAGTGTGGCAACGGCATCCTTAACTCATGAGGAATTAGAGACGGTCATCGTGGAAATCGAGGCAATACTTAATTCACGGCCATTGGCACCCATTTCAAACGATCCAAATAGTCTTGAAGCCCTAACCCCTGGACATTTCCTGATTGGAGAGGCACTCACGTCGCAAGTAGACAGCAGAGCTTCCGCAGCAAAGTTGTCAGGATTATCTCACTGGAAATTGGTGACTCATTTAAGACAAGAATTCTGGAGAAGATGGTCCACAGAATACCTGACCGAACTGCAGCAACGTTACAAGTGGAAGAGCCAATTCATTAACCTTAAAATTGGAGACATGGTTATCATCAAAGAAGATAATTTACCTGTCATGAAGTGGCCGTTGGGGAGAATCGTAGAAGTATTCCCTGGTGATGACGGCGCCATCAGAGTTGCTGAAATAAGAACGGCTAGTGGAGTGTTCAAGCGTCCAATTCAACGACTCGCTCTACTACCAATCGATATAGAATCAGAATCTTTGGACACTGTTGAGAATAATGAGGAAGCCAAGGTCCAAGTGCCTGAGACCACTGAAGAACCTAGGGCCAAGAGAAAAAAAACGCTGTCATCCCATCTCAGTCTAGCGTTGCTTATCATAGTTTTGCTGTTGCCAATAACATGTGGAACTCCGGTGAAAAATAAAAAATTTGGATCAAAAATAGGAATTCATTTTGAACAAGTTGGGACAGCAGCAATTTCAACAACCGAATGGAATATATTTGTATATTATGATCTGAATGCTTACTGGGCTGAAACATCAATTTTGACTAACGGAACAAAATCGCTACAGAAGATTTGTGAAATGATAAAATTAAAAGAATCATGTCTCAGTATCATCGATCACTTCAAACAAATGGAAGGCGACTTACAGCTGGAAAATCAACTACTACGGAGCAAAAGAGGAGCCCTAAATATCGTAGGAACTATTGCGCACTCATTATTTGGCATATTGGATTCAGAATATGCTGACCAGATATCTGATACGATCCAACAAGTGAATGAAAATGAGTCATATTTGTTGAAGTTGCTTAAAAATCAAACATCAGTTGTGGATTCGACTCTAAATGTCATACAAAACGGCCAAATAGCGACCAGGGCAAGATTTGAACAGTTGGAGCAAACAATCAAAACCCTTTCGGACGAAATGGAACACATCAATAACGTGTTATTCCAAGTACACCTCACTCAACTATTTAATTCTGGAGTCCTGGACTTAACCACAATTGCAAACAACGTCCAAAAAATACAAGCTTCAATTATCAACAGTCTCATTGACACCCGTCATGGAAAAATCAGTCCGCTGTTATTAACTCCAGATCAATTACAGAATGAAGTGAATCAAATTAAGCTTCATTCACCAAACTCAGTAATCCTCCCTGTGGATGACAAAGATGATATATTACAATTATTCAGACTAATGAAGGTACGAGGTAGACTTACGCAACGTCATGTAGTGTTCAAGGTAACTTTACCGTTAATTGAACGTGAACCATTTAAACTAGTACATTTGATTCCTGTGCCTAACATTATCAACAAGACCTTGGTAGCCATCAAGCCATGTTCAAGATTCCTAGGTATAAGCGCATCCCATAAACAATACGCAATTTTCACACAGGCGGAGTTGAACTCATGCGACATAACTAAACCCGGTGTGTTCTTGTTTTCCAACGTTCAAATCCGATACACCTACGGGTCAGAGAGGTGTGGGTGTGAAATAAACTTGTACAACAACAAAACATCACCAACCTGCATACTCGAAACCACTACTACAAAATGGTTCCCACTCATCAGCAGAAATCAATGGATCTACGCATCATCATCATCACGGGCCACTGCAGTTTGTGATAAAGAAATCATAAATATCTCGTTAAAAGGATCGGGGTTGCTGGCGCTTGATCCAGGATGTATTCTTAAAAATGAATTTATCACCATGACTGGACAACAAACTGTATCAAGCACATTAGAATCATCATTCACAAGCCTTGGAAAAATCTTTGACCTAGCGGGATACGAGAATGTCACACACCTAATAAACCACAATCGATCTACAAACTTGAATAATGCGTTTGCCAAAAACATTGATGAACTAACAATCTTGCATCAATCATTGAAGGAACAAGAAATCATGGACCTACCAAACAAATTGAGGTCCCATCAACTGCACAGCCATACGATTGGGTACCTAGCACTCACAGTCAGTTTGGTAGCACTCATAATTCTGCTAACTAGATACGTAACATGCAAAAACAAACGGGAACCGCCTATTGAAGGTGTCACGGAGACCATCGAATTTCCATCATGTGGATCAACCACTAACAACCCAACACCGTCACCAGCGCCACGCAGATTCACAGTGAATACCTAGCTGGCATATAACAACATTGTTGAACGTCCGTTCAACGCGGGGGAGAATGTTCAAACTTGTGATAATTGAGTTACCCTAATATTAATTTTTATTTTGTGAGCCACCTTAATGCTAAGTGTTTCAGATTACACATTATGTGAATAAAATTGTCACATGAATATCAGGTGGCATTAAATGCATTCTTTCAACCATTGGTTGGGAAGACGTAAATTTTATACACCAATTTTAAACCAAATAATGGTAACTCAGCAAGTTTTAGCATTCTCGACTCTTATTGGCTAAAAAGCCATAAATTTTAAGTTAATAGAATTAAGTAAAATAAACAGTAATTTTAGTATAAATAATCGAATAAAATTCATTAATGTTGTCAGTAATAAAAAGAACATTCTTTAATTTATTGATCACCGAACTCCAAGTTACAAGTGCTTGAAGTTCATCTACAACAGAGAAAGAAAAATTAGCACAGTTCTAATTTATGTGTTAGAACTGAATTTGCTAAATATCTCTTAACAGCTACATTGATGTGAAATATAATAATAAAATTTGGTCTTTCATTTGCGTCATTACATTTTAGTTTTGGGCTTTTTATAGGAGGTTAAGGGTAGCGGAAGCTTTCCCAGACCTGGTTCATATTTATTTAGAACATTTGTGGATACTCCAAAAATGGTTAAACCACTGGGAACTTAAATCTATGCTTAAGTCAGTTTTTAAATAAAAAATTGGTTCAAAAATAGTCAACTCGATTTAAAACATATTTAATAGATTTTTTATGTTTATTGTTTTGGAAATATATGGAATTTCGTTCTGAAATTTTAGTATAACAGTTTTTGTGGAAAAGTTTCTATTATCGATTTACGCAAAAAAAAAATCGAAAACTAGAAGGCTCATAATGTAGATGTCCTCTTAAAATTGAAAAGTGAAAATTTTAAAAAATAAATTTAGGATCGGGGGATAAAAATCGTCTAGGACCAAATTTTGTTTACAGGTTCTAAAATTTCGAAGTGAATATGTAAATTTCTTTCAGTGTTGTAAAGAATACCATTTACCACCTGTTGCTCCTTTTAATACCCATAACTTCTGAATATTCAAAATCTTCTAAATCTTAAAAATCCTAGACGCCGTTAACGGTAGTTTTTAATATCGGAATATATTAAGATTTCATCTTTTAATAATTAAACATTAAAATTGTTTGCTTTATTCCAAGTTCCTAGCTCCAGTGGTTTGAACTTTGTGATTAATGGCCATTTATCATTTTTGAGCCCTATATTACTATGGTTTTATGATAAATTCCAAAAAGTTCAGTGAATTTCCTGAAGTGTTTTGGACAAAATGAGACTTTACCCCGTAAACATTTCCAAAAATCTAATCTTAGTGGATGTATATGCGAGGGGATGAACCTACATGCCAAACTTCAAGTTCCTAGCTGCAGCGGCGTGGTCATGGTGATTAAGGGGACATTTTTTTCTTTGTACCACATTTTCATTGAGTTTTTATTGGGAATTCCAAAAGTATATTTTAAGTGCATTAGCCAATACTCTATTTAAAATTACAGATTTTAGCAGAAGAGGTTTAAGCAGAAAGATAAGATGGATATTTTTTATCGTAACAATTTCCAAAAATCGTCTACGATGCAGGAGGAACCTACATGCCAAATTTTATGTTCCTAGCTTCAGCCGCTTCGACTGGTTGATTAAGGAGCCACTTTTTTCTTTGTACCACATTTTTATTAAGTTTTTGTTTAAAATTCCAAAAAGTTCATTAGACCATACTCTACACTCAGAAAACATACTCGGTCGTGACTACCGTTGTAGTTGGGGCAATCCGTTGCTTCAATCGAATAATCTTTCTGTTGAAGTTACAGTCATTCTGACACAGCAATAAAATTTCGATTGCTTCCACAGAAATTTGGTGATAACGACCAAAAAATTCGATAGCTATTACCCAAATACGGTTACTACGACGGAATGTATTCTCTTTATGTATTTGAAATTTCAGATTTCTAGCGAAGAGGTTTAAACAGAACGTTAAGCAAAACACTTTTTATTTTTTTTTGTGCAACCTTTTAATTATTTCCAAAAATCATGTTTCCGAGAATTGTGTCTACACCGGAGACGGAACCTTCATACCAATTTTGAAGTTCCAAGCCCATGCGGTTAAAGCTGGGAGATTAGGCGGCACTTATTAACATTTGAACCACACTTTAACTATGTTTTTATCTCCAAAAGTAGTTAATTAGTCTGTACATTAAGGAACACATATTTTATACCAGCGGACAATGTACACAAGGTTGTTAGCGTAGATAAAACGTTTTTTTTGCGTTAAAGTTCAAAATGTAATTTTTATTGGACAATACAATAAAGTATTACCTATTTTATTTTACAGATTTGCAGAAATGTTTTACTCAGCGAAGCCTGCTTCGGACATACCACAGAGTAAAAAACCCCTAAGCCCGGTCGCAGGCTGGCTACGCAGAAAACCTTTAACCCATTAATGCACATTGGCAACTTAAGTTGCCAGCCGAATTGTTACAATTTAGCATGCTCTGAACAAAAGTGGGACTGTACAAAAATTTTGTCTCAAAATTAAAAAAAAAAACGTCTGGGCATTAATGGGTTAATATGCACACAATGTTGTTTTGAAAAATTTGTCTATGAAGAATATGTCTATTTTTTACTGGGGATTATTTGCATAATCATGTTAGGCATAGTTCCTATGTTGGTTTGGGGGTTATGAAAGATACATTTTAATCCATAATCCCCACATCGGAAATTGGGATAATGTCATGTCATTCCTGCCTTAAAATGTAGATCCCCAAAAGATTAACTTCTTATAAAAATCGTCCAGGACCAAATCATTTTTTAACCAACTTTGTGCTTTGTGTTCATTTGTCAAAAAGAGTATATAATTTTGCAGCACTTGGAATCTAAAAATGTCATGAATTAGTACCAACTTTTACCCCTTTTTGTACAGTTAACTTCTAAATATCCAAAATATTTTATAATTTAATTTTTATTATTACTTGACTAGCTTAAATGTCCAATATATCGTAACCAATAATTTTTAATGTCGGAATACATTAAAAAGAAAATGATTTCTGTGGAGGCTTCCCCAAAACAACTTTCAAAACTATTTTATAATTATAACTCAGAGAGTTTATTGTCAAATATATTCAATTCAATTTTGGAATTAATTTTAAAAAGAAAACAAAAAATATATTTTATGTATTTAAATAAAATTGTTTAATATAAAATAAATAAAAAGTGGGAGACTTATCACATTCCCATATTTCCTGTTTTAATTATTTTGCTTAACCATTTCGAGAAGATGTTTTAAATTTTAAGCATAAAGCAATTGTACATGTCATTAAGAAGACACTTTTTCCCTTTAAATCTCCATCAGAAGAGCAAAAAATATATCTTAAGTGAACTACGATATAATTACCTAATGGTTTTGGTTATGAGATTGTCCGTTTTTGCTCCTCTCTTGGTTGATGTCTACGCTTAAGGAAGTAACTACATGTCAAATCTCAAGTTCCTAGCTCCTACGATTTGAGCCATGCTATTAACGGACACTTTTCCTTTTTTAACCCCATGTTTACAAGTTTTAATTAGAAGTTCAAAGAAACACATATTTTAAAGGTCAGATTTGTAGCCAAATATTAGTTGGCAGAATATTAAAAGGGAGATTTTGCCCCTCACTAATTTTAGAAAGTTTAAATAAAAGGCATTAGTGTTAAGAGGCAAATATAAGCTTTTGAATGATATTTCTTTTTTGTTCCTAAGTCACTCCGTTTTTGTGTAACGGGCAATTTAAAATTTTGAAAATTTTGGATTTTTGCTTATAAAAAGCGTAAAAAACATTATTTGAAAAATCTTGGTACGCAGTTGTTTTTTAATTGGCATTTCATATCATAAAAACACAATTTTATTCAAATCGAAGCTGTTGAGCATTTAAGGGTTAAGGAATTTCACCATATAAATTTCTTCTTAGATAACATTTCCAATAATCCCGTATTTGTGGATGTCTACGCCAGAGAACGAACATACATGCCGAATTTCAAAATCAAGCTGTTTGGACTGAGTGATTAGGCGAACATTTGTTTTTGTGCCACATTTTTATCAAGTTTTATTTGAAATTCCTAAAGGTATATTTTAAGTGCTTTAGCCCATAGATTATTGGCTAATACACTTGAAATTTCAGATTTTTAGCCGAAGGGATTTAAGCAGGACGATAAGGGAAAGACTTTTAATCTTTTTGTGCCACATACTAACAATTTCCTAAAGTCGTGATTAGATGTATATGATGCAAAAGGAACCGCAGTGACAAATTTCAAATTCCAAGCTCCAGCGGTTTAGGCAGCGTAAATAGGCGGTACTAATTCCCTTTTGAATACAATTTTTACTATGTTTTTATTGTATATTTTAAAAATTATCTTTTCAGTAAGACCATATACCAATGAGCACATAAGTTATGGTAACGGGCAAGCCCACTAGGTTGTTATCATAGATAATACCTTGCTTTGCCTTATTTTACAGCCTTCCATAAATGTTTTACTCAGCGAAGCCGGCTTTGGACATACCACAGAATAGAAAAATAATAAATATTGCCGCAGTCCGTCTACGCAGAAATACTGTAATATTCACACAATATTCTTTTGAAAAACGATCTTATAACTATGTAAGACATAGCTCCCATTTTGATTTGAGGGTTAAGACAGAAATATTTTCATTCGTAGTCCCCAAATTTGAAATGGGGATAATGCCATTCCACTAAATGTTTGGATACCAACACCAATACATTATGTTTTATTTTCCTTGAAAGATTAAATTCTTATCCAAAATCAATTACATTTTAAACTTGAACAATGCAGCGGGCATACTCCCTATTAGTACTAAAAATACATCTTAATCCGCTATGGTTCGGACCATAGTGTGTACGTATCACTACGTCATGGGGATGACCCCTCTCGGTCGGTTAGGGTGGGTAACCGTTCGTAAAAAAATTTTTAGAAGTTTTTTAATTAGTAATAAAAATACATCTTAAGCCGCTATGATTCGGACCATAGTGTGTACGTATCATGAGGTATTTTGCAAATGGGATACTACCTCATTATAAGAAGGCATGTCCAATGACTTAAGCCGATCTACACATCTTTATTGGGCATCGATAGAATGTGGATTTATCACAATTTCATTAATTATCAAAGGTTACTAATCATAAATATAAATGTTTTTATACAAACAAAAACGAATTAAAATTATTAAATGTAGGTAAATCAAAATCAAATTCAAACACAAACTACATTGTTGTGAAGCTTTAAACTCCTTCAACGAAAGTTTGCAGGCAAGGAGCTGGATCTGTGATTAACATCACATGAATTCTGTATAATATTCCACATCTTGGTCATTATATAAAAAAACTCCTGAAATATTCACATCATGTTATGACAACAATTCGTAGCAATCATATTATGATCCTAAATGATGATAAAATCGCTTTCTGTAAACGTAATATGATCATCCAGAGTCATGTATATGACAATTAGAATCAAAATATGATAATTTTGTGTCCACAATCATCTTCAATCATACTTTTTCTCTGCGTGTAGGTGGACTCCAAGCAAGCCCGGCTTTATCCGGCTTGTTGTTTCATATGAACTAAATAAAAAAGGTGTCCCGGAAACCCGGGCTTGCAGTTTTAAAAATCCCGAATCCCGGGATTTATAAAAATCAGTCCCGTTTGGCGCCCCTAGTAACAACCCTAGTGTTATATGCTAAATTAGCGGGGATTGCAACAATGTAGCTGACACATTGTTAGCGTGGAGACGACTTTGTTTTGTGTAACAGTTAAAAATGTAATTTATTTTGGATAAACAGTACATGTACTGTTTTTTGAAAAATGTACTGTTTTATTCACAACACCTAAAACAGTACGCAAAAGTACTGTTTTTTTTTGGATTTGTACTGTTTTTGTACTGTTTTTTTTTGTATATTTTGCATATTTTTATATAAACAAGTTTTTTTTGCGTGTACAAAGAATATATATTTTTTAACCATGTTTTTTTTGTGTGTACAATAGTTTGTTATATAAATTTTTTGAATCTCCCTGTATTAATTACACTTCGTTTCTTTGTACATATGTATATAAGTTTGGTTTGTTTACTTTTCCAGCAATGGATGTTTGTAAACACAATTTTTTTTCATGACACTGCCCAATACAAAAAATAATGGCGTCCAAACTAATAATTTTAGCCAATTTGACGAAATTTATTCAACTTGATGAAATTTAGTCAATTTTACTTCTTTAGAGGATGTAAACTTGACGAAATTTTGTTGATTTGAATAAAATTTGTTAAACCTTGAAAAAAAATAATTGACAAAATTTCGTTAAAGATCTACAAAATTTTATTTGTTGATTTTACCTACGCTATTTGGTTCGGTGTATTAACTTATTTTAAGTAAATATGTGATGTATTGAAGTAAAAGTTATGTTAACAATAAATACAAAAATGTTCTGCTTTTTTTTGAAAAGTACTGTTTTTATTTATTTCAAGCAAATATTTAAAGTTTTAACATTTTTCAACAATAAAAAAAGTTGTTTTAGGAAACATATAATATATATTTTTTTTGGAAATTACACATGAATTTCTGACAGCTATTTAAAATGCCCCTTTTGCAAATTCTGGTGGTTAAAAAATATTTGGTTATGGAAAATTTGTTGCAATTATTTTGCTTTAATTCTATCTTAAAAAAAATATTTCTACCAAATCACAAATTTTCCTTAAATTTACATATATTTTTGCAATTTGACGACTTAAAATTTGTATGTGTAAAAATTCAAGAGGTTTTGACAGCTAAAATACTTTTTTAACAGAAACTTTGAAAGCACCAAAACGTACGAAGTCAGGAACACAGATTTTTCAATTCTACGAATTTGAAAAATTTTACGTTTTCAATTCCCCACTACTTCCTGAACCTACACGTATGACTAACATGATTATGCTAATAATCCCCAGTTTAAAATAGATATATTTACATGGACATTAAGACCAAAGAACGATTTGTGAATATTAAAGTTTTTCGGCTCAGCCGATCTGCGGCGTGCTTAGGGGTTTTCTACTCGAAAACTGTAAAATAGAATAGCTAATACTTTATTGCGTTGCCTAATAAGAATTACATTTTAAACTTTAAGCAAAACAACTTCTTACCTACGCTAACAACCTAGTTTGATTGCCCGTTACTATAAAATATGTGTTCCTTGGTGCATGGACTAATTTACTGAAAATATAATTTTTAAAATATAAAATTAAAACATATTAAAAATGGGATTCAAAAAGGAATAAGTGCCACCTTAACCGCTGGAGCTTGGAACTTCAAATTTTTTATAAAGTTTCCTCCTACAGCATAGATATCTAATAAAGATTTTTTAAAATTTAAAGTATGTGGCACAAAAAGGATTAAAAGTCTGTAGTGCTGTTTAAACCCCTTCGGCTAGAAACCTTAAATTTTAAATGGAGTATGGGCTTAAAGTATACTTTTAGGAATTTCCAATACAAACTTAATAAAAATGTGGTACAAAGAAAAATATGTCGACTTAATCACTTAGCCCAAACAGCTGGTGTTAGGAACTTGATTGAATTGAATTTGGCATGTAATTTCCTCCTCTGGCATAGACTCTACAAATATGGGATTTTTGGAAATGTTTACTTGGCGGGACAACAAGTGAAATGGTTTTCTCTTAACTTCCTGCCAACACCCTTTTGTTTAGAAATTTAAATTTTAGAATATGTATTCCCTAAAGTATGGGCTTATTTACCGAAGATATGCTTTTTGGAATTTTTGGAAACATATTCAACTTGAAATTTGTCATCAAACTAACACGGAATTGTTGTAAATTTTTGCGGGTAGGGACAAAAAGGGAAAAGACGCATTCTGTCTAAAACCCTTCAGCAAATTCACTGACTTTTGAAAGGGTTTTGAGAATCTGGACGAAAATATTTCTGCCTTAAGCCCCTACCCAAAATGGGAACTATGACTAACATGATTATGCTAATATAAAAGTTTTCTACATAGCCGTGTTAATATCGTGTTAAAAACTGAATTTAAAAAGAAAGACAAAGAACAATGGCTATTAATCACAAAATTTCAACCGCTAGAGATAGAAACATGAAATTTAGTATGAAGGTTCCTCATCCGGCAAAAACACTAATTTTTTTTTTTTTTTTATTGAAACAAATGTTGATACGTAAATTTATTACAAATCTTTTGTTTTGTTTCCTAAAACTACAACTAGCTCAAGCAGAACTATCTAGTAGTATTATTCTATTGTTAAGATATGTGACTTAATAAGGATGATCTAAGGCAAATGTTCCCCAAGCAGATCAATGGGGTTTGTACGAACCAACCTTCGTTTGTTACATGGAAATGAGACGAAATTTACACTAAATGAGACGAAATTTTAGGGAATCCTTAAGGGTGGGGGCAAAAAGGGAAAACCTCCCTGTTCTGCCTAATAACATTTGTCTAGAAGTCTGACTTTTAAAATATGTGTTTCTTGGAATTTCAAATTAAAACGCTGTGAGCCTTAATCGCCTGGCTCAAACCGTAGGAGCTAGGAACTTGAGATTTTACATGTAGGTTCTTCCTTCAGCGAAGACATCTACCTATAACGAATTTTTGGATATATTTTAAGTGGAGAGGCAAAAAGAGAGGCAAAAATCAAAATTCACTGAAGATATGCTTTTTGCCTTTTTGATTAAAACGTGTCATAAATGGGGGAAAAGAGCCCCTTAATAATATCTACATACCCTGTATGCTTAACATTTAAAACATCTCCACAAAAAGGTTAAGCAAATTTATTAAAATAGGAAATCTGGTTTATTTTAAATGTACTCCGATACAATATCTCGGACTTTTAAGCTAGTCGAGTAATGATGTAAATTAAATTATAAAAGATTAAGTTAAGCTTACAAACAGGGGTATGGTATGGTACTCTTTATAACGTGTATGGTACTATGTATGGTATGGTACCAACGAAAAAAAAAAATTAATCAAAATGTTTACTTACCTTTCTAAATTTAAAAAATTATAATTCAGCTTTTACAACATTTCACAAAAGTAAAATATTCTAAAACTTCGGGTTATGATGAAATCTTTAGTCAGATCGAAAAAATAGTATCAACCTAGCTAATATGTTTGACTTGCTGTATTTTTGTAAATATACGAAGGTTGAGCCAGAGTAAAAACTAAATTTTTTTTATATAAATAGAACATTTTTGGTCTTCAAAGTTTAGTAACGTCATGATAAGTGTTAGGAACAGACCTAATCCACGAGTTTGATTACTAAGACGACAAGAATGTAGCAAAATTTATGATTACAGTACTTTTCGCTTATAGTCACATCTCTTAGTTGCACACAAGTTGTGGACTATATCGCTAATGTGACTATATCGCTAGTTTTTTTATATGCCATTTTGTTGCCTATAAATAAATTGTGATATAGTCATCATAAAATGTGACTATATGCAATTTATTTATTATTATAACAGGTGGAAAATTTGGAATATAAAAACGATGTTTGAAACGATTCAGCTCAGTTTCCTTGTTCCAATTTTCGTTTTAGCCTCTTAACTTTTTAAATAATTTTAAACCGAAAAAAATTCAAGATTTCACAATTATATTAGAAATTTTCTGTATTGTGACTATAACTTAAATTATTTGCATATAAATTTACTTTTAGTAGCCAGAGTTTAGTGGCATATAAGCCAAATGTGATTATATCGTGAATGGACTATATACTAAATATTTTGTATGCAATTTGAGTTTAGATGACAGTAAAAGTGTAAAAATGGACTATATCGCTAAATGGACTATAAGCGATGTGACTGTAAACGAAAAGTACTGTAATAGGTTTTCTGTTAAAACTCTGCCTATTCTAGAGGCTCCAGCTTTTCTAAAACTTCGGGTTCTGATGACATCTTTAGCCAGATCGAAATACTAGTATCAACCTAGCTAATATGTTGGAATCGTTTTTAAAACTTCTGAAATTACTTAATAATTCTTTTGAATTAATAGACTAATAAGTTCTAAGAATATTTTTTTATTTTTTAAGATGATTATTAAATTTAGTTTTTACATCGTAAACTTATTAGAGACATGTCATAGATCCGATGGATATTTTTCAACCAAACTTTGCAGATACATATATAAAAGTATGCTTCATTAAGTAATTTTTTGCATTAAAATGCCATATATTGGAAATATTTGCAAACTAAGTTGAAACTTTGACAGAATATAAATCCTAGACGGTTAAAGTTATTTAAAAAATTTTAATTTTGTATAAATTTGTTAACAAATCTATATTCAAACATATACATTTTAATTTTGAAAATTAAGCGATTTTTAATTTATTGGGAAACATATCGTGTGTTTTCGCCATATTTTAAATTGTTTTATGGTAACCCTGACATTAAAATTTTTATAAGTATTTTACATGGATGGTAACCCATTCGATGCGGGTATCGCTAAGGGTACCGCTATTTTCGTTTATTTTGTTAACGGTATGTTGGGGGTAATGACATTTCAATTACTTATTTCGGTATCGATATTTTAACGGTAACGTTATTTTATTAGTTTATTTCTGTAATGTAATTTTAGGGATAACGGATTTTCAGTTATTTTGGTAACGGTATTTTAAGGATAACGTAAAAAACGTTAATTAGTTTAATTAGGTAATGTCAATGCACATCAATAATTTTAGCCCCATTATGCCCGCATTCTAATGACTAGCTAGTTTATGATCACGTTTTGGGAAAATATATATGTATCTATTTACAGCAATTATTTTTTCTGATTTTTTTTATTTTGGTTGCGGTATTTTAAAGATAGCGCTAATTCAATTATTTAGGTAACGGTATTTTAGCGATGACGGTATTTACGTTATTTCGGCAACGGGATATTGGTATTTCAGTTATATCGGTAACGGTATTTTACGGATAATGGAAATATAATGGAATTTTAGGGATTACGATAGTCAGTTGAAAAGGTTTTGAATCGAGGACGGTATTGCCTGCCATCACTGGTATATTATTTAGTATTTTAATAAAAACCAGCCATTATTTATGGCTTGAGTCAGAACGGAATCAATTTTGGAATATTTTACTTTCTAAATTTGAAAAATTCATGGCCCGATCGGTCAGATTAACTATGCACAATTGTTGAACTAATTTTGAGTGAAGAAAGACATTTTCATATTGTCTTATCAACATAATTATCAAAAATATGTAAGATAAAAAATATAAATAATTGATTTTTTTAAATAATTACTTGTCAACTCTGAACAACAACTTTTCAGTCTTTTATTCACGCTTGTAGTGAAGATTAAACTAGTTTAATGTTTTTAAACCGCTTAACCAATTTTGTACCACTATTGCGTTTTCGCATCACCAACTTTGGGTGTATACAAAAATACTTTCAACTAACGGATTCGAATAAATTTGTTTCTCAAGTTTTGTTTAATCAAGTTCCTAAAATTTTAAAAATGGTCCAAAAAAATGCTTTTGCAACAATGTCCAAATATATAAAATAGAAATATATTTTTTTTCTTATCTAGAACTTAGATTGCGAAAACATTGAAAACCATTTTTTAGGAGGCCGTTTTCGGAAAAAGAATTAAATGTCTCCATGGCGCTGTGCTGAAAATCACTGTTGCGAAAACGCAACAGCAGTGGCTAATTGCTAGAAGATCACTTTTTTGTTTTTTGAATGAGCACTTGGTTTATTTAGTGTTTGGTTTGGTTTGTTATGTTTTAGTTTGATTTAATATTTTTTTCTTGTTTTGTTTGAGCTTGTTTCAATTTGTCTGCTTTAATTTGATATGTTAAGATTTGGTTGTGTTTTGTTTCGGTTTGTTTTTTTTTTTTTGTTTGGTTTGATTTTTTAGTTTGTATGCGTAACACCAATGCATGCAACAATTTTTCATACACAAATACTTTAATATCCCACCCAGCATTTTTTGAAAATTTTAATCATATTCGAGTCTTTTATGATACTTCTGCGCGACTAAAAAGCTGGAATATGCTCTCATTTTCTGATCATAAATGATACATTTGTCGGTAGAAAATGGTACCCTAGCCGCGACTCTTCTTGATGACTCATTTATGATACTGTTTTTTTTGTTAGTTTTGGGTCATTTTATAGTCTTTTTCGAATCGTTTTATGGTCATTTATGAGTCTTCTTCGAATAAGCTACGAGTCTTTTTTGAGTCACTTATCATTATGTTAAGGAGTCTTTTTAGAGCCACTTATCACATTTAAAACACCTGCATTATCTATTTGCGATCAAGCAGTTTTCAATCTTCTAGATGAGCAAATTGTGATCTTATATAACGAAAAAAACAATTACATTTTAAACACCTAGAAGATTGATTTGCGAGTGCTATATAATTTGTTGTTGCGTTTCAAAACAAGCACTTTTTACTCATAAGCGCGAAACATTTTCGAGTCCCTTTTTAACCGTGTAAGTGATTAATCAGTTATTGATCACCAAAAGTACTCGAAAAAGACTCGTTTTGGTGATTTATCAAAAACAATCTTCCAATTGCTAGGCGGGTGGTTATGCATTTTAAAATAATGTTTGCACATTTTCATTCAAATAATTTTTAATCGATTTTAAATTTCAAACAAAGAGGTTAATTTTACAAGTGTTTTATAAAGTAAAGTTTTATTTTGTGAATCTGTGGTAAAAATGTCTGTTAAAAAATTTTTAACTCAGAGAGAAATAGAAATTTTTATATCTGAATGTAACGACAGTGATAGTGATCAAGAAAATTGAATTATTTTTAATAAAAACACTAAAATGGTCTACATTCCGCCACCTAATGTGGGTGAAGTTACTGATGAAGAGGATATTGATGACGAAGAGCTTTTGAAAGACAATGCTCCTAATTTGGAAGTTTGTGGTAATATCGAAATGGAATTTGAATCCCAGGTTTCTGATTTTGCTACACCAGGTACCGCTGTTGAAAGTGAAGCCTTGTTATCTACATCACAGCGAAAGTATGCATCAGAACAGAAATTTGGTGTCCCAAAGTGGAAAAAATCAAAACGCATCGATTTAAACTTTGACCGTCCAGACGAAGCATCTGTCGACCCACTTCAAAACAAAATCGTGGAATCAATGGGTAAGTTTAAATAGCACAGTTCTCTCTGTTTTTATTTTTAAAATTTGAAAATCTAGGTGGAAAATCACCGGTAGAGATATTTCTACAATATTTTGACAAGGAAATTATGGATATGCTTTTGAAGTATTCAAATATGTATGCTATTCAAAAGAACATTACTCGAGAACATTTGCACCGCTTCAAAGGCATACTAATTTTGTCTGGTTATCATACTGTTCCTCATATCCATCATTACTGGTCTTCCCAACCTTCTTTGGGTGTGCCGATCGTAAAGCAATCTTTATCTCGTCAAATGTTTCAAAAAATAAAAAAGTGCATTTCATATGATGGACAACAACGAAATGGACGCTTCTGATAGATTTGCTAAAGTACGTCCACTGATTGACGCATTGAATCAAAAATATCAGCAATTTTGAATATTAACAACCTATTTGTCAATAGACTAGCAAATGGTTCCATATTTTGGAAGACACAACTGCAAGATGTTTATTCGTGGTAAACCAATACGTTTTGGTTTTAAATACAGGTGTCTATGTTCCGACACTGGACATTTGTCCATATGCTGGCTCAGCTTCACCATACGACAAAAACGTTGGCTTAGGAGCTTCTGTTGTTTTACAGTTGTTGGAATCAGTTTCAAGTCCGGAGAATCATGCCGTATATTTCGATATTTTTTTTCTTCGTACTATTTGTTCTGTTTGTTGAGGGAACGGAAGTTTCGCGCAACTGGAACAGTAACATCAAATCGTATAAGAGGTGCTAATGATATGCTTGCCACTGGCCGCTGCTCTCTCAAAAAGCATGAATACGACTACTGCATTGAAAAACAAACAACAACTTATTCGTTGCTCGCTGGCAGGACAATTCAGAAGTCACCGTTATTTCGAATTTTGTTCCAGCTTCTCCAGAAGTTTTTACTAGCCGTTATTCAAATGATAAAAAAAAGATGGTGAGTTCTGGTATTTTTTTTTAGGTTTCTGTTCAACAGCCGCAGCTTATCAATGATGAAGAACAGCCTATAGACGATTTGGTATTGGAAAATCCGCAGCATTTGCCACGTGCTGATGTCCGTGAGAACGTTGTTTGGAAAACTCCGGACAATAAATGGAAAAGATGCAGTGAATGCCATTCACAAACGGTTTACCAATGTTAAAAATGTAATGTCACATTGCATCCAAAGTGCTTTGATATTTACAATTTAAAACATAAATAAAAAATAAATAGAGTTAAAGTATATAATACTATAAACAATATGTTCCTAAAATTATTTTAATAAAAAAAAAATTAATTTCATTTTATAAAAAATGTTATTAGCCAACGTTGCGTTTTCGCAACAGTCCGCCACGGCCAACATAGGCTCCCGATTTTTTAAAAAATGTTATTAGCCAACGTTGCGTTTTCGCAACAGTCCGCCACGGCCAACATAGGCTCCCGATTTTTAGTTTTTTGTGATCAGGTAGTTGGTAATAGCTACCACACCAAAATTTACTTAGATATCTACACGATTTCGGTTAGAAAATATTTCGATTTAGAAAATATGACCGTTTAAAAACACTGGATTGAAAATGGATCACTTGGTCAATAATGAGATAATAGTTTTTGTTTGTTTTTCAAACTGTAATATGTGAATTGTAAAATTTTCTAATGAATTATTTTCATGTTTTATATAAACTAAAAAATATAAAAAAATTAGTCCTGAAATCTCAGTTTTCAAAATAGTAGACTGAAAATAACTCATACTTTACTTTTAGAAAACTTAAGGCCTCATTAGTTTTTACTTTCTGTTGCCATTCTGTGTCGTTCTGTTCTGTAGGTAATATTTTGTAATTACTTTTTCTGTAAAAGGAATCAGCTGTTTTCAAAAGTAAAAGAAACTCCAACCAAAAACATTTAAATCAGGGATGATAAATGCAATTTTAAAATAGTACCAACCTGCATATAAAATAGTACTTTTTCGGCATCAAAAGTAAAAAAAATAATTTAAATATAAATTAACGAACAAATCTTTGTACCCTCCAAAATGAACAATTACAAATGAAACAACAAAAATATATTATAAAAAAAAAAAAATATGTTAAGATGTGAAAACAAAATTTTGAGGTTTAAAACTTTTTTGGCTGTAAAAAAAGAAATTGTGTCGTGAAAAACATTTTTGAGGTAACAAAACTATTTTTGGGGTGAAAAAAAATTTTTTTTTGTGGAGAAAAAAAAATTTGCGGTGGTGGAAAAATATGACGTTATATTTTATACATCACACACTACAATGAATTCTAATAATATACAGTGCATTATACACCAATTTGTAAGAAAAATTTAGAGGTACTTTAACATTGTCACTAATTACTTTTGAACCGCTGGACCGATTTTGCTCGTTTTCAATACCAAACTTTTCGGAAAAATGTACATAAAGCTATGTAAAAACGAGCAGTGCGTACTAAGAAAATTAGCTGATTTTGATTTAAAAAATTATTAAAATTTTGAGATTTTTTCTTAAATTCACCAAATTTTTAATATTTTTTGAACGTCCTATTAATTTTTGCTGTATTGAATTACGTTTCTCACAGTTTTTTGCGAATTCAATCCTTGTGATTGGTAGGAAACAAATTTGTTCGTGAACTCATTCGATTTTAAAAACACGCAGCTAATAGTCAATTTCACATTTTTATAAGATTTTTATTATTTATTTTTTTGAAAATCAAAATTAGTTAATAATAATTATAAACCTTAGTGATTGAATTCAATAATTGGTTTAATCGGTTATTAAAACTCTAATATAATCACCTGTAATCAGTCGCACTCAGTGAAATCATATGATTGAATTCACAGCATTTGGTTCCAAATTAATTCATTGTTCATATAGGACTGCAAATCGAATTAATAATAATTGAATTTTAAAGGGACCAAGAAATTCATACATAGAAAAATTTGTAAATCGTACTAAATGAGTCAAGGAGTATCATGGTACATTTGAGGTTCAAATAGTACCATAGTACCAACTTTATCATTCCTGATTCAAATATTGAAAAAAAAATTTCACAACAAACCAATACATACGCACTTTAGGCTTTCACTTAACGTTGAATTCTATTTTCAATAGAATTGTCCGCAACAGAACAGAACGAAAAAGTGAAAACTAACCACACATATAGACTTTCAATTGAACAGAAACAAAACAGCTGATTCGTAACAGAACAGAACGTACAAAGTAATTCTGCCTTTATACTTTAGTTAATTTATTTGCTGAAAATCGTAAACATTTTTTGTGATTCTTTTAAAAATAATTTGCAATAAGTTACGAAATATATAAACACGTTCATACTCCCACATTGATACATACATGTAACATAAACAAAATTATCTTTCAACTACTTTCATCAATGGTTGTCTAAATGATGGCATCATTTTAAGGAAGACAAATAAATGCCTTAGATAATTCTAGAAACGTAACCAAAAAATAACAAAATATGACATATACAACCCTTTGTTTGCAATAAGCAAAAGGGAACATAAAACTTACCTAAGATATGTGTTTGCAATTTATACATTTGTTTGCTATTTTAAATTGCCAATTTTACCCTTTTTCAATCTGGTTAATGTGCTTATCAGCACAATTTTTAGCAAAATATATTAGTAAAACATTAGATCAAAACAGATAAGTGCTGAATAAGTATAATTAACATTTTAGCTGAAAACATAATTTTAGTAAATATTTTGCAGAAAAGTAGTATACTTAATTTAACTTATGATATCCCAGAATTTTTTCCGATGGATGGGGGTATACACTAAAAAAAAATTAGAAAAGTCAGTAAAAAATTTGCTCAGTCAGCAATATATTAATCAGGAGGCTGCTTGCAATAAAATTGCTAATGTCTGCAAAATCTATTTCTAAAAATCAGCGAGCTGATTTTTAAAAAACCCTTGCTAAAAAAAACTCAAAAAATTTGTAGAAAAATTATACGGTAGTTAATTTATTTGCTGAAAATCATAAACATATTTTTGTAATTATTTTAAAAATAATTTACAATACATTACAAAATATAAAAATGTTCATACTCCCACATTGACAACATGAAGTAATGTAATATTTAAAAAAATATAAATAATAATATATACCTAAAATAAACAATATTATTTTTCAACTACTTACATCAATGGTAGTCTAAATGATGGCATCATTAAAAGAAACTCAAATCCCGCAGATAATTCTAGAAACGAAACTAGAAAATAACAAAATATGACATATACAACCCTTTTTTTTGCAATAAGAAAAAGGAGACATAAAAATCTAAATACGATGTGTGTCCTTCTCATTCGCTTTAGCCTGTCTACCTGTCGGTATATTTGTCTGATATTTGACCACACTACATTATTAATCTCTATAAACATTTTCTTTACAAATACGCATTTAATCTTTATTAAATTTAAATTTTTTATGTTGCCTTCTGTTTAATTAATAGACAATTGCTTTCACAAGCAGGTGACAACGCAAAATTTTAGTTGTTTTAATCGAAAATTATGTTTTATGTATAAAAAATAGATACAAAAATCGTCCATGGTCTTACAAGAGTTGTACTTTTTAGTATCATTTTCCTCGTCACTACTACATCTTGACATGCCGCTACATCTAATTCACTCTGCGTATATCTTTCAATCTGGTTGGCGTCCACACTATTAATGTGCTCAATAACACAATTTGTTTTAGCAAAATATATCAGTAGAACATTAGTTCAAAACAGTTAATTGCTGAATAAGTATAACTACAGTTTTAGCTGAAAGCAGAACTTTAGCAAAAAATTTGCTGAAAAATATTGGGTATACTAGTAAATATTGTCGATTTTTTTTGCTTGAAAAATACATTTATTATAATAACAAAATGAATTGATACATTATTCAAAGTATTGTAAATCGTTTGCCACTATCTTTCTGGTAGCATGTGGATTCCGCGCCGAAAGAACTGCTCCGGTTTTGAGGTAAAGAATGAATCAAGCCAATTTCTGATACCCTGTTCTGAAGTGAAGCGTATTCCAGTAAGGGCGTTCTGCATCGATCGAAACAAATGGTAGTCAGAAGGGGCAATGTCTGGGCTATAAGGCGGGTGAGCCAAAACTTCCCATCCACTGTTTTCCAAATAGTTTTTGACCGGTCTTGCAACATATGGCCGAGCATTGCCATGATGGAAGATTATGGCTCTCTCGTTGATTGCTCTATTAAACGAATTAATTGTGTTCGGTGCAGGTCCCCTGTGATCGTTTGACCAGATTTCCAACAGCTCATAATACAAAACACATTTTTGATCCCACCAAATGCAGAGCATTACCTTGGCCCCATGGATATTCCGCTTCGGCGTTGATTTGGCTGGTTGGCCGGGCTTTACATATGACTTTTTGCGCTTGAGGTTATCGTAATGTATCAATTTTTTATCGCCAGTAACAATACGATGCAAAAATTACTTCTTTTTGAAGCATTCAAGCGGCATTCCCGACATGCAAAAACACTGAATAAAACTCCAACGATTTATTGTATGAATAAATCGAAATCAGATTGAAAATAAAAGATGCAATACTTTCAATTAAATTTGTATAAATTTCAAGCGTTTATTAACTATGAATTTCTCCGCTAGTACAATTGATGTAAACGTTTAGGTGGTTGTAAGGCAAGAAGAAAATGGAGGTCGTCCCAAGTTACGACGAAACCTCCGTTTTGCCGCTTTACTTCCACGGAATTACTGTTCAGTGGCAAGTCGAAGATAAATCCAGGGAACAATTCACAATAGTTTTCGAAATGCCACATTTACATTAATAAAATAAAGTATGTATAATGAGGTAAGTATAATACAGTAAATATATAAAAGGTAAGTATAATACAAGTAAATATATAAAAGGTAAGTATAATACAAGTAATATAACAGGTAAGTATAATACAAGTAATATAAAAGGATCAATTCAATAAATACTTGGGAAATTTAATCTTAAAAATGATGATAGATGTTGTTCAAACGTAGTTTGGACATGGCGCCGGCCTTGCAGGAATGCAATCTTTAAAATTGGCTCGACGCGCAAAGCACTACCGCCAGAGATTTAATGGCCTCAGATAAGATTCTGGGATCTGGTGTTGTTGAAGATTGTGGTTCATTAGCTGGCTGCTTTTTAGTTCTCGGCTTGGGAGATTTTTTCTTATTTCGACGTTGTTGTTGTCGATTACGTAGCTGTACGGTAGTGGTGGCTCTGCGTCTTTCTTGATGAAGGAGCGTATGGTGGAACGCGTCACATTTTTTGCAAGTTTCCTTGGAATGGCAAGAACTTAATGTGTGGCTTCTTGCCAAACAATTGACGCAATGATGATGCGACGCTACCAATTGTCTTCTTTCTGCAACATCCATTTTGAGGAATTTGCGGCATGATCTTAGAGCGTGATACTGGTCGCAAATCACACATTTGTATAGGTTCTTAGGTTTACGACAAACTTTACTATTGCGACGATTGTGGCCACTATTTCGGCGATTGTTGTCATTGGCATCGCTCCGATTGTTTTTACGCCTACAGTGGATGAGAAAATAGAATGCGAAGTGTTAGTATGATGATTTATGAGATTATGGTTACTGAATATATGAGATATGTTAAAAAATGACTATGAAGATTCCTGAGTAGAGTTATCTTCTTTTAAAAACGGTAAATAACACAGCTTTACAATGGGTCGTGTTATAATTCCCGATGCTGTGCGGACATCGGCAATTCGCACATTTGTATCGGTACCAGGATGTGTTTTTATGATTCGCCCTAATCGCCATTCATAAGGGGGTTGTAGATCGTCTATGACTACAACGAGATCACCGACTTTCATGTTTGGGAAGGAGTTTTTGCCACTTGTAACGTTTATGGAGAGATTTTAAATAATCGTCTCTCCATCTTATCGAAAATTGGTGATGAATCACCTTAAGTTTCTCCCAGCGGTTGACAATGGATATCTTCTCGATACCAGGCTCAGGGGGCGCCATAATTGGAGCGCCTCTTAAAAAATGGCCGGGTGTCAACGCAGTTAAATCGGAGGGATCCTCCGATAGTGCTGACATTGGGCGTGAGTTAAGAACTCCTTCTATTCGAGTAAGAACAGTAGAAAACTCTTCGAAGTTGAATCTTTGAGCTCCAGCTATTCGTTTTAAGTGAAACTTAAAACTTTTCACGGCAGCTTCCCATAAGCCACCCATGTGAGGTGCGTGAGGGGGGATGAACTTCCATTCGAATCCCTGATCGATATATTTCTGTGCTATATCGGTCGAAGCAGATTTTATAAAAGTGGCCATTTCTCGGCCTAGCTCTCTGCTAGCGCCGAGGAAGTTGCGACCATTATCCGAGACTATCCTGTTAGGGAGCCCCCGCCTCCCCACGAATCGTGAAAATGCTGCACGGAAGGCTGCAGTGGATAAATCGGAACACGCTTCGAGGTGAATGGCCTTAGTGCTGAAACAGACGAAAACGCAGGCGTACCCCTTAATATAAGGAGCATTTCGTACTGTGGAGGTCTTGAGTTCAAAAGGACCGGCAAAATCTATACCGGTAGTTTGAAATGGCAGTGAAAGAGTACATCTCTGTGCGGGTAATGGAGCCATTATCTGCGAGCACTGTTTTTGTTTATATATTATACAACTCTTGCAATGGCGAATGATTTTTTTAACTCGGGGTTTTAAACGTGATACGTAGAATTCAGTTTGAATCATTCTGCACATTTGGTTAATTTCTGCGTGGACCAGAAATATGTGCAGATGAGTTAAATATAATTGGCAGAATCGGGAGTTGCCGGGTAAAATCATTGGGTATCGCTCATTATATGGCAAAGAGGATTCTGACAGGCGTCCGTTTACACGCATGATTCCTTCAGAATCAATGAACGGGTTTAACGCCTTTAATGGGCTTTTGTCAGCTATTGGCTGTGAATTCGAAAGACGTGAAATTTCCTCGCCATAAAAGAATCCTTGAGCAAGAGTTATGAGTCTGTTCTTTACGAATTTAACTTCATTGTATGTGAGATCCCTTGATGGATATAAAGTATGAGGTCTACTTTTGGAGCGACTTCTATTAAAGAAGCGAAAAATGTAACTGATTACTCTCAAAGCCCTTTGAAAAGAAGAAAATTTCTCCAGTATGTCGAGTTCAGTAATCGACACTTGCAGTGCTTGTACTGGGGGCTTTAGGGTTAGAGTCTTCAAGGGATTTCGAGATGGCCATTGCGATTGAGGATTTGTTAGCCACAATGGGCCATGCCACCACAATGGATTGACCGTGAGATCCTGTGGACGGCACCCACGTGTTCCCAGATCCGCAGGGTTGTCGTGCGTTGGAACGTGGCGCCAGGTTGCAGTTGGTAATAAGTTATGAATCTGCGAGGTGCGGTTGGCCACATAGGTTTCCCAAGTGTGTGGAGGCTTAGATAACCATCCTAGTACAATGGAAGAATCTGTCCATAATATAATTTCAGAATTATTAAGATTAAGAGCAGAAATAACATAGTGAACCAAGTTTGCGAGTAATGCGGCTCCGCAGAGCTCCAATCGGGGCAAACAGACAGTCTTTAGAGGGGCAACTTTACTTTTAGCTACTAATAAGTTAGAACTTGCTACGAACTCTGACGTTTGACACCTTATATATACTGTGGCGCAGTATGCTGCTTTAGCGGCGTCTGAGAACCCGTGAATCTGAATATTGTCAGTAGGGCTGTATTGGAGCCATCTGGGAATAGTTATTTTCTCCACATGGGAGAAATCGGAAAGAAGATTTTTCCAAGTCGAGAGGGAATCCAAACTAACTTCGTCATCCCAATCTAGACCTTCTAACCACAACTGTTGCATGAGAATCTTGGCTCTAATAATCACAGGTGTAATCCAGCCAGCGGGATCAAACAATTTTGCAACTGCAGAGAGAATTGTGCGTTTGGTAGATTTTGAAGACTCAGAAATTGGTGTAAAAGAGTAACTAAAGGAGTCAGTGAGTGCGTTCCATCTGATTCCTAAGGTTTTCGTAGCACTTGCTTCGTGAAAGCGAAGTAAATTAGAATCATAAAGATCTTCATTCGGCAGATGCGCCAGAAGTTCGGTGCTATTGGCAGTGATCTTCTTTAAAGGGAATCCTGCTGATTCCAGAGTCGATATTAATTCAGATTGGGCCTTAAGGGTGTCATCTACGGTGTAACCGCCAGATAGTATGTCGTCAACATACGTTTCGTTGCGCAGAATAGAAGCAGCTTTAGGGAATTGCTTCTCCGAGTCAGAAGCTAGCTGTAAAAGTGTTCTGATTGCCAGAAATGGAGCACAGTTAACTCCAAATGTCACCGTTTTGAGTTGAAAATCTTTAAAGTGACCATCGGGCCCACCTTGGAACAGAATTCTCTGATAGGGTCTATCCTTTGGGTGAACTAAAATTTGGCGGTACATTTTCTGAATGTCGCCGCTGAAAACATGCCGATATTTTCGCCAATTAAGAATGACCGTTGTAAGGTCTCGCTGAAGTGTTGGGCCAGTGTATAAGACGTCATTTAAAGAAACCCCAGATTTTGACCTGCGTGAAGCATTGAATACAACCCTGACTTTGGTTGTTTTATGCTCAGGGCGAATAACCGCATGGTGGGGCAAGTAATATGAGAAAAATTTGTCATTAGCAGTGACTTCGCGACACGATGTTTTCTCCATGTGGTCTAGAGTGAGATATTCCTGTAGAACTGAGTTGTATTGTTCAAAGAGTTCGGGATCCTTCGCTAGGGATTGCTTCATACGAGAATATTGAGTAAGGGCCAATATTCGGGAAGAACCTAAGGACAGATTGTTCGGAAATTCCTTTTTGAAAGGAAGTCTGACGACATACCTTCCACTTTCATCTCGCGTTGTGGTCTTTTCGTAATGATCTTCGCAATACTGATCATCAGGTGATATAGGAGAAGACACAGGGAGTTCTTCTTGTTCCCAAAAACTTCGTAGAAGTTTGTTAAGAGCCGAATTGTCCGAAGGAATTAACGAAGCAGAAAAACAATGAACGGTTTGGCCTATAATTGGTCCACTGAGAACCCAACCAAATACAGTATTGTACGCAGTAGCCGGACCACAAACGTTTTTTACTATGCCCTCAATATTAATGTATCGTTCCACATCATTTCCGATAATTAGGTCAATCTGTGCGGATTTGTTAAAGTGTGGATCGGCTAAGTCAAGATCCAACAGCTCAGGGGATGGGGGTGGCTCAAACGAGATAGAAGGTATAGGTTCAGTAACCTTTGGTAAAATTATCGCGCTAACAGGGAATTTTACATTATATTTCCGCGCTACTAATACGAAATCACATTCGCTTGATGAAGATTGTCGCAGCCCACCTGCACCGGAAACATTATAAAAAGATCTTCGAGTCGGGATCTGAAGTTTTCTTACCATTCTCTCGGAAATTAAAGATCTTTGACCGCCTGGATCTATAAGGGCCCTGGCCATAAAGAGTTCACCTCTATGTTCAATGTGAACTAAGGCAGTTCGAAGCATTATGTAGTTGCTGTTAACTGAGAAATTAGTGTGGACCTGAGCGTTTTGTGCCGCTCGGGAAGTAGATGGAAGAGCCGTTAGTTTTTTAGTGTGAGATTGATAATCATCACCGTCCTGACCAGAATTATTTGATTTCTCCTTCCGCGTCTGTGAAGAACCATTCGATTTCACTAGATGTAGTAAAGAATGGTGGTCCATTTTACATATAAAGCAAGTATTTTTGCTAGGACACTTTGCTTTTAAATGGCCAGATGAGAGGCAATTGTTGCAGATTCTGTTAGCCAGAACGAAGTCTACTCTTTCCTGTACCGTGTATTTTCTAAATTTTGGACAAAGTCTTAGATTGTGATCCCCAGAACACATTTTACACACAGATTTGAGATTTTCTTGAGAAACGAGGGAATGAATCTGAGTTTGGGGAATATTTGGAAGGCTCATTCGATGCTTTATCATTTCCATGCTAGAGATTCTTTCGACAGCTTCGTATCTGTCTCTTAGAAACTCTTCCAGTTGAGACCACTTAATAATTTTCCGATGATTCGTAAGTGACTGCTCCCAAAGAGATAGCGTTTCATTTGGGAGTTTCGAACGGAAAAGAAACACTATTAGGAAGTCACAGTGTTCTGTCTTTATATCCAGCGCCTTAAGACCTTGTAACACGTCGCACACAGTAGAGTGAATGCTCTGAAGCGTTTTACTGTCCTCTGTTTTTGCTACTGGGATATTAAAAAGTGTTTGAACAAGCTGATCTACTAATTCCCTTTCATTCTCGTAACGGTCCTTAAGTGCGGTCCAAGCAAGTTCAAAGCTATCATCGCAAAGGGGGAACCGTTTAACGATTGCTCCCGCATCCCCAGTTGTTTTCCTGCGCAGATGGTATAGCTTTATGACTGGAGCACAATTAGAGCCATTAATATACAGGGCAGTAAACATATCCCGAAAGGAGATCCACTTTTCATAGCTTCCCTCAAAATTTCGGTATCGCAGGGTGGCAGCTTTATGCTACTCTCCGAGCTATGTACAAAATCATTTTGTGGAGGTAGGCTCATACGGGACAAATTGCTTTGGGAAGGGTTACTAACCCTTGAGACTTTAAGCAAATCCATTATGTGAGATCTACACACACAATAGGACTCAGAGCATGCATTAAAGTTCACTTTAGCTTCGTCCTTAACTGGTTTCGCACTATCAGAGGTCTGTGAGAGCATGAGGTTCTCATATGACCGTTCCAACCTCTGCCATCTGTTCTCAAGATCATTTAATTTTGTTTCAAGCATCGTATCAGTGTAATCAGTTATGTTTACATTACTGAAACTGTCACAAAATGTGAGTAAATGATCCGAGTCAAAAAGAAATTTATCCTGTATGAATGTATGGGAATTATCACCCGAGCCGCTACCGTCTTTGTGGGCCATGATTCAGAAATAAATTTTAATGAGGTATAAAATCAAAAATTTAGGGTTGACTGAATTGGGAATTATGAAATTATTTTCCTGGGAACTATGAAGACTGAGCTTTGTCTTTGTTTAATATAGATCCGAGCACGAGAAAAAAAATGTTTGGCTCAAGAATAATGATTTGCCTTTTGAGTGAAAGGCTAAATTTAAGGATCTATACACTTGTAATTAGTATTATAGATACATAAGCGATGTAGATTATTTGAATCTACTATTGCATACAATAACAGTAAGCAATTAGATGTTGTGTAGATTATGTGAATATACTATTGCCAACAGGGATTGTTAACAATTAGAGCTGCATTTAGAAAAAATCGTTTGCAATTTAGAGAATCTAAACTTTTAGATTATTCAAATTGTTTAAATTTGGTAAAACCATAAAAAAATATGGATTTGGCAGTAGATTGTGTAATCTACGATTGGACACGATTTTTCAGATATTGGGCATAATAATTAGTAAAATACCAATACCTTCATGGAAGAATCAATATTATTCAAAATAAATTGAAATCCTGTTTGGGTTTAAGTTCCCAAACAATTTTGATTCAAAAACAGAGAAAAAATTATACATTTAGTGCCCAACTTAGAGATTCTGATATTCTATTTAATATCCTGGTGTTTTTCCACAGAGTAAATGGGACTAAAAAAACTTACTGATCTGGCAGCACTCTCAAATGTATTACCTTTTTTAGGGATGAGTTAATAATTGTTGGTACTTTTTAGTAAATTAATTGGTACTTTTACATATGAAGAATATATTTTCACTTCTTGATTAACAAAGAAATGTTTAAGCTTTCGTTTGATTTTCTTTTTCTTAAATTTTTCTATTAAAATTGTTGCCACATCTAACGTTATTAAATGAGTACAATACGTTTGAATTCTTTTGTCACAAGTGTTCTTTTTTCGACACTTACATGCGTTGTACCATTTTCCCGCGTAACATGATCATTAACAACACAAATAAAAAGTACCGGACTTATAAATGAGAGTACCATCACTGATAAAAAATAAAAAGTGTTGTTAATTGAGCGCTTTTTTCCAAATATTTTCACTGGCATATAAAAATTATTATTATTATGCAAATCATATAATTCCTTAAGATTTTGAATGGAGTTATTTGAAAGGGAAATAATATGGTTTTTATTTAAACACTTTTAGTTTTACACACAAATTAGTTTTTTTTTTTTTTTTAGTTTTTAAATGGTTTTTGCTCTTAAACTTTAAATATTAAAGGGGACTTGATATGGTGTTCATTTGAATATTTTTTGCTTGACACCCACATAATATTTTCAGTTTTATTTAATTATAATGGATTATGAACTGATTCGTATTACTCTTTTCCTTTTTGAAATTAATGTTATAGTTTATATTTTTTCTCAAATTATACGCACAGATTACAGCTTAAATTTTTCATAAAATTATTATTAGCAAAATTATTAACATTTATTTGCTTAAATTTTTCATTTTATAATTGTGTTTTGCGTTTTTAATTTTGTAGTAAATTGGTAACACTAATTTTAAATCCACACAAGAGAGTAAGGTTAAAGAGAAGTTAACTTTTATTGATGATCTCTTAAAACACCGTGAGTGTGGTTGTGTGTGTATATAAAGAGTTTTTGAATAAGAGCTTTTATAAAAAACACTGTGGTCAATGTAGCGATTGTTTTATATGAAATTCTAACGATTTTCCAAAGTATTTAGATTGATTAATCATGATTTAGCTAAATTGCTGGAAATGTTGTGATTATTTAGTTTGATTTAGATTTTTTTTTGATGAAATTAGTTAGAAGTAGTGAAAAAAATATTTCATAAATATAAAACTAATTTTGTGTGTTTAACGATACTTTTTATATGAAGAGATTCTGCTTTATTAAAGTTAGCAAATCATTTTATTTTAATGCTGAATTTAAACTGCATTTATTCGTTTTAAAATTAATTTATTATTTTTCCAGATTAAAATAAATTTAACATATGGGTAAATTTATGGTTTGAAATTAATTATGTTTTTCTGTTGACAGTGCAAATATTTTTCTATTTATCGTTTGTAATTTTAATTACAATTTCCTTTTCCTGGTTAATTCTTGATATAATCAGGGGGATTTTTGAGCACAAAATGGGATAAATTAAAATAAAAATTCCGGTAGCACCATATAGTAATGGCAAAAGAGCGAGTACCAAATTAATAGAGTAAATATAAAAAATTACAGAAATTAAGAGAGATCGTGGTGAGTTTGATCTCTTTATTCTTGCGCTTTTGCATTTGACATAAAAAAGTGGTTGTTTTTATTTCTTATTAGAAAATTTTAAACTCAATGCAAAAAAGATTTAGGGTACCGTAAATAACGGTAAATTATATTTCTGCTGGAATTTTTTTTTTTTTTTCTGTTTTAATTTTAAGACTTTTTTTTGTTGTTGGTTTTTTCTTTTTTAAAATTATGTATGCACCGTTTTCCACAAATAAATTTCATGTTTTACTTACAATTTTTGGTCTACATAATTACCACCTTTTGGACCCATACTGTTGTTGTTGTTGTTGAAGGAATACCAAATTGATGAGATGAATGGAGATTTAAATGTTGTCCAGTTGATTTTTTTTTACAAGAAATTTTAATTTTCTTCAGTTGATTTTTGTGTTTTTTTTCACAGGAAATTTTTCAAGTTCTGAAATTTTTTTTTTTTTTTTTTTCAAATTTTGAAACTTTTTTTTTTGCAGATTTTAAAGTTTTTCTTTTTTTTTGTAACAAACTTAATGTTCTTTTTTTTTTTGCTTTTAAATTGAACAAAATTATTAATTTATAAGTTGACAGTTTTTAAGAGTTTTTGTTTTTAACTGTTTAATTTATTTAGCTTATATATGATGTTTATATGAAAGTATATTTTGCCGACGGCTTTTCGAGTCACCAAAATGAACGATTAATCCCAACTCTAGTCTTATTGATCTCCCTTTGATGACTGATGATAATTAGACCTTACAAGTGAGGTGAGTAGTTTGGTTGATAACGATGCCACAATGTTGCCAATTCTTTGACGGTTCGTGAAGGACCATGAATAAAACTCCAACGATTTATTGTATGAATAAATCGAAATCAGATTGAAAATAAAAGATGCAATACTTTCAATTAAATTTGTATAAATTTCAAGCGTTTATTAACTATGAATTTCTCCGCTAGTACAATTGATGTAAACGTTTAGGTGGTTGTAAGGCAAGAAGAAAATGGAGGTCGTCCCAAGTTACGACGAAACCTCCGTTTTGCCGCTTACTTCCACGGAATTACTGTTCAGTGGCAAGTCGAAGATAAATCCAGGGAACAATTCACAATAGTTTTCGAAATGCCACATTTACATTAATAAAATAAAGTATGTATAATGAGGTAAGTATAATACAGTAAATATATAAAAGGTAAGTATAATACAAGTAAATATATAAAAGGTAAGTATAATACAAGTAATATAACAGGTAAGTATAATACAAGTAATATAAAAGGATCAATTCAATAAATACTTGGGAAATTTAATCTTAAAAATGATGATAGATGTTGTTCAAACGTAGTTTGGACAAACACCTTTCAACGTCTTTCGGATTCAATTCATATGGGACCCATTTTCCTTGCTTTTGAATGAATCCCAATGCTTTTAAACGTAGGAAAATGGCTTGTTGTGTGACTCCCAATGATAATGCAAGTTCTTCTTGCATTTGACAACAATATTCGTGGAGTAATGCTTCCAATTCCTCATCTTCAAACTTTTTCGGCTGACCAGACCAGCGCAAACCATCGTTCACAAGGTTTTTTGAGTAGGTGCATGTTGACCGTAAGCTTCTATCAACAATCGATAACTTTCAACAGACGTTTTCTTCAAATGAAAGAAGGTTATCAGACTTCCCCGCAAAAAATTCGACATTATTATAGCGATTGAAAAAAATGTGTGTTTACACTTTGGCGTCTATGACATGACAGATGTTTACTCTCCAAAATACGATATTTGTTATTATTGACACAAACCATGTGTGATAGTTATGCCATGTTGTCTAAATCGACATTACTGTACCTGATTTACAAGACGTTTTACTAACTTTTCCACTAACTTATTGTTTTAAGTGTATAAAACAAACAGCATGAAACTGTTTGGTAAGAATATTTTTGGGTCGTTCCAAAAGCAACAATGACAGTCATCAGCCCGTCCCCTTCCGCTTTGCATTAAACTTGGTATATGTAATCTTCTAATTGGTATGACAAAACAATTTGTTTATTTTTGTTAAATTCGTTGTCGTTCGCGTTTTATCGCTAATTAAAATTGGTATATTTTTAAAAATTAATAAAAATATATACTATTAAAAATGTCTTTGTTTCGCAAATATATCAAAATGCATCTCTTTTCTTAAATTTTGGTGTGCAGATTGATTAGTATGTCTTCTAAAACAGAAAATTCATTATAAAATAGTAGTAATATCGGAAAAAATAGTTTACGTAATAAACATATTAATTTATAAACATATTTATTTAGTAAAAACTATTTTTTTTATATAAATCGAACATTTTTGGTCTTTAATAATTAGGAAGAGACCATAGGTACCCATACACTACGCAATATTCCTGTGCAACTTTAGCTATTGCGCAAAATATTACTAGTATGGTTGTCATATTGGAAGGTTGTACAATATATTACAAAAAATCAAAAATATTTTGATTTTTATTGCGCAAACAAGAAATATGAAAAATATTTTATAATGTGCTGGCCACATTGTGCAATTTTTTTATCCTTCCACAACAGAACAAAACAGTGGTGCCATATTTTTTACAAAAGTATTGTTCATCTTATTGTACTGTGTAGGGAAAAATTATAATAATTTTGACAATAGTATGTGTAATAATATTGCACGGCGTATTGGTAAATTAAGAAGACAAGAATGGAGCAAAATATATGATTAATAGTTTTTTGTTAAAACTCTGCCTAATCTGGACGCTCTAGCTTTTCTAAAACTTTCTTTATTTTTGAATATATACCGAGGTTGTAAGCTCGTTATAAATTAAAAATATCAAAACTTCATTCTGAATTTTTTATTTGTTTTAGAGGAAATGTTAATGAATCTGCAAACAAAAATTTAAGGAAAAAACGAGATACATTTTGATATATTTGCGATACAACGAAATTTTTACGATTTTTATTCTTTTTATTAAGCGTATAATTCAAATATTTGCATATCTTCGAGAAGACAGAATAAGCTTTGAAATGATATAAGTATTAATTTTTTAAATCGGATAATTAATCATACTAATTAGGAAATTTCATATGCTTCATGCAAATCGGAAGGGTTGAAGTTGAAAAAGTTATATTTTCATCAATATGAATTCTGGAATAACTCTTTTTTTAACGTATTTAATTTCAAAACATCAAAACATAATTTACAGTTCATACGGGATTTAATTTTGTACAATAATATAAACTGTACTCACTTATTTTTAGATGCGCTGCTTATTAATTTAAGTCCAGAAAAAACACACCATTTTAGTGGCAATCTCAAATACCTTATCCACGTTGTGATGAAAGTTGCAAAAGCGTTTCAACCGACTGTTATATTTATTCAGGACGCTCACAGAATATTTTGGAAAAAGATACCAAAAGAACAAGAAGATATTAATCCCAGACTACTGCAAGGGTCGCTTATTAAGAGCATTCTGAACACAATAAAAAAGGATGATAAAATAATGGTTTTGGGTACAAGTGATTCGCCCTGGAGTGCAAATGAAAAATTTAAAAAAGCGTTTCAAAAAATTTTGCTGCTTCCAAGATCGGAATACGGAACAATGTTTTTATTGTGGCTCGATCTAATGTTACAAAATGTTGGTGAAGATGGTTATGAGGATTATATAATATCCGCTTTAGCAAAAGTATTTCTAACTTATAATACTGGCAGCATCGCTGACAATGTATCAAATACACTCAACATACAAAGGCGCATGCGACTAAATTCTGTTGCTCTTGATCCCAATGAGTTTTTGGAGTATTTCATATCACGATCTGATCCAATTTTTCCCCCGAATGATAAGGTAATTCTATTGATTTAACATACAGTGACCGACATAAGTATTGACACAGTTAGTTTTCTTCAATTTATATTATTTTTTTAAAACGCATTTTAAACATCTGAGATTCCAAAATTATTTTATATAAATTTAACTGTACGTTAAGTTCAAATTAGGTTCATAATAATTGGACCATAACATCTAGCACCCTGTAATTAATTTAACAAATTTATTTTCACTGAATAGAATCGTTTCATACTCAATGTAATATAATCAATTTATATACAATACGATCCACCATTTTCCGCATCAAATTGTATTTCAATTAGATATAAAGGGTGTTTTTTATAGAGGTAAAGAACTTTGAAATGGAATAAAACAAAGATAGTCTACTCTGGAGGTCCAAATTTTGATGACTTTTTCCAACATTTGTTGTGGTATATTGGCAATAACGCGGCGACTGTTGTGACCTAAGTGATAATTTTTTCCGGCCTATCGGCGTAGACTAGCGACTTCACATATCCCCACAGAAAATAGTCCAGCGGTGTTAAATCGCACGATCTTGAAGGCTAATTCACGGGTCTACAACGTGAAACTATGCGGTTACCAAACGTTCCCTTCAAGAAATCAATTGTGGCACGAGCTGTGTGGCATGTTGCAACGTCTTGTTGAAACCACAGTTCCTGCACATCATGGTTGTTCAATTGATGAACAAAATAGTCAGTGATTATGGCTCTATAGCGGTCACCATTGACGGATAGACTGATTGGGCTCTTCCTCTACGCTACGCTCTACAGCAGCAATGACTTCTTCTGGACATTTAGAGTAAATGTGGTGCGAAAACGTTCCATAGTTAATCGAATTAATTGCCCTGATGGACAATTATATTGACCGTAAAATGGGCGCGATACGAATTTCGAACAGAACCATGATTTTCAAAATAAATTTGCACAATATGGAAGCGTTGTTCAGGCGTCAGTCTAATCATGTTGAAATGCCAAACCAAACTAAACATAAATCACTTGACAGCTGACAAATTGGCCGCCAGTTAAAAAAGTGTTGCCAACTTAAATTTCTATACCTGTATAAAAAAACTCCCTTTATATATCATTATAATTGAACTGAAGGTGAAAATGAAAATGAATGACCAATCCAAAAATTTTAATTTGACGATCATACATGGCCTATTTTTGAAGTTATTGCGGTATGAATTTTGAAGATAATGAATTTATACTTGCAAGGTCGTCAACGTGACCCTTTATTTATTAATTTGTATCCCGAATAATTTCCTTTAGGTAGTTGGAAATCTTGAATAGGAATTTATCCTGTTTTTTTTAGCAAAGTGCAGGAAAACAAGCAACAAATTTAATGTTTTATTTCAGAGACCCACCTAAAAAAAAAATCTGAAAAAATTCTCCAAAAATTTACTTAATTGACCTGTGATCTAGTTGTGGTGGATTTTAGTTTGACTGAATGTCAGGTGTTGTTGAAAAATTGTTATATAAAAGTCGTAAACATAAATAAAACAATAAGTTGTTATCTCGATATTTTTAATATATATATATTTTTGTAAGCAGTAAATTTAAATTTTTGTTAAGTTGTAACGTCCTAACACTGTCAGCTGTAACGTCCTAACACTGTCAGTTCCTGTCAACTCTTGACAAGATCGAAATATGGAAACATGAGGATAAGATTGTGATAAAAATTCAAAATTAAAAACTTGTTTTTATTTATATTTACGATTTTTATATAACAATTGGGCAATTCCAGGTCAAACCGCACTTTATTCGGATTTCTCATCTTCGATTTTAATGAAATTCGCCACAAATATTGTAAATGGGTAGTGTGTATCAAATCATTAACTTTTCGACCCCAAACCCTTTCAGTTTTCGACATATGACGTCATGAAAATTTTCAAAAGCGTCAAAATTTCAAATTGGTACCATTTTTCCTATTGGTACCATTTTAAAGGTAAAGACATTACCTTCAAAACTGCGTCCTTGTTTTTTTTTGTATTAAAAGGTCAAAGGCCATTTTTTTAAGTTTAATGTTCAAAGACCTATTTCTCAAAATACAATTTTTTTAAAATTCTGAAAAAAAATATATGTTAAAAACTAAGGTCTCTCTACATTTGTGGCAAAATGTTAAGGTGGAGACTCATTTGGCTCCGGAGTTATGGAGGAAAACGGGTCGTAAGCAAATTTTCGAGTATTCATATTTTACATTTTAACTATTTGTATATTTTCTTAAATGATTTCGCGAGAATTAAGAAATGTAAAAGCTCTTTCTATATGCCTACAACACATTCAATTGTTTTTGTTGCAGTTTTTGTTCTTGAAATTTGCTTTTACATTTAATGTTTGATCCTTGCTATTTCTCTTTCTCTCTATTTGCAACAAAAACACTTGAAAGTGTTGTACTTGTATTTGTTGTAACTTTTATTATAATTTTTTTCTACGATTAATGTGTGGGCTTTCTCTTTTTTTGTGGTTTCGAATATTGATGTTGCATTTTTTACAATCTCTTAAGAATTGTAAAAAATGTAATTTAAAAATTTACAGTTATTTTACAGTTATCTATTTTGAATCTTATGAATAGATTGATTTTTTGGACCGTTCTATTTTTACACGTGAATGACAAGGACTAATCAAATTAATCAAATAAATCCAAAACTATTATTAAAGATTTAAAGTTATTAACCATATTGGGCTTTTGATAAATATGACATTTAAAAACAATTTTTCAAAAAATAATAAGTTTAAAAAAGTGATTTGTTGCAACCCATTCAATAAAATAGGACACAAAAACACTCAATAGTTCTAAGAAAAGTTAAAAAATGGATTACTGACCTTATCAGATAAAATATGTAGTACTTGCAGACTTGATCTTTGACAACTGAATAAAAAAACTGTGTTACGTTCAGAAGAATTAGAGCCAAACGAGGGATCTGTAGTTGCAGAATTGGACCACAACGAATCATTTTTCGAAAATTAGACCTTTGTCCCAGAAAAAATTGAAGTTTCCAAATTGAATGAGTCTTTGCCATTTCTTGAACAATCTCCAATATCTTCAAAAAAAAAAATTGCCTTTAAAAAATACAGAAGGTCCAAGTTTCAAAAAGTAAGTAACTCTATTAAAAACTGGGTTTTTCAGAATTTAACTCCACAAACATCTCACAAATGCCCCGAACCAGATATAATGGAGCAATTAAAAGAAATATTTGCAACCCTCAACAAAAATAGTGAAAAAGTTTAGCTATTAACTGTTTTGCCTAAAAGCTGGTCTATTCACAAAATGATGGAGGAATTTCCAATTACACAATTCATGGCACGTACTGTAAAAAAAAAATGGAGATGAGAAAGGTGTATTAAGTACTCCGAATCGTACATGTGAAAGGTGTATTAAGTACTCGGAAAGTCTTGCCCAACTGTAATTTCGGATATAGTAAAAGCGTTTTATGAATGTGATGACGTAAGCCGATGTATGCCAGGAAGAAAATACTGTTTCGGTTACTGAAAATGGAGTAAAATTCATAAAACCAAATGACTTTTGCTGGAAAACTTGAGAGAAATATATGCCTTGTTTCAAGAAAGACATCTCGAACACAAAATGGGTCTGTCTAAATTTTGTAAATTACGCCCAAAAAACGTAGTACTGGTCGACGCTTGTGGCACCCGTATGTAAAATTAATGATGCACACAACTAATATAAAAAAATTAGCAGTCAACTTGGAAGATTTTAAAATTGAGACATACAAAGATTGTTTTAAACAGAGCTGTTAAATTTGGATTACGATTAGTAATCAATTAGATTACATTTTAAAAAGAATAGTATTGATTACATAATTCTCTTTTGAAGAATTCTTGATTGTAAATTGATTATGATTACAAATAATCCAAAAATAATCAATATTAATTAGGATTACGAGAAAATAATCAAAAATAATCAAAAGTAATCAAAAAAATAATTGACTACTTTCAAGGATTATTTTAGATTATTTTTTTGAATCTACATCATTTTATACATACATTTTATTTTGAAAAATTTGCATTTACAACGTAAAAAAATTCTGAACAAATAAAACAAAATTAGATAGTTTTTGTATACAAAATATAGGAATATTCACTTCAATAACAAAACAATCAATAACAATTTTAGTACTTCCTAAATCAACAAAGAGGGAAAAATACATGAAAAAAAATAATACAGAGAAACAAATACATTCAGAATACATTCAATTCACAAAAAAATTTGGCCTTCATTACTACAATTGGCCATCATTACAACTAATTTTTCAAAAGAAAAATCAGACAATGCCGCCTTGGACTGTCGACCATCCCGGCAAAAGAAAACAGTTGTTCAACTGTAGCTGAAGACGTTAAGGGCGTGTTAAAAAAATAAATGTATCCCTTAGTAAATCATATTATTGCCAACTGATGTTTTATTGCGGATCGTTGGTCAACTTTAATCTGTTCTTGTAGAGAAGAACTTACTTCAATTTCATCATCTGCAAAGTCAAATCTTTAAAGTAAAAAACGAAATATATGTACGCATAAGCTCACCATCATCAGTGAAATCAAAAAAATTGGAAATATTCAATACATTATTAAATTTCGTTTTAAAATTTAATGTTTTACAATTTTTGGCTTAAAAACTGTATTGTTTCTAAAACTCTGCTGGTTATATTCTCGACAGTTAATTCCGGCAATTCTGGACTTAATATCTGCAACACCTTGAGCCATTTCATTTTGATGCTTTGGGTTAGTACTGTTGCTGCTACTGCAATATTTGCCTCAGGTTTCAACATGAAATATGGTTGGAACCTTTCTCCATTTTGTAAAATAACAGAGTATAATTGTTGCAGCTACTGGGATCTGATAAGTTTATTCAGCCTATTGCCTGTAGTAATATTAATATAAATTTATATTTTACAGAAGCAAAATATAAAAATACCATAATTAATGTTGCTTTCTGCTTGAAGAAAATGCAGGGCCTTTGCAATTGGTTCCATTACCAAATTGTACATTTCCAGGTACTGTATGTGTAGACTTAGTGAATTCGGTGGCGTGAGGGGGGGGGGGGGGCGACCTAAGGGGTGACATGAGGATCGCGCGAATCCTAATAGATGAACCGATTTCTAAGGTTGCGGACAAAGTATCACCGGAGTGGATCTTTGATAGATATTTTGATGTGTTATTGTTTGACAGAGACATGTGGACCAATCAATCCTGGGAACCAGAAGATGGTTCTCAGGTGTGGTTCACTAATGGCTCTAAGCAGTCGAATGGGAACACGGGTGCGGGCGTCTTTGGACCAGGCTTCCAGCGTGCCTTACCTATGGGAAAATATCCGTCCATTTTTCAGGCGGAGATTTGGGCCATCTGTGTCTCGCATCTACATTCTTTCTGACAGTCAGGCTGCACTGAGGGCCTTAATGGCTTATAAGGTGTCGTCCGGGTTGGTCATGGAATGCATTCAGACTCTCAATAGGCTCGGTAGAGGCAACTCTCTAACCTTGGGGTGGATTCCTGGTCATGAGGGCAACGAGAGGGCAGATTGTCTTGCCAACCGCGGGGCCCGAAAGCCCTTTATTGGTCCTGAACCATTCTGTGGAATACCTGCGGGGTATGTTAGGGAAAGGCTCAGGGCATGGAGAGAGTCTGAATTTTCTGGTTACTGGGAAAACTCTCCTGGTCAGCGCCAGGCTAAAAGATTGATCTCTTTTTCCAGTAGGGGGTCGAGACGACTCTTGTCGCTTGAAAGGGGGGGTTTGAGGACCCTGGCGTCGTACTTAACTGGACACTGTAATCTCAGATACCATCTGCACAAGAAGGGTCAATCGGACACGGATTTGTGTAGGTTTTGCGAGATGGTGTCTGAGACCTCGGAGCATGTTCTCTGCGAATGTCCCAGGCTTTGTGATAGGAGACTTAGGTTTCTAGGTGATCGCTTCATTTCGCCTTCCGACATCGCGAATATTTTGCCTAATAGGATAATTGGCTTTATAGGTAGCTTGAATCTGTAGGTAACCTTAGGCAGCACAAAAGACCTACATTGGTCGCGGTGCATAGTGCCTTCTGATCTATTCTAATCTATGTGTATTGCAGAAAAATGTGGCAACTTATCGCACAGATTATTTATCTTTTCTTTAAATTTTTGACGATTTTTTTAAATTATGACGATTTTTAATAATTTTGACGATTTTTAATAATGTTGACGACTTTTTCAAATTTTGACGAATTTTTTAAAATTTTGACGATTTTTTTTTAATTTTGACGGTTTTTTTAAATTTTGACAATTTTAAATAATTTTGACGATTTTTATTAATTTTGACAATTTTTTGAAATGTTGACGATTTTTTTGCAATTTTAACGATTATTTGTTTAATGCACAAGCAATTGCTTTCAAACCCATATAAAAGAAATTAAGAAGACTTATGAAGAATGCAAACAGGTTATCAATCGATGAACACAATAATAACAACAAAAAATTAAGAAAACAACTAACATTAAATACTGGTAGAATTTCATGTAGAAAAATGTATTTGTGACAGTATTGCCATAATTTCGCAAAATAAAAAAAATAATTATAAACAATCAAAAGTAATCTTTGAAAGTAGTCGAAGTATTTTTTGATTACTTTTTATTATTTTCTCGTAATTTTTATTAATCTTGATTATTTTTGGATTATCTGTAATCGTAATCAATTAGTAATCGTGCGAATCCGAAAATAATCGTTACTTCACCTTTAAAAAAAAATAATCTAATTACTAATTATTATGCTACCACAATCAAGATTTTGGATGTGATTACTACGAGCCATGGAAAAGGTCAAAGTGACGGCCTTGTAGTTAAGCGAGAGGCTCGTAGAGCAAGTCTTTAACGTCCGGTAGAAAACCAAATTACAACGCCGCTACTCTTGTTAGATTGGTGCCAAAAAATCTCACCAATTGTAATTTTACATACCTTTCTGAGGATGACCATAGGGAAGAAGAAGAATTGCTTAGAGATCGGTTTATTGGGCTAAGAACTATTCCAGGCACACAAAAATATCATTGCTTTATACCAGTAGGAACCACAAAGTTGAAAGATAAAATTTTCTCAAACGACAAAGAATTTTCCATTGAATCCGTTTTGAATTAATATTTTGTAGTTAAAATTTTAGCTTAGTCTTAAAAACAACTTTCTATGAACAAATGTAATACACTTATAATTAATTTTTAATATATAAAGGGTGTTTTTTATAGAGGTATATAACTTTGAAATGGAATAAAGCAAAGATGAATTTTTTAAATTGACATGAAATTTACTTAATTCGAAAGATAATATTCTGGCATTATAATTTAAGTATGACTTCTGGCATATGACCGCCAAGGCTGGCTCGGAAGTGGTTTCATCTGGAGGTCCAATTTTCGATGACTTTTTCCAACATTTGTGGCCGCATATTGGCAATAACGCAGCGAATGTTGTCCTGCAAGTGGTTAATCGTTTTTGGCTTATCGGCGTAGACTAGCGACTTCACATATTACCACAGAAAATAGTCCAGTGGCGTTAAATCGCACGATCTTGGAGACCAATTCACGGGTCCGAAACGTGAAACTATGAGTGTACCGAACATTTCCTTCAATAAATCAATTGTGGCACGAACTGTGTGACATGTTGCGCCGTCTTGTTGAAACCACAGCGTCTGCACATCATGGCTTTTCAATTGATGAACGAAAAAGTCAGTAATCGTGGCTCTATAGCGGTCACCATTGACTGTAACGTTTTTAAAGAAGTACGGACCAATGATTCCCCCAGCCCATAAAGCACACGAAACAGTCAGTTTTTCTGGATGTAACGGTGTCTCAACATACACTTGACGATTATCATCACTCCAAATACGGCAGTTTTGTTTATTGACGTATCCATTTGACCAAAAGAATAAACAGAACAATGATTTTCAAAATGAATTTGCACAATTTGGATGCGTTGTTTAGGCGTCAGTCTATTCATGTGGAAATGCCAAACAAAAGTAAACATAAGTCACTTGACAGCTGACATAATGATCGCCAGTTAAAAAAGTGTTGCCAACTTTAATTTTTATACCTGTATAAAAAACACCCTTTATTTACCAATATATATACATACACACAAAACAAAATTCATTGTAGTTATAAACAATTTGCCAATTTCGCAGTATTTATGAAAAACATTTTATATGCTTTATTTCATATCTTACGAATCTTTTTATAAATATTATGAAAAAGATCATAAACGTTATGAACAATTTCATATATTTTTATTAAAAAGTTTATAAATACTATGATGTCGTGGATTGGCAAAAATGTTCATAATTACAACGAACTATTTTTTGATGTATTTTCTGAACTATGACCAAGTCTTAATTTTATGTTTTATTATTTATATTTATTATTTATCAATAACTATATAAGAGTGCCGTCACTCAGTGACTTAGTGACTGAGGGCTGAGTGATTCAACATCGCCCAGCCAAGACCTCTGGACCTAGGAACTTGAAATTTGGTACATATGTTCCTCCTCCGACTTAGAGAAAAAGTACCAAAAACGTTCATTTTCCAAAAAAAGTACCAAAAAATTTTTATTTTTACCAAAAAAAAGTACAAAAACTATTGACAAAAAAGTATCAAAAAAATTAAATTTTCTAAAAAAGTACCAATTTCAAAAATTTCCCTTTCCAAAAAAAGTACCGAAATTTTCAAAGAAAATAATTACCGAAAAAAGTCCCTTTCTCAAAAAAAGTACCAAATAATGAACCCTTTTCAGAAAAAAGTACCAGAAAAAAGTACATTTTCCAAGAGAAAAAGTACCGAAAATGTTCATTTTCAAAAAAAAGTACCAAAAAATTTTTCTTTTGACAAAAAATACCAAAAAGTTAAATATTCTAAAAAAGTACTAATTTCAAAAATGTCGCCTTCCAAAAAAAAAGTACCGAAATTTTCAAAAAAAAAAAAAATAATTACCGAAAAAAGTCCCTTATCCAAAATAAAAGTACCAAAAAAATTTAGTTTTCTAAAATGTATCAATTTCAAAAATGTCCCTTTCCAAAAAAAAATTTGCAAAAAAAAATAATTAACGAAAAAAGCCTATTCCAAAAAAAGTACCAAAAAATGTACCCTTTTCAGAAAAAAACTATTGTAAAAAAGTACCAAAAAATTCTCTTCTTCTAAAAAATACCAATTTCAAAATAGTACTTTTACCCTAAATAAGGTCCTTTTTCCAAAAAAAGTACCGAACACGTTAATTTTCAAAAAAAAGTACCAAAACTATTGGCAAAAAAGTACCAAAAAAATTAACTTATATAAAAAAGTACAAATTTCAAAAATGTCCCTTTGCAAAAAAAAGTACCGAAATTTTCAAAAAAAAATAATTACCGAAAATAGTTCCTTTTCCAAAAAAGGTAGCAAAAATTTTACCCTTTTCAGAAAAAAGTACATTTTCCAAGAGAAAGAGTACAGAAAAAGTTCATTTTCAAAAAAAAAGTACCAAAAAATTTTTCTTTTTACCAAAAAAAATACCAAAACTTTTGGCAAAAAAGTACCAAAAAAATTTAATTTATTTATAAAAAGTACCATTTTCAAAAATGTCCCTTTCCAAAAAAGGACTGAAATTTACAAATAAAATAATTGCCGAAAAAATACCCTCTTCCAAAAAAAGTACCAAAAACTGTTGTAAAAAAGTACCAAAAAAATGTTCTTTATCTAAAAACGTACCAATTTCAAAATAGTACTTTTCCCCTAAATAAGTACCTTTTTCCGAAAGATAAGTATCGTTTCCAAAAAAAGTATCTTTTCCAAAAAAGTAACGAAAAAGTTCCATTTTCAAAAAAAAAAACTACCCAAAAATTTACCTTATTACCAAAAAAAAGTACAAAAAAAAATTTATTTTTCTACAAAAGTACCAATTTTTAAAATAAAGTACCAAAAAAGTTTCCTTTTTCAAAAAAAGAGGTACCAAAAATGTTCCTTTTTCAAAAAAATTACAAAAAAAATTTAATTTTTCTAAAAAAGTATTGGAAAATAGTACAAAAAAATTAATTTTTCTAAAAAAGTACTAATGTAAAAATAGTACTTTTTCCAAAAAAATATCTTTTCCAAAAAAGTATTTTTCCCACAAAAGTACTTCTTCCAAAATTTATTTTTCAAAATGAGTACCAATTTCAAAAAAGTGCTTCTTCCCAAAAAAACACCTTTTCCAAAAAAAGATACAATTTCCAAACAAAAAATAAAATAAATTAATTTTTCTAAAAAAAATACTAATTTCAAAAAGTACTTTTTACATAAAAAATACTAAAAACAGTAATTATTCCGCCAAAATATGTTTTCCTAAAAAATTTCCATTTCACACCTAAAGTATCTTCAACAAAAAAAAAAAACAAAACAGAATGTCTTCAAAAAAAAGTACCAAAAAAATTTAATTTTTCTAAAAAAGTACCAATTTCAAAACAGTACTTTTTCCAAAAAAAAGTACATTTTCCAAAAAAAATTACATTTTCAAAAAAAATATTAGCGAAAATTTTTTAGCTTTTCCAAAAAAAAGTACCAACAAAATTTACTTTTTCTAAAAAAGTACCATCTTCAAAAAAATGCCGAAAAATACATTTTTTCAAAAACTAAATTACAGTTTGAAAAAATTACTTTTTCCAAAAAAATTTATAATTTTTGCAGAGTTTTTCCAATTTTTTTTTTGTTCTTAAAATTTTAAAAAAAAAATATGAAAAACCAACACTCAATGAAAAAAATTCCCTTTTCAACGAATGTCAAACATTTCAAACTGAAGTAACGCTTTAACGAACAAGTCGAACGAAAATAAAAAATATATAAATTTAAAAAATATAAATAATAATTGCATAGTTTTGTTTTTTATTAGTGTTGTTGTTTAACGAATATTTCGTTTAACGAACAACCTCTACGTTCTGTAATTCGTTTAACCAGAACTCTGCAAAATTTTCTACAAATATAAATTTTGTTATAATTACGTTCTAATTTTCTACACTTTTCCCGGTAAAACTTAATTTTAGTGGTTTTTTACACTTATCGTGTTAAAATCTTAGACTACAAATAGAGGTTAAAATATTTCGGGTATATTTTCTTTTCATATTAATGTATATAAATAATCTATATATGTATATAAAGAAGTGGTGTGAGTGACTGACTCAACATCGCCCAGCCTAGACCCCTGGACCTGGGAACTTGAAATTTACAAGGGATTTTACAATATTCCAACGGAGAGTGCGAAAAAGTGGAAAAAGTCTTTTTTGCAAAAAAAGTAACCGTTACTTTTTTAACAAATATAAGTAACGGTTTTTTTTTAAGTAACGGTTTAATCAAAAACAAACGGTTTTTGTTTTTTAAGTAACGACATTTTTCAAAAAAATAAAGGCTTTAAAAAAGTAACTGTTGTTTAAAAGAAAAAATCGGTTTTTAAAAAAATATAATGCGTTTTATTTTTTTTAAGTAACTGTACTTTTCAAAAAACAAACGGGTTTTTAAAACAAAAACAAACGTTTTTTTCAAAAAAGGAACTTTTTTTTAAAGTAGTTTTTTTCAAAAAGTAACGGTTTTTTATAAGTAATGGTACTTTTCAAAAGAATAACGGGTTTAAAAAAAAGTTTTTTTTCACAATATTTAACTTTTTTTTTTTTTTTTAATTAACAGTAGTTTTCATCTGTCTATCTATTTATATAAAAGAGTAGTGTGAGATACTGACTGACTCAATATCGCCCATCCTAGCACCTGCTCCTAGAAACTTTAAATTTGGCATATAGGTTCTTCCTGGGAAGGTGATCTCCAATAAGACGGGCTTTTTTATACTACATCGGAGATGGCCAAAAAGTGGGAAACTGGGCCAAATAACCGAAAACTGGTATACAGTTTCCTCCTGGAAAGGAGAATTCGAATAAGACGGAATTTTTTGACATTCCAACGGAGATGGCCAAAAAGTATTCAGAAAATAAATATCTTATTCCAAAAAAATTTTGTTTTCCAACAAAAATACCTTTTCAAAAAAAAGTACTTTTTCCACAAAAAAATACTTTTTTAAAAATAAGTGCTTTTACCAAAAAAGGACTTTTACCAGAAAAAGTGCTTTCACCAAAAAAAAAGACTTTTCAAAAAAAAAAAAGCTTTTACCAAAAAAGTACTTTTGACAAAAAAAATACTTTTTTAAAAAAAAAAGTTAAGTGTTTTTAGGAAAAGTCCTTTTTTAAAAAAGTACTTTTTCAAAAAAAAAGTATTATTTAAAAAAAGGACTTTTTCCACAAAGCATATTTTCCTTAAAAAAACAGATTTTTCCAATAAAATAATGTTTTTTTCAAAAAAACTACATACTATTCTAAAAAGTAATTTTATTTTTTTTTTGATAACAAATTTTCAAAAAATCTAAAAAACTGTAAGTTTGTAAAAATTTGAAGAATACATATGTATTCTTTATTTGGTATTCAATTTAATTTCTTAACAATTTTCATAAAGAGTTTAGGATTATTTATTTCCTTTTCTACTTAAATATAAATAACAAACTATTATAATACATTTGGTTTCAGCTAATATAAGATAAAAGGTAAAAATTTTCAAAAAAAACCTTTATGAACATTTTATATTAAGATAAAAGTTTAAAGGTAAAATTAAGTTGAGCCTTGCTCATTGATATGAACAAATTCCGAATTGAGACATCTAGTATTAAAGTTTAATGTAAGCCTTTGTATTTTGTTATTTACTAGTTCAACGTTTGCTAGAGTGTGAAGTCGTCGGGTGGAGTGATGCCAAGGTAAATTGTGTATCATCTTTAATAGTTTGTTTTGCGTTATCTGTAGTTTCTTTGTATGACACTGGGCTGATGTAGACCAAACTGGAGCAGCGTAAAACATTATGGCATGGAAAACAGCTTTCAATGTTATATTAATTTTCATGATCATGGCACTATGGGTTATTTCCAAAAAGTTCTTCAAACAAAAAAGTACTTACTCATTAAACATGGCACAAATGAAGACCTTCACTAAAAGGGATCTTTAATATATTACTGGAAGACGTAGAAACGAGTAAAGAGTCCCATTTTACGACCATTGGCTAAAAAGTAGAAATATAGGTTTTCTGTGATGTGGGCTAATACTCTGAAAATGCACTTATTGAATTTTCCACTGAAAACGTGGTATTACCGGGATTTAAAATGTTTAAGAAGTGCTCATCTTAATCAAAATGTTAAGCTAAATCTGAAACTTAAAACGTAAGTTGTTTCCAAAATAGGCAGATCAGTAAAAATTTGGTTTTTGAAAAATTTTATAAGAACGGGAAAACTCGATTACTTTTTCGTCGAAACATTATGAGAAGAGCTAATTAGGAATTCGGAGATGAAGAGGATATAATGTTAAAAACCCCTAAAATAATTAAATGTTTGCCTTTAAGACATCGAAGAAGTTTTTGCATAAATTGATACCATTTTTCCACAAAAATATTATATTTAAATTTCAATATTTCAAGTAGTTCAAAAATAATACTTTTTTGAACTAAAAACTTCATTCACATTGTATGTATTTTTTAATTTTCATTAGCATTGTTCTCAAACCTTATTTTTCGTAAAGCAATTTTAATCTGAATTGAAAAAAAAAAACAAAAATTATACTTTTCGAAAAACAGGTTAAGGAAAATGTTATTCAGATTTAAAACCACATACAACTTCACTGAGGTTTTGTAGTTCAGAAACCTATACTCAATCTCAATATATCTGTTCGCTCAACAGACAAATTTATTACGTTTAACAAAATGTATTCCTGTTTTTTTGGCTCAGAAAAAGTATTTTTGTTAACTATTACAATTCTTAATTAAAGTACAAAATAAGTACATCTACAATCTTATTTCTACTTCTAATTTACACACAATTTTTATTCAAGCTAAAAACAATGCTACATTGATGTGAAATATAATAATAAAATTTGGTCTTTCATATGCGTCATTACATTTTAGTTTTGGGCTCTTTGTAGGAGGTTAAGGGTAGCGGAAGCTTTCCCAGACTTGGTTCATATTTATTTAGAACATTTGTGGATACTCCAAAAATGGTTAAACCACTGGGAACTTAAATCTATGCTTAAGTCAGTTTTTAAATAAAAAATTGGTTCAAAAATAGTCAACTCGATTTAGAACATATTTAATAGATTTTTTATGTTTATTGTTTTGGAAATATATGGAATTTCGTTCTGAAATTTTAGTATAACAGTTTTTGTGGAAAAGTTTCTATTATCGATTTACGCAAAAAAAAAAATCGAAAACTAGAAGGCTCATAATGTAGATGTCCTACGAAGGGGCACTATTAGATCTCGTATCTACATTCTTTCCGACAGTCAGGCGGCATTAAGGGCTTTAATGTCCTATGAGGTGTCATCTGGTCATGGAATGCATTCTGGCTCTTAACCGACTTGGCAGGCGCAACTCGCTTACCTTAGGGTGGGTTCCTGGTCACGAGGGGCATGAGGGCAACGAGAGGGCAGATTGTCTTGCTAATTGCGGGGCCCGAAGGCCCTTTATTGGCCCTGAACCATTCTGTGGTATACCTTTGGGGTATGTTAGGGAGAAGCTCGGGTCGTGGAGGGAGTCAGAATTCTCTCTCTATTGGGAAAACTCTCTTGGCCAACGACAGGCTAAGAGATTGATTTCTTTTTCCAGTGCAGGATCGAGGAGACTCTTGTCCCTCGGGAGGGGTGACTTGAGAACCCTGGTGTCTTACCTGACTGGACACTGCAATCTCAGATACCACCTGCTCAAAAGGGGTCTTTCGGACACGGATGAGTGTAGGTTTTGCGAACTGGTAGCTGAGACATCAGAGCATGTTCTTTGCGAATGTCCGAGGCTATGTGAAAGGCGTGCCAAGTTTCTTGGCAATCGCTTTGTCTCCCCTTCGGACATTATGAAGATTTTGCCTAATAGGATTATTGGCTTTATAGGTAGCTTGAATCTTTAGGGTAACTTTAGGCAGCACAAAAGACCTAAGTTGGTCGCGGTGCATAGTGCCATATAATCTATGTAGATGTCCTCTTAAAATTGAAAAGTGAAAATTTTAAAAAATAAATTTAGGATCGGGAGATAAAAATCGTCTAGGACCAAAATTTGTTTACAGGTTCTAAAATTTCGTGCTTTTTTGTTCATTGGTTGCCCAGGACCAAATATTTTTTACAGGTTCCCAATTCCATGCTTTTGTGTTCATTTGTTTAAAAGAGTAAATAATTTTGCTGTAGTTGAAACCTACAATATTTAAGTGAATATGTAAATTTCTTTCAGTGTTGTAAAGAATACCATTTACCACCTGTTGCTCCTTTTAATACCCATAACTTCTGAATATTCAAAATCTTCTATATCTTAAAAATCCTAGACGCCGTTAACGGTAGTTTTTAATATCGGAATATATTAAGATTTCATCTTTTAATAATTAAACATTAAAATTGTTTGCTTTATTCCAAGTTCCTAGCTCCAGTGGTTTGAACTTTGTGATTAATGGCCATTTATCCCTTTTGAGCCCTATATTACTATGGTTTTATGATAAATTCCAAAAAGTTCAGTGAATTTCCTGAAGTGTTTTGGACAAAAGGAGACTTTACCCCGTAAACATTTCCAAAAATCTAATCTTAGTGGATGTATATGCGAGGGGATGAACCTACATGCCAAACTTCAAGTTCCTAGCTGCAGCGGCGTGGTCATGGTGATTAAGGGGACATTTTTTTCTTTGTACCACATTTTCATTGAGTTTTTATTGGGAATTCCAAAAGTATATTTTAAGTGCATTAGCCAATACTCTATTTAAAATTACAGATTTTAGCAGAAGAGGTTTAAGCAGAAAGATAAGATGGATATTTTTTATCGTAACAATTTCCAAAAATCGTCTACGATGCAGGAGGAACCTACATGCCAAATTTTATGTTCCTAGCTTCAGCCGCTTCGACTGGTTGATTAAGGAGCCACTTTTTTCTTTGTACCACATTTTTATTAAGTTTTTGTTTAAAATTCCAAAAAGTTCATTAGACCATACTCTACACTCAGAAAACATACTCGGTCGTGACTACCGTTGTAGTTGGGGCAATCCGTTGCTTCAATCGAATAATCTTTCTGTTGAAGTTACAGTCATTCTGACACAGCAATAAAATTTCGATTGCTTCCACAGAAATTTGGTGATAACGACCAAAAAATTCGATAGCTATTACCCAAATACGGTTACTACGACGGAATGTATTCTCTTTATGTATTTGAAATTTCAGATTTCTAGCGAAGAGGTTTAAACAGAACGTTAAGCAAAACACTTTTTATTTTTTTTGTGCAACCTTTTAATTATTTCCAAAAATTATGTTTCCGAGAATTGTGTCTACACCGGAGACGGAACCTTCATACCAATTTTGAAGTTCCAAGCCCATGCGGTTAAAGCTGGGAGATTAGGCGGCACTTATTAACATTTGAACCACACTTTAACTATGTTTTTATCTCCAAAAGTAGTTAATTAGTCTGTACATTAAGGAACATATATTTTATACCAGCGGACAATGTACACAAGGTTGTTAGCGTAGATAAAACGTTTTTTTTTGCGTTAAAGTTCAAAATGTAATTTTTATTGGACAATACAATAAAGTATTACCTATTTTATTTTACAGATTTGCAGAAATGTTTTACTCAGCGAAGCCTGCTTCGGACATACCACAGAGTAAAAAACCCCTAAGTCCGGTCGCAGGCTGGCTACGCAGAAAAACTTTAACCCATTAATGCACATTGGCAACTTAAGTTGCCAGCCGAATTGTTACAATTTAGCATGCTCTGAACAAAAGTGAGAGTGTACAAAAATTTTGTCTCAAAATTAAAAAAAAAAAACTTCTGGGAATTAATGGGTTAATATTCACACAATGTTCTTTTGAAAAATTTGTCTATGAAGAATATGTATATTTTTTACTGGGGATTATTTGCATAATCATGTTAGGCATAGTTCCCATGTTGGTTTGGGGGTTATGATAGATACATTTTAATCCATAATCCCCACATCGGAAATTGGGATAATGTCATGTCATTCCTGCTTTAAAATGTAGATCCCCAAAAGATTAACTTCTTATAAAAATTTTCAAGGACCAAATCATTTTTTAACCAACTTTGTGCTTTGTGTTCATTTGTCAAAAAGAGTATATAATTTTGCAGCACTTGGAATCTAAAAATTTCAAGAGAATAGGTAAATGTATTTAAAAGTTATGAATTAGTACCAACTTTTACCCCTTTTTGTACAGTTAACTTCTAAATATCCAAAATATTTTATAATTTAATTTTTATTATTACTTGACTAGCTTAAATGTCCAATATATCGTAACCAATACTTTTTAATGTCGGAATACATTAAAAAGAAAATGATTTCCTGTTTTAATTATTTTGCTTAACCATTTCGAGAAGATGTTTTAAATTTTAAGCATAAAGCAATTGTACATGTCATTAAAAAGACACTTTTTCCCTTTAAATCTCTATTTATGAAAAGTTTTGATCAGAAGAGCAAAAAATATATCTTAAGTGAACTACGATATAATTACCTAATGGTTTTGGTTATGAGATTGTCCGTTTTTGCTCCTCTCTTGGTTGATGTCTACGCTTAAGGAAGTAACTACATGTCAAATCTCAAGTTCCTAGCTCCTACGATTTGAGCCATGCTATTAACGGACACTTTTCCTTTTTTAACCCCATGTTTACAAGTTTTAATTAGAAGTTCAAAGAAACACATATTTTAAAGGTCAGATTTGTAGCCAAATATTAGTTGGCAGAATATTAAAAGGGAGATTTTGCCCCTCACCTTAAGGAATTTCACCATATAAATTTCTTATTAGATAATATCTGTGCGGGACGAGGAACCTTCAAGCCAAATTTCAAGTTCCTTACTCCATCGGTTTAAGCTTTGTGATTAATCCCAATTTTTCTTATTTAAACCCAGTGTTTTTGGCGAGTTCCAAAAAATTTTTGGAACAGAAGTTTACAAAAACCCTCCTTAGTAGATGTCTAATTTAATCCAAATTTCAAGTTCAATATTTTTTACAATTTTTACCACGCCATTATTGGAAATTCTCTCCGGTAAATTAGCCTATTCCTCAGCGAATACATATTATAAAATTTAGATTTCTAGACAAAAGGGTTTGGGCAGTAAATCAAGAGGAAACCTTTTCACTGTTTGCTCCATTACGTAAACATTTCCAATAATCCCATATTTGTGGATGTCTACGCCAGAGAACGAACATACATGCCGAATTTCAAAATCAAGCTGTTTGGACTGAGTGATTAAGCGAACATTTGTTTTTGTGAAACATTTTTATCAAGTTTTATTTGAAATTCCATAGATTATTGGCTAATACACTTGAAATTTCAGATTTTTAGCCGAAGGGGTTTAAGCAGGACGATAAGGGGAAGACTTTTAATCTTTTTGTGCCACATAGTAACAATTTCCTAAAGTCGTGATTAGATGTATATGATGCAAAAGGAACCGCAGTGACAAATTTCAAATTCCAAGCTCCAGCGGTTTAGGCAGCGTAAATAGGCGGTACTAATTCCCTTTTGAATACAATTTTTACTATGTTTTTATTGTATATTTTAAAAATTATCTTTTCAGTAAGACCATTAGGGCGGGTCGATTTAATAATCGCCCAAAGCTCAGTGAAAATCGTATTCTAGGGATCAAAATAAGAAACTTTGCGGAATTAACCATACCTCTAAAACGAATTCTACTACCCCGAAACTGTTGACTTTTGTCCCGTAGGGTCAAGTTTTGAAAAATCCCACTTTGACCCATGTAGAGTGCCCCAATCGAGTCCAAATGTATGACCGACCCCCACTAACTTTGATCCACCCATGCTCGTGGCACACCCCCCTGGAACTCCCCTGGGGGGTTCCCCATACAAACATTTCAAAAAATCTCCATTTTTGGCACTTTATTTTATTATTTTTTATTTATTTTATTTATTTTTAATATTTTATTTATTTTTTCTCTTTAGAAATTTATTTAGTCAGAACATATGTAAATGAAAAAAATAATTTAACTTAGTAATAGAAAAGAAATAAAAAAAATTACTGTTTGAAGTCTTTTTGCTTTCAAGTCTGGGCAATTTCGCACGGCTCTCTTATGTCGTCGCCATAACAGCCTCTACATTTTCCGGTATAACTCGTTTGGAAACGCTAGCTAGCAATTGAACGTGTCGTTCTGTTGCAGGTCGTAAAATAGGTTGTGTGGGTTTTTTAAGCCACCACAAGACACAGCTGCATGTCGTAAACTTACTTAAGCAAAATCGGTTACAGGTAGAATTGAGCATAAAATTATCATAAAGGATTTTCCAGAAGTAATAAAAGGCGCACTTGCTTAACAGAAAGCATAAAATTATCATAAAGGATTTTCCAGAAGTAATAAAAGGCGCACTTGCTTAACAGTATTTGTGGTCAGATTAACGTTTAATTTACATGTAAGTATTTTATGGGCAGTTTTGACAACAAAATCGGTTACAGGTAGAATTGAGCATAAAATTATCATAAAGGATTTTCCAGAAGTAATAAAAGGCGCACTTGCTTAACAGATTTTGTGGTCAGATTAACTTTTAATTTACATGTAAGTATTTAATGGGCAGTTTTAACAACAAAATCGGTTACAGGTAGAATTAAAATTACCATTTCATTTTTATTACCTCGTAGACCATATATAACGCAACAGTTTTTGTGAATGCATTAAGTCGTTGTGAAGAACTCAAAGTGTGAAGTTCTAATTTCAGATAAAAAAATATTTAAAAAAAAAATCATTCCAAAACAAAAAGTTTACAATGAATCCACCATCCTTTACACCGCAAGATGAAGCAATAACAACATCAACAACTATCGAAAACCCAATGAGTCATATACCCAGGCATGATGTTACTGTTTTTGGTGTGTCTACTGATTTGACTGATCTTAATTTACCAACCCATCTGGATATTTTGAGATATTATTTTTACTTGAGCGAACAAAAAAAATTGCTCTATAAATCATTCACTATTCAAGTACAAGATAAGTTGATTGGAATTTGGAAAAAACTTGGTATGGAAATAATGCTGAAAAAAAGTGTATATAATAAATTGAATAGATTGCTTGTCAAATATCAAGAGCAAATCAAGAATAGAAACAAACACCAAGAATTTACAGAGTATGTAAAATCTCTGGAAACAATTTTTTTCATTGGAACATGTAAATGCGATTTGAAGGCAGCTCCATGTGCATGCGGTTTGGTTCCCGAACGCCTCAAAGAGTTTATGCACGATCAACATAATCAGAGAAGACTAACAATGGATGGATTTGCGATGGAAATTGAAGAGCAAGGAGCAACGTCTATGTCATCAATGCCAACATACCAAGATCCCGATGATTCAACATACGCACCGCCACCGGTTCAAGAAGATTTGGATATAAGCACAAGTTCACAATACACACAGAGATACGATTGTTTTAACTTTGCCTTGGTATGTGACAGATTTGGTGTGCCTGATAGAGTAGCATCAGCAATGGGAACCGCTCTTTTCCAAGATTTTAAAATGAAAGATACCCATGGCAAACCTCTCATCATGGATAAATCGAAAGTTCGCCGAGAAAAAGAGAAATGCAGACAAGAAGTGCTTCGCAAACGGTTAGATGATACCAATTTGTTAGCATTTTCATTCGATGGCAGAAAAGATGATACTTTAACGAGAGATGCAATTGATGAGAAGTATCATACTAGGATGGTAAAAGAACCTCATCTTGTTATTTTGAGAGAACCGAATTCTGAATTGATTGGTTACGTAAGACTGGAACATGAAACCGCTGAATACAAAACAACCAAATTAAATGATTTTTTTAACGATAAAAATATATCACTGAATGAATTAATTGGCATATGCGTTGACGGTGAGCCAACAAACACTGGCCCACACGGTGGAATTATACGACGATTCGAATTGCTGTTAAAAAGACCATTGCATTGGTTCGTTTGCCTTCTACACTTCAACGAACTTCCGTTTCGGCATTTGTTTGAAGCTTTGGATAAATCAACCAGCACTGGACCAAGATCGGCAACCGGAAAATTGAGCCGTCAAATCGAAACTTGTGAAACTCTTCCGGTAAGTTATTGCTATCACTCATTTATTATAATTGTCAACCGTTTTTAATTGCTTTATTTTTATATATTTTCAGGTGGTGGACGGCTTTCAGAAAATTGAGTTGAAAAATATGCCCCCTGCTCCAGAAAAAATTGAATTTTCCACCGATTCCAAGTACTTATACGACATGGCCCATGCAATTTCTAGCGGCGTGGTTTCAGTGGATCTGGCTAACATCAAACCAGGGAAAATTGTACATTCTCGGTGGCTCACCAAGGCCGCTAGACTATTACGATTATATGTGACAACGGAAAATCCAGATGCAAATTTAAGAATACTGGTTGAATTTATAATTACATGTTATGTGCCAATGTACTTCAATATTAAGTATTACAGCTCTGTCGTGTACGGTAGTAGATTATTTTTCGAATTCATTAGTTGGTCAAGATTTCTAGAACCTCGTTTACGCAAAATTGTCAATAAAGTAATTACAGATAATTCATATTATGCGCATTCGGAAAATATCTTGTTATCAATGTTGTTTGATGATAGCAAAGAAAAGCGCGACTGTGCTATCAAGATAATTCTACGCTATCGAACCGATGTTGACGACCCAACGGGACTTAGAGCTTATAAAAAACCAGATATAAACTTTTATTGCACAAGTTACACGGAAATGATCAATATGAATGACATAAATGACGTATTTGAACCACCATTCACTCGAAGCATTCCATACGATACTTTGAAAGAATATTTAAATCAAGATGATCCACCGTTTAATGATCCAAAAATTCCATCACACATACAAGGAACAGAACGACACGTTCAATTGCTAGCTAGCGTTTCCAAACGAGTTATACCGGAAAATGTAGAGGCTGTTATGGCGACGACGTTAGAGAGCCGTGCGAAATTGCCCAGACTTGAAAGCAAAAAAGACTTCAAACAGTAATTTTTTTTATTTCTTTTCTATTACTAAGTTAAATTATTTTTTTCATTTACATATGTTCTGACTAAATAAATTTCTAAAGAGAAAAAATAAATAAAATATTAAAAATAAATAAAATAAATAAAAAATAATAAAATAAAGTGCCAAAAATGGAGATTTTTTGAAATGTTTGTATGGGGAACCCCCCAGGGGAGTTCCAGGGGGGTGTGCCACGAGCATGGGTGGATCGGCCCTTCAAAGTTAGTGGGGGTCGGTCATACATTTGGACTCGATTGGGGCACTCTACATGGGTCAAAGTGGGATTTTTCAAAACTTGACCCTACGGGACAAAAGTCAACAGTTTCGGGGTAGTAGAATTCGTTTTAGAGGTATGGTTAATTCCGCAAAGTTTCTTATTTTGATCCCTAGAATACGATTTTCACTGAGCTTTGGGCGATTTTTTTGCCTCCCCACAAATCGACCCGGCCTAAAGACCATATACCAATGAGCACATAAGTTATGGTAACGGGCAAGCCCACTAGGTTGTTATCATAGATAATACCTTGCTTTGCCTTATTTTACAGCCTTCCATAAATGTTTTACTCAGCGAAGCCGGCTTTGGACATACCACAGAATAGAAAAATAATAAATATTGCCGCAGTCCGTCTACGCAGAAATACTGTAATATTCACACAATATTCTTTTGAAAAACGATCTTATAACTATGTAAGACATAGCTCCCATTTTGATTTGAGGGTTAAGACAGAAATATTTTCATTCGTAGTCCCCAAATTTGAAATGGGGATAATGCCATTCCATTAAATGTTTGGATACCAACACCAATACATTATGTTTTATTTTCCTTGAAAGATTAAATTCTTATCCAAAATCAATTACATTTTAAACTTGAACAATGCAGCGGGCATACTCCCTATTAGTACTAAAAATACATCTTAATCCGCTATGGTTCGGACCATAGTGTGTACGTATCACTACGTCATGGGGATGAGCCCTCTCGGTCGGTTAGGATGGGTAACCGTTCGTAAAAAAATTTTTAGAAGTTTTTTAATTAGTAATAAAAATACATCTTAAGCCGCTATGGTTCGGACCATAGTGTGTACGTATCATGGGGTATTTTGCAAATGGGATACTACCTCATTATAAGAAGGCATGTCCAATGACTTAAGCCGATCTACACATCTTTATTGGGCATCGATAGAATGTGGATTTATCACAATTTCATTAATTATCAAAGGTTACTAATCAAACTACATTGTTATGAAGCTTCAAACTCCTTAAGCTAGAGTTTACAGGCAAGGATCTGGATATGTGATCAACATCACATGAATTCTGTATAATATTCCACATGTTGGTCATTATATAAAAAAACTCCTTAAATATTTACAAAACTTACAATGAATAAAAATTTTTAGGCAGAACTACACGCAGGAAAAAGAGCATCGTTTTATAATAGTTTAAGAGCATCATGATATGACTACAATTCGTAGCAATCATATTATGATCCTAAATGACAATCATCTTCAATCATACTTTTTCTCTGCGTGTAGGTGCACTCCGGGCAAGCTCGGCTTTAGCCGGCTTGTACTACTATAAAATAAAAATGTTAAAAATTGTAAGTAATAACTAGATTTAATAAGACTTTGAAGGGAAGATTTTTTTTTAAAAAAGTACTACTATATAATGTTTAGTATACATATTGGTTTTGTGTGTAACTCTGGAACCAAGTGAGTCTCCACCTTAAAATTTTGCCACAAATGGATATTGAGATATGGGTCTTTGAACAGTAAACTTATAAAAATGACCTTCGACCTTTTAATACAATACAGAGAAAAATTTAGGACGCCATTTTGAAGGTAATGTTCTCACCTATAAAATGGTGTCAATAGGAAAATTGTAAGTTGTATAGTTTTAAAGTTATGAGCGAATTTTTTTTTTATTTATTTATTTATTTATTTAAAAATTAGTTATAAACTAGCGCAACAAGATTGATATCTTATAAATGACAGTGCTAGTAGTGTAAATATATACATTTTAAATGGATATTTAAATAATACAATTTTGATAGAAAAAAAATGTTAAATAGAAAAACAGAATTATATTTTTAAGAATTAATTATTAAATGAAATGTAAAATTAGTGTAATTAAAGTTAAGAAACCCAATTTGAGTATAACATAGTTTACGAGTTTGTGACAAGTTAAAAAGATTTTGTAACTCCTTTCTAAACTGCAATGCATTGCTTATGGTTTGAATTCTGTAGGGGAGTTTGTTCCAAAGACTATCTGTTGAAATGAAGAATTGTCTCTTTGACATTAAAGTTTTATGTTTTTTTCTGGATAATTCTTTTGCCACGAGGTAACCCACTAAATTTATTTTGGAGAAGAGGTAACTTGGCTGTTCTGCATAAATGATTTTGTGCAAAAATAGTAGACTCCTGAAGTTTAGTATATCACGAAAACTCATATTAAATAAGCGATAAGAGAAAAGAGATATGCTTGCACGACGGCTCCTCTTATATACATATCTGGCTATATTGTTGTAGGCAACATTAAGATTATGAAAGTCATGAGTATCACAGTTCGCAAAGACTTCACATTCATATAAGAGCACAGGGATGAGATATGTCTTAGCCAAAAGCATTCGAATATCAAAAGGAGTTGATAGTTGTACAGACCACAGATTTCTTAGCATCCCATGAACCCTTCCGACGGCACCATTGATGTGATTGGTCCATGTGAGACGATCATTTAAGGTTATTCCCAGGTTTTTTGACGTTTGAACAAAAGAAATTGCAAAGTTATTAATTCTTATTTTGATATTTGGGTCAAGGATACGTTTACTTTTTGAGATGAATATGCATTTTGATTTGGCGGGATTAAGGCATAAACCATTATCCGCTGGCCACTGGTGAATATTGTTTAAGTCGTGATTGATGTTAGATACACAGGTGTTAATGTTGTTAAATTTAGAACTTGCATATAATTGAACATCATCAGCATACATCTGAATATTACAATTGGTACAAACATCAGGGAGATCGTTAATGTACAGACAAAAAAGCAGCGGCCCAAGTATTGAACCTTGAGGTACACCTCTATTAATGTTTAGAACATTAGAACTCAGTCCATTAACGTGCACCAACTGGAAGCGACACTCAAGGTATGACTTTATGAGATTACATGCAGAGCGGGAGAAGAAAAATAGTTTTTCGAGTTTGGATCGAGTGATCTCCAGTATCAAATGCTTTGCTGTGATCAAGAAGCACCAGGAAGGACTACATCAACCAAGGCTGTTATGCGACTTCGTCCTTTCATGAATCCTGATTGTTTCGAGGATAAAAGCTTAAGTGTTTGAAGAATTTCCAATGCCTTTGACAGAAATGGAAGAATGGCTATTGGACGATACTCATTACCTGATTTTGGAATATGAATTATCTTCGAAGTTTTCCAACAATCTGGATAAACTGATTTGGTGAGAATGTTGTTGAATATAGCAGTTATGATTGGCAGAAGTTTTGGAAGTAGGGCTTTTAAGAATTGTGAGGGCCGTGCTATAATTTTTACCTCATATGTAGTATTTTTTTATTTTGGTAGTTTCTAAACTTCTCTTCATATAACGTCTTTGTTTAAATACTCTTAAAAACTTCCTTTTGTTATTCCTATTTAAATTTCTTGTCTTTGAGTTTTCTCTCTTTTGATATTAATGTTGCAAATTTTTTTTCTTTTACGGTCATACAACAAAGAATTAGTTGTTGTAAATTTCGGAGTTGGTGACTTCATTCAAGTTCGCTAGACATCAATAATTTAATTACAAAGTTAAAGTTGAGAACAACAGTCGACGCGACTATTAATAGTGCTTAATAAATAAGTGTTTTTTTTACATATTTTTTGTTAACACGTTGAATCTAAAAGTGAAAATTTAACTTTTGAATTATTTTATATTAAAGAAAAGATTTAAAAGTTTTACAGAAAAGTGCCTCAGGTATTTATGCTGGAAATGGTCTAGGTTAATTCATTATTGCATTGAAAATGTGTTTATTTCTCTACCATAGAAAATCTTTTGAATCATGTGGAAAACGTCGTTGTATTTCTTTGGGAATGGTGAGCCCATAAAACCCCACCAACATCTTACGGCGAACGTATTAAGGTTTGGGCAACTAGGTAAAATTTTAGAGGCTTTATATTCTGATTGACATCAGAGGAATTATTGTTGGTAACTTGTCTGTTAGACTCACTCTCAACTTTGGAAAACCACGTGGTCTCTGTTAACTCTTTGTGACGTGCTTCCAGGTTGTATTGGTAACTCGAAATTAATAATTTTTATATAACTACAAATTGCTGCATAAATTTACAATTTTCTAAATTCATTACAATCAACCCATGTGCGAAATCACATGGGCATAAATTTTGATCGCTTGGGATTCAAATTGAGCTAACGGTAAATATTTTCCAAAAGAATTTTTACTCGCGCATGTTGGTTAGCTAGTGTAAAAGTCATTAATTACAAGGAATAATAATAAAATTTCTAATATTCCGGATTTAATCAAAATTAAAGATTAAGATACCCTTATATCAGGGAAAACTAACGTTTAAATTTGTTCTAATTTTAAATTCTAAATTTTTATTCTACATTTAAACTTTGGAAATTGTAAAAGATAGACGTGTTGTTGGTTACGTCCCGGAAAATTTGTAAAGAAAGATACTTACAAGGTGTTTGTAGTACAAAAAGTGTTTGAAACATAAACAAAACTCTGAAAGTATCCTGTGTAATTGTTTTTGCGTGGCGAATTGTGTTGGTTCATCTTTTATTTGTTTTTTAAAAATACTTGATTTATATTAATATTCACTGGAAAATCAAAAAGTTTAAAATCACTCAAAACCGAAATAAATTTGTAAATAAACGAGGCAATAAATCAAGTCAGCTGGCTTCTAAGAGCAAGTTTAAAAGCAGTGCTACCAGACTGTTAAAATCTATACATTGAGATCACCATTTTATCGACACCATTTACAAAACCGTTTTATCGTCTATTACTAAAGCAACGTTCACACTATCTATCATACAATATGGAACAAAAACAAGCTTTTGAAAATCAAATGATGCAAACCCCTAAAAGAAAGCATATTGAAGTTTTACCACATTCAGAGGCCACAAACAGCTCAGTTGGGAACATGGCTATTGCCGATCTTGTGGGCTTAATGTCTAGTGTGCTGGATGAGAAACTAAAACATTTACCAACAAAAAAATGATTTAGAAAACGTGAAGCATCATATAGATGAAGTGAAATCAGATGTTAACAAAATATCTATGGAAAATAAAGAGCTCAAAGAGGAAGTAAAAAGTTTGAAAACTAACTGGGAATGCGATCAAAAACGGTTAAGTCAACTTGAAGATGAGGTCCGAAAGAAAAAAATTATAATTAGAGGACTTAAAACCCAAAAATCAGTCATTGATGCTGTTAAAGCAATTTATAAAGATCAACTCAAAATCAGTAAAGCTGCTGCAGAAATTGAAAATGTTAAAAAAATGTAGGAGCACGATGGTAAAATGACGGTTATTGTTGAAATGCGGACATCTGAAATAGTAAGAGAAGTTCTAAAACAAAGCAAGGAATTAGCGGGAACATCCATATTTATAGATAGAGATCTGAGTGCTGAGCGTCAACAAAAAAAGAAGATTATGATTGTTTTACGTAAAGATATATTGGCTGTTAGTGAAAGTAAGCGTATCAGTGTAAGAGGTGACAAGGTAGTGATTGCAGGAAAATGGTTCATCTGGAACAGGCAAAATATATTAATGTGTGGTCAAAAATCTGGGGAAGAGGAGTTAAGAAACATTTATGGTGAAAATAGCACAAAAATTAATATGGATTATAGTAAACTTATTTTAAAAGTAAACCCAACAAATTCAAAAAACTAATCAAATCAGTTCAAACAAAACCAAAAAATTATAGAAATGTAAGTACAAAAAGCATTGATAATATATTGATAATAATAGATAATACAGAAAACAATAGTAAATTTATTAAAATCGTATCATATAATATAAATGGCTTAGAAAATAAACGGTTATTTAATGAGTTTTTTAAATATATTAAAACCTATGACATTGTGGTACTGCTAGAAACCCATTTAGGCGAAAACAAAATCGAAAATTTTAAAAAGTATTTCAGAGACTTTAAAACTTATTGGAAATTTGCGGAAAGGACAAGTAATCGTGGCAGATCTAGCGGAGGTTGTATGTACGCTGTTAACAATAGTTTGAAGGAATATGGAATACGTCATGAATTCTGTAATGTATGTGAAGTAGATTGCTTAGAACTTCAAACAAAACATGAAATAATTTCAATTATACCATTGTATCTTAGAAGCGCTAATTGGGAAAGTGAATACCAAGTAGTTGAACGTTTATTTTTATATAATAAAGTAATTAACCCCATAATAATTGGAGACCTAAATATGAGAATAGGAGAGCTACAACAGATACATGAAGAGTTAATTTGGAGTAAATTTAGTGCCGGACTAACTGTAAGAAGGTCAAAAGATAAAGTATATGACAGCAAGGGTAAACGATTTTTAGAGTTATGTACTGATTATGGTTTGATGGTGTTAAATGGCGTTACTAGAGGTGATGAAGAGGGCAACGTTACTTTTGCCAGTAGTAATGGACAATCTGTAATTGATATTTGTGCAGTGTCGCAAGATATACTGAAATACGTCAATACATTTACAGTCGAAGAAGGCATATGGTCGGATCACTTTCCAATTCACTTGAATCTCAAAATCGATTTAGAAAAATCACAAGAAAACCCCTTCAACATGTTAAAAAAGCTGAAATGGATCGAGGAAAGCAAGGAACGTTATCAAGAAAACGTAATACAAAATTTAGAAGAAATAAAACAAGCAAATAATGTCATAAATATAAGCGATATAATAAATATAATCAGAAGCGCATCAGGTAATTTTAAAAAAAGAACTTTGAAAACAACAAATTTTAGAGAAAACTGGTTTGATAAAGATTGCTTAAATGGAAGAGATGAGTCTTTTCAAATGCTTAAACAGTTTAGGGAAACACAAGAAGAAGATCAAAGAGTTGTATATCTAAGAGCTAACAGGGCATATAAAGAGATATGTAATAAAAAGAAAATACAATAATATGCAAATTTGGAATCAAAAATATGCACAATAACAAATACTAAGGAATGGTGGAGCATTGTAAAAGAGTTAAGACAAGATACCTTGCATATGATCCCAAATATTTCACCATCGGACTTCAGAATGTATTTTGAGAACCTTTTAAATCCCCCGCAGCTATCAAGTGATATATCATACGCAGCATTGTGGTGAAATGATTCAGATTTAGATGCAGTTATTACAGTAGATGAGGTTAAATGAGCATTGTCAAAGGCGAAATATAATAAGGCGCCTGGTATTGACAGAGTGCCATATGAATTTTTCAAAAATGCACCTATAGAACTTTTGCAGGAACTTACATTAGCGTATAATCTATCGTTAGACAGTGGTTGTGTAGATGAATCCTTCCTGATGAGCGTTATATTCCCAATATTTAAAAAAGGCGATAACGATATTCCAAGTAATTACAGAGGGCTATCGTTTATGAACTGCGTTGCGAAAGTTCTTATGGGTGTAATAAGTGAACGATTATTTGCCTGGGTGGAAAAACACAAAATTCTGACAGAATATCAAGCAGAATTCAGAAAAAATTATTCAACAGTGGATAACATATACAATCTTTCGGCAATAGTAAATTTAAAGTTTTACGAGAAAAAGAAAGTATATGCGTTCTTTGTCGATTTCAAAGCTGCTTTCGATAAAGTATCTCGAAGACTACTTTTCTATAAACTTCATGAAATGGGCGTTTCAACGAAGATAGTTACTTTTCTAGAATCGGTTTATAGAATCACCAAATCCGTTGTGTGGACTGGAAAAGAAATGTCAGAAGAATTCGATACAAAATCTGGTGTAAAACAGGGTTTTCTTCTATCTCCTTTGCTGTTTGCGTTGTACAAGTTAAGGCATGTCACCGTCATTGTGAAGAACATGCCACCCAACTTGACAAGCAACTTAGCTTGTCACTTATTCTTTTTATGTCGCAATATCGTATTGCATTTACTTTTCGGTCACAAACCCCCATTGCGTTCATCCAACCTTTTGAATTGTTTTGGGTGTCAGTTTCGACACACAAACATTTAATGATAACGCTTTCATTGCATTTTTCCCTAAGTCATTGCACTTAAAACGTTCACAATTTATTATTGTGAAACAAATGCACTTGAACATTATTTATGTTTGCTTCAGCACTCAGCATTTTTCGGGTTTGTTTAACGTAACATTTTTTTTGTGTTCCTCTGTTGCTGAGGAAAGTGTTTTGGCTTTATTTAGTAATGGAAAGTAAAATTTAATTTTAGTTTTTAAACAGACTCAAGCCTACATAGTAGGAAAAAAAGAATTAAATAAAATAATTATAATCTTAATATGAATTGTAACTTACGTTGTAGATCATAAATTGAAATTAATAAATGACTAAACATAAAACAAACTTAAAATAATTTATTGAAGAATAAAATAAAAGGTGAAGAAATAGAAAACTAACTGGCGCCCAACTCGGCTTAAACGAACATTCTAAGTGAATAAAAAATCCTTATAAAAAGGATACAAACAAAAAAACTAAATCTAAAATACGAATCTTCATAATAAGTCAAACGAAGAAAAAACTTTAACTTTTGAAAAAAACCTACAAACTTTAAGTGAATAAACCCATCTAAGCGATCATTGCCTGTTGACTACAAATCAACTTATAGAACTAAAATCAACTTTAAAAAGCAACTCAACTGTAACACCAACTCTAAAAGCAACTCAACTGTAACAGCAACTCTAAAAAAAATCAGCTTTAAAAGCAACTCAACTTTAACACCAACTCTAAAAAAAATCAACTATCAACTTTAACATCAACTCCTAAATCAACATGGTATCGAGGCTGATTCCTTTGTGAGTAGTTATAATTATTATAAGTAAAATTGTTTAAATAAATTAAGTAGCAAAACGGGTATTACGATTTTCCTTTTTTTGTAATTGCAAAACCTTTATCTTTGAGTTCTAAGTAAAAATTGAAAGAATATAGAGAATTTTCTTTTTTAGAGCTCCTATTGAAACTGCTCGTCCAACTAGATGCAGACAGACGATAACGTCCTCTTAGAGACTGAGCAACTTTTATCTAGACTTACGCATTTAACCATTTCCGAACCGCGCATAGATACCAATATGAACGCAGAAACCGTTAGAACTCTCCTCGAAACAGCCATTGTTCAGGCCACAGACCGAACTAGGCAGGAGTTCCAAGTTACTATCGATCAGCTTAGTAATAGACTTGGAGCCCTTGAACCTACCGCTTCAGTTGTCGAACATAGACCTATCGAGATCATTGCAGGTGTCCAATGCAACGAGACATTGGATATCATAAAATCGGTTCCTGAATTCGGGGGTGATGCCAATAAGTACGTCTCTTGGCGACAAGCTGCAATTACGGCCCACAAACTCTTCGAGCCCTTTGCAGGGAGTTCAAAATACTATTAAGCAGTTGCAATACTGCGCAATAAAATTATCGGAAATGCCGATTCAGTGCTTAGCACTTATAACACGGTATTAAATTTCCAGGCTATAATGGAACGACTAGATTTCGCATATTCTGACAAAAAGTCAATCTATACTTTGGAGCAAGAGCTCTCAACGTTGCGGCAAGGCCAAAATACTCTACTTCAGTTTTACGACAAAGTAGAACATAAGTTAACGGCCATAGTGAATAAAGTTTTAATGTCACATCAGAGTGACCCTTCTTTGTTAACTTCACTCAATAGGAAGTATCGGCAAGATGCACTCCGCGTCTTCATTTCGGGACTTCGTAAACCCCTATGCACAACTCTATTTTCATGCAAACCTATCGATTTACCTTCAGCCCTGGCAATGGCTCAAGAACTTGAGACGAACCAGAACAGGTATTACTTCGCTGAAATTTACAGCAATGGGTTGAACAGAGATTTCTCTGTACAACAGCAACCCCAGAGAACACCCTACAGTCAGAACCAAAGGAATGGTATTAACAGACCATTTAACGGGGATAACTACCAACCTCGTCCGCAACAACCCCATTACCAAACAAACTCCAATCGAAATGTCAGACCCTCCTCAAATTCCAAATTTCAAACGTTTACTCTCCCTCAAACCAACCAACAAACTTTCGCGTCACGACCACACAACCATGCATTGGACACGGACGTTAGCATGAGAACGGTCCGTACAAATAATTTCCCACAACCATTTAAGAGGAATCCAGAATCAGGTAGATTCAACGGTAATAAATTTCAGAGAATCAATCACCTAAATGAGCAACCTCTTATCGATGGCGAAACGGAATATCATGAGCAAGCGGGAATAATATCCGAGGTACTAGACGACGAATTTAATGATAATATTAATTTTTTAGAGGAAGTTCCGTCCTCCCCTACGTCGAACGAACAATAGGCGGACGGTCTATCAAACTTTTAGTTGACACAGGTGCCACTAAAAGCTATATAAAAATCTGCGACAAACTTAAAGGTATAAACAATTATCCCAACCCTTTTTAGTTAAATCAATTCATGGAGCAACGGAAATTAACCACGGAACCCTTGTAAATGTCCTTAACACTACCGAAACCTTTTATTTACTCCATAACCTACCCTATTTTGACGGTATAATAGGCTTCAGTTCGATAAAGACCGCAAACGCAATAATAGACACGGGAAGAGACACTATTTTTTCGACGGTGGTCAAATAGGGCTAAAATATTTAAATTTAGACTTAGTAAATTCACTCTCCGAACAAAAAATTCCCTCAGATATTGAAGAATCTTTTTTTAAAATGATCCATGAAAATGACAGTGTTTTCGCAAATCCCGACGAAGCACTGCCATTCAACACCAATATCTCGGCCACTATAAGAACAAACGACCAAGAACCTGTCTATTCCAGGTATCAGGCTTGCCCAATGTCTATGGTCGAGTTCGTAAATAGCGAGGTTCATAAACTTCTAAAAGATGGCATTATCAGACCTTCACGGTTTGGGTTGTTGACAAAAAAGGCATTGATGAGCTCGGTAAACCTAAGAAACGCCTTGTATTCGATTATACAAAATTAAACTCGAAAACCGTGTCTGACAAATACCCCATTCCAGACCCATCTATCATCTTGGCTAACCTTGGAAGAGCTAAATTCTTCACAACTCTGGATTTGAAAAGCGGGTTCCATCAAATAAATCTCATCGAACGTGATCGCGAAAAGACTGCGTTTAGCGTAAATAACGGTAAATACGAATTCTGTCGGTTACCGTTCGGATTGAAAAATGCACCCAGCATCTTTCAGCGAGCTATCGATGATGTTTTAAGAAAGGAAATCGGTAATACCTGCCACGTCTATATAGACGACATCATTATATTTTCTGACTCTGAGCAGAATCATATAAATGATATCGACAGGATATTACGAAAACTTTATGAGGCTAATATGAGGGTCTCCCTGGACAAATCTAAATTCTTCAAAACTTCTGTTGAATTTTTAGGATTCGTCGTCACCACCAATGGCATAAAAACCTGTCCAAGCAAGGTTGCCGCTATCCTCAATTACGAACCTCCAAGAACTTTAAGGGGCCTTAGATCATTCCTAGGACTTGCGGGTTACTATAGAAGATTCGTAAAGGACTACGCAGCCATTGCAAAACCCCTCACCAAATTGTTGCGAGGTGATAATGGTCATATTAGCACTCAGCAGTCAAAAAACGTACAAATAACGTTAGACGACGAAGCTTTTAATAAACTAAAGAAGCTTCTCGCTTCAGAGGACATATTACTCCTCTACCCAAATTTTGCCAAACCTTTTGACTTGACAACTGATGCCTCTTCTCACGCCATCGGCGCCGTCCTGTCACAAGAAGGACGCCCCATTACAATGATTTCGCGTACCCTTTCAGCCACTGAAGAGCATTATGCCACCAACGAAAGGGAGCTCCTGGCCATCGTATGGGCCCTGAAAACACTCCGCCATTATCTTTACGGTGTGAACCAGCTGAACATATTCACTGACCATCAACCTCTAACCTTCGCCGTTTCTGAACGAAACCCTAACTCGAAAATTAAGCGTTGGAAAGCTTTTATAGAAGAGTTTTCACCTAGGTTTTATTATAAACCAGGTAAGGATAATGTTGTTGCGGATGCCCTCTCAAGGCAGTTTCTTAATATTGTCACTGATACTTCCTCGCAACCTTCATTACAAGTCTGTAATAGCGAAATCTCCCTAACCGCGGTAATTCCAGCGGTATAAAATCCGTTAAATTGTTTTAGAAACCAGATAATAATTGTTCAAGGTGCTGAGTCTAAACGAGAAACAAAAATTCTTTTCCGAGACCGTATTCGTCATTATATTTCATTCATAAGTATTGATGAACTCCCCACCACAATTAAGAACGTGGTGAACCCACAAGTAGTTAATGGAATTCACTGTGATATTCACACATTGGGACAAATACAGCATGATTTGGTAACGAATTTCCCCTCGGTTAAGTTTAAATATGCGAATAAACAAGTCACCGACGTCTTCAACCTTGATGATCAAAACGAAATTTTACTTAACGAACACACTAGAGCTCACCGTTCCCCAGCGGAAAATGTTAAACAAATCCTCCGCGACTACTATTTCCCAAACATCAGGAAAAGGCTAAACAAATAACCCTAAATTGTGAAACATGCAGACAAGCAAAGTACTGCATTCATCCAAAAAGCCATGAAATAGGTCCAACGCCCATCCCATCCTCATCGGGATATCTACAACACGGAAAGAAAACTATTCTTGACGTGCGTAGACAAATTTTCCAAATTTGCAATAGTTAAAAACATAGCCTCAAGGGCTATCATAGACATTAAGCCAGCCCTTATGGAAATTTTGAATTTTTTCACTACTAGGACAATAATATGCGACAACGAAAAAGCCCTCGTTTCTAACGCCATTAAGATACTTGCAAAAGATCATTTTGGGGCAAATATTTTCGTAACACCACCAATGCACAGTACTTCAAATGGGCAGGTCGAACGCTTTCACAGCACCCTCACGGAAATTGCCAGGTGTCTGAAAATTGACGACCCAATGGCCGACCCTTTGGAGACAATACTTTTGGCAACGGCAAAATATAATAGGACAATTCACTCCACCACTGGAGCAAGGCCAATTGACATAATCCATTCTGCCTCAGAGGACCTTAGGAAATCAGTACACCTTAGACTCACTGACAAACAAAAGAGCGATCTGACTTATCACAATAGAAATAGAACCTACAAAACGTACAACCCTGGTGATACAGTATTCATTAAGAGAAACAAGCGTTTAGGTAACAAGTTTTCGAAAATCTATAACAAAAAATTAGTACAAGAAGATTTAGGAACCACTCTAAAAATCGACAATAAAATAGTTCATAAGGATAACATACGATTCCTTATTACAGAATCCTAATTTTGTGGACCAACATCCCAACTTTAAATTCCACCATTTATGACTACAGCTCCTCTCACTATATCCCAGTTGCAGATGGGCCGGTTGCTATTTTTGAGAACTATAAAACCCTGGCTCACGTGACCAACCTAACCAATTTTATATCAATCATTAAAGAGACGACAAACCTTTCACAAATCTTGCCCAACTCCCATATGAAGAAGTTACTGCTATCTGACGTTAACGAAATGGAGAAAATGTTGAACGCACTCTGGGTCCACCACAGGCATGCAGGAAGTCTAAATATAATCGGTACCGCACTAAAGGTTATTGGTGGCACACCAGATTATGACGACTTCAATGAAGTTCGCAACAAGCAGGGTGAACTAATTACTGCCAACAACAAACAAATTATAATAAACACTGAAACACATTCACAGATCAACAACATAACTCGTACCGTCAACCTACTTCTTAAGGGAACAAAACAACGAGACCTTAACTCGGAAAATATATATGATTTGCTAAGCAGTAGGAACAGAGCGGTTTTAAGGGAACTCGATAGCCTATCGCTATCTATAGCCCTTGGCAAGGCTGACATCATTAACCCTACACTACTGGATGCCCCAGAAATAAATTTCATACTAAATTCGGAAAACAATTTGAACATTAGCACGAGCGAAATTGTCGCCAACTCAAAACTAAAGATTTTGCAAAACACTGAAATTATTACCTTTTTAATTAAATTCCCTATTATTAAGCAACTATGCAATAAAAAATTAATTTTTCCAGTAATACGTAACAATAAAATTCTGTCATTGGAATCAAGCGTAGCAGCTAAGTGTATGAATAATTACATTATACTAGAAAATTGTACAAAAAAAGGATTTTCCTCATTTTGCCAGCAACTAAGAAACACAAATGAATTCTGTCTTGAAAATTTACTAAACAAAAATACGGGTCATTGCAACACGATTTCGGCCCACGGCATACCAATCATTAACCCAATTGACGATGGTATCGTCATCATAAATGACCAACCAGCAAACATTACAGACCAAGGCGAAATAAAAAATCTCCCGAAGGGCACATTTTTAATTACCTTTGAACATGACCTCCTTATTAACAATACCAAATTAATTAACCTTAGGAAAACTGATTTCATAAGCCCCGAGATCCCGATCGCCCACTCCGTTAATCTTTCAAACCACATTCCCTTGTTGTCTCTCCCATATCTCCACGAGTTAAACATTGAGAACAGAGATACCATCTCCCAGCTTCATTCCAACGTAAAAAGCACTTACTATGCTGTAATTTCAGTTTCATCAGTCATACTACTCGCACTCATAATCTCCCTTATCACATTTGTCTTAACAAAGAGACGGGCAAAAATTGACCTCATCAATGTGGTTCGTAGTGTCAGTCAGACAGGGACGTCTGAAACTTAAAAGAGGGAGTAGTTAAGGCATGTCACCGTCATTGTGAAGAACATGCCACCCAACTTGACAAGCAACTTAGCTTGTCACTTATTCTTTTTATGTCGCAATATCGTATTGCATTTACTTTTCGGTCACAAACCCCCATTGCGTTCATCCAACCTTTTGAATTGTTTTGGGTGTCAGTTTCGACACACAAACATTTAATGATAACGCTTTCATTGCATTTTTCCCTAAGTCATTGCACTTAAAACGTTCACAATTTATTATTGTGAAACAAATGCACTTGAACATTATTTATGTTTGCTTCAGCACTCAGCATTTTTCGGGTTTGTTTAACGTAACATTTTTTTTGTGTTCCTCTGTTGCTGAGGAAAGTGTTTTGGCTTTATTTAGTAATGGAAAGTAAAATTTAATTTTAGTTTTTAAACAGACTCAAGCCTACATAGTAGGAAAAAAAGAATTAAATAAAATAAATATAATCTTAATATGAATTGTAACTTACGTTGTAGATCATAAATTGAAATTAATAAATGACTAAACATAAAACAAACTTAAAATAATTTATTGAAGAATAAAATAAAAGGTGAAGAAATAGTAAATTAACTTACATTAATGACCTGCATGAAGTTTTAGGTGGAGGCCTATCTATAGAAAATGAAAACATTAGATTACTTTTATACGCAGACGATATTGTTGTAATGGCGGACAATATAGACACGTTGCAAAACATGATTAAAAGATTGGAAAAGTATTGTGAAGACTGGAATCTAGAAGTTAACCTGAGTAAATCGGAAATTATGGTATTTAGAAATGGTGGTAAAAATGCAAGAGAAGAAAGATGGATGTTTAAGGGCAATGAGATAAAGATAGTACCAAGTTTCTGTTATTTGGGAATGACATTGTCTCCAAAAATGATATTTAAGCAACATATTGAAAGTAGAAATAATTCTGCTAAAAATAGTATAAACTCTACCTGGAATTGTTTCTTAAGCAAGGCTAACATCCCATTACGAGCAAAATTGCAACTCTTTCAAGCAGCGTGTAGAGCAATCCAAACATATGTGGCACAAGTGTGGGGGCATTCATACTTCGGTGAAACAGACAAACTTCAACGTTATTTTGTTAAGAAGATATTGTGTTTGCCCAAATTCACACCTACATATATGCTGATGCTGGAAACTAATATGGAAGATGGGCACCTTTACACACTAGATCTGCACCTGCGATATGTATGTCGTACTCTTTTTGAATACGGTTCAAATAGGTTACCCCACAAGCTATCTCTTCAACTTATTCATAAAAAATATTATGGGTAAAAGACATTCAACAACTCTGTACACAGCTTAACATGACCTGGGAATTTCAAAATATATCACGAAATTATTTTAACTGCCAAAGTAATAAATTAATGGAAAAGTTAAGAATCTCAAACAAGAAAAGATACCTGCAAAGTGCAATTTGTACTGACAGATTTTACAAGAACCTGGATTTTTCAAAAGGATCATATTACATGATAGATGGAAACTCGCAAAATAATATAATGTGGATCTTCAAAGCAAGATGTGATTTGATTGAGTTAAATGCTACGCGTTTTGGCTCAAGATCAAAAATATGTTCTTTATGTAACCTAAATGAGGAAGAAAGCATATATCACTTCATAGGTCGATGTCCAGTTCTAAAAGAGTTTAGATACCGTTATTTTGTAAGAACATTTTTACATCGAGATACAGTCGTTGAAATTTTGGACGGCAGATACGCAGGTTGGGATAATCTTATATATTATCAATGCTTTAAAGTACAGGAAAATATTCATAAATGAATATAATTATTAACAACAAAATTTTAATTATTATGTAAACCAAAACTAAACACGTTATGATTTTTAAATTTAGGAGAAAATAATTCTCTTGTTCGACAGACGACTATGGTCAATGTCGTAATATCTTCATTTTCAAAGAAAAGAAACAAATTGAAATCTATTATAATTATAAACTTTTTTGTATAATTTTTTTTAATGAAAATAAAGATTTACTACTACTACTACTATTCTACATTCTAATTTTTTTTTTAAATTTCCCAAACTGGATATTTCCTAATGTATTATTTTCAAACTGGTATCTTTTAAAGAAATCATTAAAATTAAATGCTAAAATTTTCTAAACTATTGATAGTTTAAACATTTAAAATATTATAAAGAAATTTTTTCTTTACTAGTTGATATAATAATTATACTATACAATTTTGTGAGTGTAACTTTAACGTAAACATGATAGTAAAGTATGGTGGTTTTATTTAAATTAAATCTTAGACTTTACCGCAATTAATGCAAGAATAATTTTCAAATTACATTAAATTTCGGAAAATAACTTTAGTGTTATGGCTAATTCTAATTGTATACAATCCAATGGAATCGTATGTTTTTTATGCCAAATGTAGATGATCAAGTCAATTTTCTACACAACAATATGGACTTACTTTATAACAAATACATTATAGTCAAAACAAAACGCATTCGATATGAACACCCTTGGTTTTCAAATGAAATAAAGTTACTAATCACTGAAAGAAATCATGCCTATGTGAGATGGAAAAGGTTTAAAACTACGGAGCTTCATCTAACTTTTAAGTCCTTGAGAAACACAGTAAACATGCAAGTAAAGATTGCCAAGTCAAAATTCTATGAAGAGCATTTTAAATCTGCAGTTAGTTCGAAAAAGAAATGGAAATCAATTCGTAACATGGGAATTATAAACCAAGAAAAAAATTATGTCAAAGAACGTATAGATGTCAATCAATTAATCTATCATTTATAAATATACCAATGCCAACTCCTGATACTAATTTTTACACAGAAATTTTTGCCCACCACTCGAAAGCGTTTGACACTGTGGAACACTCTATTCTTTGCCTTAAACTTAAACATATGTGCAATTTTTCACCAACTGCGGTAAAATTAATATCTTCATATTTACAAGATAGATCCCAGGCAGTTTACTATGGTAATGACAAATCAAATAGTTGTTTAGTATCGAGAGGGGTACCACAGGGTTCTATACTTGGTCCACTTTTATATTCCATATACTCAAATGATTTACCTTCTCAACTTAAACACTGTGGAATACAAATGTATGTTGCCAACCATCCGATACCACAGAATGCATTAGTAAGCTAAACCAGGACCTAGACAGAATAAACTCATGGGCTTCAAGGAATGGTCTTTGCTTAAACGCTAGGAAAACTAAAGCTATGGTAATTGGTAAGAGCAAACTGATCCCCACATCTTTTCCGCCAATCCAAATAAACAATTCGAGTATAGAAATAGTGGCATCAGCTAAAAATCTTGGTGTTATATTTAATTCTAAACTTGACTGGTCTAACCACATTAATGCAATATGTGGTAGAACGTTCTCTATGTTACGCAATCTGTGGATGACCCAATATTACACTCCGTTTGAAATACGTATGTTATTGGCAAAGACATATCTAATGCCAACACTGTTGTATGGGTGTGAACTTTTTTCAAGCTGTGATTCGGCAAGTCAGAAAAAACTTAACGTTACTTTCAATAATATCGCCAGATACGTTTTTGGTATTAAGCGGTTCTCAAGAATTTCTCGTTATGCAAAGCAGTTATACAACATATCTTTTGATAACCTGTTAAAATGCCGCTGTCTAATTTTCTTACATAAAACTATCTACTCAAAACAACCAGGCTATTTATACAATCGTCTTATCTTCTCTAGATCAAATAGAGGAAAAAGATAAACAGTTTTCGATATCGTAATCAGATATCTGAAAGACATTTTTTTATAAGCTCCATTCGGCTCTGGAACCGACTACCCCACAATATCCAAGCAACAAGCAATGCTAAGCACTTTAAACGCGAAATATTTAAACATTTTTCTTAACTTTTTTAATTAAACTATTTTATTTTATTTTTTTTTAATATTATTGTTTTTTTTTTTTTTTTAATTTTTTTAAATTTAGTATTTTCTTTAAATCATCAAGAACTGTTTTATAAAATTATTTATTTGTTGCCTACTGTATTTTGCCTAATTGTATATTAATCTTTTATATTAGTCAAGCTTTTTATATGCTACATTTGTGATTAAAGTTATATGTACAGTGCTATAAAAGACTCGTTCTTGTTGCACTGTGTACCAAATAAATAAATAAATAAATAAATAAATAAAATAAAATTGAACATAAAACTTAAAATGAATTTTGAATAAACCGTTTTGTTAACCTAATGTAACCAAACCATTTCTGTGTAGTAATTTGGATTACCAACATAATTTAATTGGATAATTATTGGTAACATGGTAAGGATAAGGGCAGGGAGAATATAACATCACTTTTTCCAACCCTGTTGTAAACCACATTCCAAATGGTAGTGTCAATAGTTTTAGTAGAATAATTTTTGGTCAATTTAGTAAATATTTTTATACAAACCAGCAAGTGGCGATCATTAACATTTTCAAGTGAATAAACAGTATTCCAGCAAATATTCCCAACATATTGGTCCAGTATCGTATAATCGATATTTCGAAAATCGCGGTATGTTGTATGGGCACTTTATTAAAATTTTGATGTTTTGCCAATTTTCAGGATGTCATATTTTGAAAACCGAATGGGTCGAAAGGTTAATGATTCATTAAAATCGGAGATGACAAATCCGAAAATAATAGTTTTCTGTGCGGTTTGACATGGAATTTCCCAATTTTTCTTCAACACCTGAGCTTCACCCAAACTAAAATCCACCACAATTCTCAAAAATCTTTTGGGCCATATCCGCTTTAAGAATTGGTGAAACACAATAATAAACTTAATTATTTTCAATGTTATGTTTTGCAGGTTTTTCAAAAATTCGAAAAATGGCTTGACAAATTAAATATATATTCCAAACTGAAGTTACATCATATGTCAAAAACAGCCACAAAAAAGGATAACAAGAAGTAGCAGCTTGTGGATCAGGAAATATAACCACAGTACAGAACATGAGTAATATTCATGATATTGAAAATAATATTTCCGGCGCTGTTTTGGCATCGCGTTACGCAAAAAAAAAAAACGATTTCAAATATTTTGGTGTTCTTGAATTCAATATTAGATTTTTTGAAAGTTAAATTCTCCTAATGGTTAGTAGGCGAAACTATTTGTATTTTTTTTCAAGTTTGATATAATTTTTATTAAAAATAAAACTTATGTTTTTGCGACCTATAATTGTACAATAAAAATGAAAATTATTCGAGTTCGATTTCTATATTTCTTTATAAGGATATTGTGCTAACAAATAATCTATACAGTTTTTGTTTTCAAATTTATTAATTGACTACTTTCAGGAATGTGTTGATAGATCTATTTCGGGAATTTTCTAGGTTTCCATCATCAGAACACGTTTTGAAAGAAGTGACAATCCCATGCAAACATCAAACATTCATATAACCTAGCTATCCCACTAAATGAGAACTAATATATGAGCTCGAAGTTAAAGATTATCACCATTGATCAAAAAAAAAATTTTAAATTTAAAAATTGGCCAGCTTATAATTATTGGCTATCAGCTGTTTTTTGTTGACAAATTTATACTTTACTTAAGATGGATGGGTTAAACCTTAATTAAAACCTCTATAAACCACATCTGAAAAACAAAATTCTTGGTTTAACTATCATTTTCCTAACAATCATATTTATTCTACACTAACAAAAGTCAGTAAAATCAGCAACATTTTTGCTGGTAGGATCCTTGAAGAAAATTTGCTAATATCAGCAAAAAAGTTGCTAAATTCAGCAAAATGTTTTGCTGAATTAACATTTTTTTTTGCTGTTATTAACAATTTTTCTGCAAGCAACCTCCCAGCAAAAATGTTGCTGACTTTAGTGACTTTTTTTTAGTGTACATTGTAGTGTGATTAATAAGTCAACATTGTCGTGCAATAGCAATCACTGTCATAAACTTGACACTTAATTGTGATTGGCTAAAAGCCGTACTTTTTTGGTTGATTAATCTGACACCTTCATAATATGAACCGTGGGAACCACTCATTTGATGGTTACCCACGAAATATAATTAAGGTAAATTTTAAGTACAATAAATGATAATAAAACAGTTGCTCATCAGAGCCTAAAACTAAACGTTTTATAGTGTATTTTCTTACTCTACATGGCGATCCTGCCAGGAGTTAAATTGAAATTTTTTTTTTTTAAAAAAGTTACAGTATTTGTGAAACACAAAAAAAAAAAATATTAGTGAATTATTGAGATACATAACTTATAAAATAAAAACAATTCTAAAAAATACAAAAACAATAAAATTTAACAAAATTTAAAGAATAATATGTGTCTAAACTAATATATACAAAAAAACAATAAAATTTAACAAAATTTAAAGAATAATATGTGTCTAAACTAATATATACAATTTTAATTAAAAAAAAAAATTTTTAATTAATTAAAAATCAATGAAGAAGCAATACGGATGTGTATTGCCGGAGACACACGCCAGGTGCTCCAAGGGTGGTGTGGCCAAAACACCACCAGGAAAACAACATCAACATCATCTATAACATGAACAAAGTAATGAAAGATACTTCAAGAACTTCTAAAAAATGCTAATTCAACCAACAACAACTTCAATACAACAACAGTAAGCTGAAAATTAATTAATTCTGTTTTAGTTATTTTAAATTTATTTTAATTCTTATATATATATTTATAATTGAAATATTTAAATAAATTTTTTTATTGTGCAATATGAATTGTTAACTTAAAGCAAAAAAATTCAATTTTAAAATTTTGAATTTATAATTTTCAAATTTTATAACTTTTAAATTAAAATTTTTAAATTTCCTTTTTTTAAAAAAAAAAAGTATTATTATATTAAAACTTATAACTTTTAAATTAAAATTTATAATTTTTAAATGTTTTTTTTAATAGTCCATTATTGGGAATAATTTTTAAAAAAAAAAATTAATTAATTAATTTTCTTTTAACTACTAACCAATTTTTTTAATTTCCGTCGGCTGGGATGATTCTCAAGGGACACTCTCACAGCGCGACAGAAATCATACAGTCACCAAGTAATGAGTGACTGATTTATGCCACATCCACCTCAATCTGTTGTCCTGAAGGAAACGGATAGGGGATGATGTGACATAACTGAATTTTGTTTTGAATTCATACTAACAAAATTTTTTTATGAATTATATTTTTTTTTTAACAATAATTAAAGATGGGGAATCACGATTCGAAAATCGAGAACCCCAACGCTAATGTTATAAATGAAATCACTGTAGAAGTGCACCTTCCAGTGATATACTTAATAATAATAATATGTATATTAGCACTTCAATTACTCACGACTATGTATCAACTACATAAGAGGTTTTTATAGTAATTAAATGTGCTAAAGTCCCAAAACTTATTTAACAAATTGTGAAAAGCAATCTGATGTAGGCGTGTCCCTATCCGGATTTCATTCCTGCCTAAGGAAATCTTCAGGGGACTTTGTTATTATAATTTCTAGAGATATTTGTTATGTTAAATCACAAACTCAATGAGAATTTCTTGTCCTCGTCTAGGAGCGAGATTCAAAACTTAAAATATCAAAAAAAAAACAAAAACAACAACAAAAAATTGTCACAATTGGCTTTGTCATCTTCCAAATACTACTCTGTTTTTTTGACAGACCTAGCAATGTAGTGACGTTTATTCAAGTAAATCAACAATAGAAAATCATATGTTTTCTATTAGTGTCAGTTACATTTAAATTTGCACAAGCACCTGCATATTTGTTATTTAAATTTATTTTCATCGGGATAAACATTAATTGCATTTATAGTAATTAAATGTGCTAAAGTCCCAAAACTTATTTAACAAATTGTGAAAAGCAATCTGATGTAGGCGTGTCCCTATCCGGATTTCATTCCTGCCTAAGGAAATCTTCAGGGGACTTTGTTATTATAATTTCTAGAGATATTTGTTATGTTAAATCACAAACTCAATGAGAATTTCTTGTCCTCGTCTAGGAGCGAGATTCAAAACTTAAAATATCAAAAAAAAAAACAAAAACAACAACAAAAAATTGTCACAATTGGCTTTGTCATCTTCCAAATACTACTCTGTTTTTTTGACAGACCTAGCAATGTAGTGACGTTTATTCAAGTAAATCAACAATAGAAAATCATATGTTTTCTATTAGTGTCAGTTACATTTAAATTTGCACAAGCACCTGCATATTTGTTATTTAAATTTATTTTCATCGGGATAAACATTAATTGCATTTATAGTAATTAAATGTGCTAAAGTCCCAAAACTTATTTAACAAATTGTGAAAAGCAATCTGATGTAGGCGTGTCCCTATCCGGATTTCATTCCTGCCTAAGGAAATCTTCAGGGGACTTTGTTATTATAATTTCTAGAGATATTTGTTATGTTAAATCACAAACTCAATGAGAATTTCTTGTCCTCGTCTAGGAGCGAGATTCAAAACTTAAAATATCAAAAAAAAAAACAAAAACAACAACAAAAAATTGTCACAATTGGCTTTGTCATCTTCCAAATACTACTCTGTTTTTTTGACAGACCTAGCAATGTAGTGACGTTTATTCAAGTAAATCAACAATAGAAAATCATATGTTTTCTATTAGTGTCAGTTACATTTAAATTTGCACAAGCACCTGCATATTTGTTATTTAAATTTATTTTCATCGGGATAAACATTAATTGCATTTATAGTAATTAAATGTGCTAAAGTCCCAAAACTTATTTAACAAATTGTGAAAAGCAATCTGATGTAGGCGTGTCCCTATCCGGATTCATTCCTGCCTAAGGAAATCTTCAGGGGACTTTGTTATTATAATTTCTAGAGATATTTGTTATGTTAAATCACAAACTCAATGAGAATTTCTTGTCCTCGTCTAGGAGCGAGATTCAAAACTTAAAATATCAAAAAAAAAAAAACAAAAACAACAACAAAAAATTGTCACAATTGGCTTTGTCATCTTCCAAATACTACTCTGTTTTTTTGACAGACCTAGCAATGTAGTGACGTTTATTCAAGTAAATCAACAATAGAAAATCATATGTTTTCTATTAGGTCGTTGAGAAAAAATTATATCAGAACCGCGTCCTTAGGAAACGGTCTGGAAAGAGTCTAATTTTTTTTTATATTAACACTTCATTTTGTCCTAAATTTTTCAACTTAGATTGATCATGCCATCCTATGGATTGGATAGAGATAGTTGCCAAAGCAAGACTTCTGAGAGAGGATTTCGACAAATCCTTTAAGTGTTTAAATACCTACAAAGGACCTTCAAGGAACGAAACGGTGGAAAAACACATTAAGAATTTGTTCAACAGTCTTGAAGAAGTTAGGGCATTATTTGACGAACATTATTCTCGTCTCACCAATAATCATCAGTTGGCAGCGAATGCATTCTTCGATGACATTCGTAATAAACTTTCAAACCTATTAACAAAAAAGAATTTGAAAGCGGAATTACCAAAAACTATCCATGAGAAAGTGGTCTACGACCCTGCTCTTGTTAATGCTTGGACTAGCCAAGATTTAAATGTAGAATCCGAAAAACCAGTTATTCAAACCGCGAAAACCATATCTAGCATGAATAGTGGTGGCATAGTGTCCAATATAGAAAACACAATGCCTCAATCAGTAACTGAATTTCTCAGTTTGGCATCGAAACTTTTACCAGATTTCGATGGTAAACCGGAAAACTTACAGAGTTTCCTCGACGCACTGACACTCTTGGATTCCGTAAAGGATACCCATGAGGTCGTGGCGGTAAATATAATTAAAACAAAACTAAAGGGCTCAGCCAGAAATTTAATTTCGAATGAAACCACAATTAATGCAGTTATAACTACATTAAAGGGAACTGTCAAGGGCGAGTCGGTCGAAGTCATATCGGCCAAATTAATGAATGTCCGTCAAGGTGGCAAAAACGCCAATACCTACGTGGCAGAAATAGACTCCCTAACCAAATCATTGGAGAGTGCCTATATTACAGATGGCCTCCCACAACAACTAGCCCAGAGGTACTCAACCCAGGCGGCAGTTAAAGCAATTACGAGAAATGCAACAAACGAAAGGGTTAAACTGGTCATGGAATCAGGAACCTTTTCAAATATGAACGAAGTGACGGCTAAATTCGTCAATAGCTGCACGGAAGCTTACGGGCAGCAAAACTCCGTTCTATTTATGAGAAATAAATCTCAAATCCGTAATGGCAATAATCGCCAAAATCAGCCAAATGGCAATAGATCCGGCTATAGAAATGGCCGTAATAATAATTACAATGGCAACAATAATAATAATAACTACAATCGCGGAAATGGCCGTAATAATAATTACAATGGCAACAATAATAATAATAATTACAATAACAACCGTGGGCGGAACCGTTCAAATAACAACGGATCCCGACACAATGTGCGACACGTTACCGAAAACATTTCGGGAAACGAACTGGTACCCCTGAGTTAAACCACACAATTTACAATATAAATTTGAATCTCTATAGCTATCTTCCCTGTAGAACATCTTTGAATAATCGAAAATCAACACTATTAGTTGACACGGGAGCGGATATTTCTATAATAAAGGTCGGACAAATCCTAAACGGACAAATAGATGAGACTACAACTACCCAATTAAGTGGTCTTGGCCAAGGATTAACAACTACCCTTGGTAAAATTCATGCTGATTTGAAATTTGAGGAACTCCTAATACCGCATACATTTCATGTGGTCGAGGATGATTTCCAGATTCCTTCTGATGGAATCATTGGTATGGATTTTTTGCGTGAATATAAATGTCTTCTAGATTACCAGGATGACCAAGATTGGTTAGTCCTGAGATCTGGTAATCTTCCACAACACATTGCAATAGCAATGCGCTGTGCGCCACAAGTTAACTCGATCTCATTGCCTGCAAGATCTGAGGTAATTCGTCACGTTAACATTCAAACTGATGAGGAAAATGTCCTAATTCCGAGTCAAATAATTCAGAATGGAATATTCATAGCGAACACCATAGTCTCAAAATCAAGACCACTGGTCAAAATTGTTAACACAACCAATAGGGATGTAGTTATTTTGAATATTAAAATTCAAACCGAAAGTCTTAACGACTATAAAATTGTCTACCCGACCAAAAATCCTCGCGGAGACCAGGAGAAATTGAATAGATTATCCAAAAATTTCCCGGAGTTTGCAAAAGACAAACTTAGGAACTTATGTTCTGAGTATGTTGATATTTTTGGACTGGAATCTGAAAAGATGACAACCAACAATTTCTACAGACAAAAGCTCAGATTAAAGGATGATGACCCAGTGTATATAAAATCGTACAGAATACCACACTCTCACAAAGCAGAGGTGAACATTCAAGTTGATAAGCTTATAAGAGATGACATTGTAGAACCCTCCATTTCGGAATACAACAGCCCAATTTTATTAGTACCGAAGAAATCTTTACCCGGTACAGATCAAAAAAGATGGAGATTGGTAGTTGACTACAGAGGAATTAATAAAAAACTCGTAGCAGATAAATTTCCACTCCCTAGAATAGATGATATTCTAGACCAATTGGGCAGAGCCAAATTCTTTTCTTGCCTTGACTTAATGTCAGGTTTCCACCAAATTGAATTAGAGGAAGGCTCTAGGGACGTAACGTCTTTCTCGACGGATAAGGGATCATATCGTTTTAAACGATTACCCTACGGTATAAAAATTGCTCCGAACTCATTTCAGCGAATGATGTCGCTAGCTTTTTCGGGATTATCTTCCGACCAAGCGTTTCTTTATATGGATGATTTAGTAGTAATTGGTTGCTCCGAACAACATATGTTGAAAAATTTAAGAAATGTTTTCGAAACTTGTCGAAAATATAACTTGAAATTGCATCCAGACAAATGTACTTTTTTCTGTAACGAAGTCACATTTTTGGGACACAAGTGTACAGACAAAGGTATATTGCCTGACGATGGAAAATTTTCTGTAATTTTAAATTACCCAACACCAAAGAACGGTGATGAAGCTAAACGCTTCGTAGCCTTCTGCAACTATTATCGGAGATTTATTCCTAACTTTGCCGAGTATTCAAGGCACATAACAAGGTTATGTAGGAAAAATGTACCATTCGATTGGAACAGTGAATGTGAAAAATCATTCAATTATCTAAAAAACCAATTATTGAATCCAACTATTTTGCAGTATCCTGACTTCGAAAAAGAATTTTGCATAACAACAGATGCAAGCAAATTTGCTTGTGGTGCAATTCTGAGTCAGAAATACTTTGATAAGCAGCTACCTGTGGCTTATGCTTCACGATCCTTTACAAAGGGCGAAAGCAATAAGTCTACGATTGAGCAGGAATTAGCGGCTATCCATTGGGCAATTAAATATTTCAGACCATATATTTAATGGCCGAAAATTTTTGATCCGAAGTGATCACCGTCCCTTAACATACTTATTTTCTATGAAAAATCCATCATCAAAACTTACGAGGATGAGATTGGATCTGGAGGAGTATGATTTTACAGTGGAATATATCAGGGGGAATGAAAATCACGCAGCTGATGCATTGTCTCGATTAGAATTCGAAGACATTAAAAAGGCAGAAAATTATGGAATACTGAAGGTAACTACGAGACTTCAGGCTGCCAAAGATTTAGACAAAGTGACCAACGGAAAACCAACACGGAATCGGTGAATATACGGATATATGAGGCAATAAATGCCCAAGAGTACAATAAAAATGCAAGATTGCATTTTGCTAAAGACAAGCTGGTTATCCAAAAAGGGAAAACCAGGCTTTTCCAATTTGAGTCACGAGATTTTATTACTAATGGAACTGTTGATTTAGATCATCTATTTCCAAGGCTTGAAAAAGTAGCCAGTAATCTTAAAATCACGACTCTTCGCATGTCATTGGATGATGCGTTGTTGGCCAACGTAAAATTAGACCACTTCAAGAAAGTGGGTAATGAAAAGCTTCGAAGATTGAACATAGTACTCACACCAACATTGACAAAGGTCAAAACAGATTCCGAAAAACTTGAAATTATGAGATTATACCATAATAATCCATTATTTGGAGGTCACCCTGGCATTACACGAATGCTCAGGAAAATAAGATTGAAATACCACTGGAGGAACATGACAAGGGATATCACTCGTTATGTGAAATCTTGTGTAGAGTGCCAAAAGAGCAAATCAATGCCTAAGACGAGAGAACTCATGGTTGAAACGGAAACGCCAACACGCGCGTTTGACACAATCATTATTGATACGATTGGTCCTTTCATGCGATCAAACAAGGGTAATGAATACGCTATAACTATAATATGTGACTTACCAAATATTTAGTCACGTTACCAATTCCTGACAAATCTGCTCGAACAGTCGCCAAAGCGATTTCGAAGGTTTTGTTTTGATTTATGGTCCTATGCGGAAAATGATTTCTGATATGGGAACCGAATATAAAAATCAGACCATAAAGGAATTATGTCAATTGTTGAATATCGACTACGTCACTTCAACAGCCTATCATCATCAGACATTGGGTACCATAGAAAGGTCCCACAGGACATTCAATGAGTACGTACGTTCGTACATGTCCTCTGATAGAACTGACTGGGACGAATGGTTAGATTACTTCACGTTTGCTTTAATACAACACCTTCCACAGTACATAATTACTGTCCATATGAATTAGTCTTTGGTAAAATACCACCATCAATAGACGCTTTAAAGTCGGACAAAATTAGTCCACTTTATAACATCGATTCATATGAAAAGGAAGCGAAGTATAGGCTCCAAACGGCTTGGAGAAGAGCATCAGTGATGCTTGATAGGGCAAAATTGACCAACAAAGGCCAATATGATCAGGTGACTAGGCCTATGAGCGTTGAAATAGGAGACCTAGTTCTCTTGGAAGACAGTGCTGGTCATAAATTAGAACCACTCTTTAAAGGTCCCTTTGAGATCAAAGAGGTGGATGACCACGGCAATTGTTTGCTAGCACTTGACGATATAAGGACTATGAAAGTCCACAAAAATCGTCTTCGACAATTTCGATCAAAACAGGATAATTAAAATTCTAATAAAAATTTAAAAATTAAATTAAATTAAATAAAAATTTAAAATGTAAAATTAATGAAAATTTAAAAATTAAATTAAATTAAATAAAAATTAAAAATGTAAAATTAATGAAAATTTAAAATTTAAAAATTAAATTAATTTAATAAAAATTAAAATTTAAAAAAAATTAATAAAAATTTAGAAATTAAACAAACTTAATTAAAATAAAATTAATTTTTTTATATACACTTAAGTTATATAAAAAGATTGATCAATTAGCTACTGATCAATCTTTTTCCCAAAAAGGGAGGTGTAGTGTGATTAATAAGTCAACATTGTCGTGCAATAGCAATCACTGTCATAAACTTGACACTTAATTGTGATTGGCTAAAAGCCGTACTTTTTGGTTGATTAATCTGACACCTTCATAATATGAACCGTGGGAACCACTCATTTGATGGTTACCCACGAAATATAATTAAGGTAAATTTTAAGTACAATAAATGATAATAAAACAGTTGCTCATCAGAGCCTAAAACTAAACGTTTTATAGTGTATTTTCTTACTCTACAACATCCTAAAAACTAGATAGGCCTTAATCCCTTAAATCTTAAAATTCCTTATCCTCTCAAATCCCTCAACTGAATATTTCCTTTAAAGAATTTTATTTTTAGATACTAAAGTACCTTTTACCTTAAATAAAAAGTTAACTTTAAAAAGTATTTTTATAAAGTTCTTTGTCGCCTAAAATTCAAAAGTGCGTAACTACACTTTTTAGTTTTATACAGAAGAAACAAACAACATTATAAATAAAAAACTACTTAATGTATTCCAGCTTAAGAAACTAAGAAGGATTTGTACGTGGAAATATAAAAGTTTTTAATTACTGTGAGGTGTTGCCGTTTGTACTCGATTTTTCTGAAACCAAAAACCCGTAACTCCAATACAGAAAGTTATGCAGAATATGGTGCTCCAACCTTATATGGAGCAAAAAAAAAATGTCAGTTATTGACTGGGTGTAAAACAACGTATCCCAAAAAATTAGGACAATCGGATAAGAGGAACACGTGCCTCAACGGGCCTGAAGTTTGAAAAACGGTATATATGGGAAAAATATGACTTTTTTTTTTAAATTTCTTAAAATTTTTAATATTTTAAGTTGATCTTGAATTTAAAGGATTAAAAAATCATAACAAAGAGTAAATTATCTTTCTAATACGGCAATCTTTCAAAATCGGTTAAAAAACATCCAAGTTATTACAATTGCCCCCGGCAACTAATGTGTCACAGAACGCTTAATCAAGAAGTTCGAGCCCAAATTTTGAAATTCGTAGAAATAATGTAATGCAAAAACATTTTTGTATTTTATTAGCTCCAAGGTACTCAATTAAAAAGTATTTTTTATCATGTGCTTTGCAAACTCGTTTTAAACTAAAGCCAAAAAGTCTGATTTATTAAACACAGTTTTCAAATCTCCAATTTTAAAGTTTCAAAATTTTTTTAAAGAAATTTTAAAAATTCAACGATTGGACTTTAAGTTTTAATTAGGCACATATTAAGGACTAAAACCTGAAAAAAATTGAAGGTATTCCTCTTTTCATTTGGCCAGTGCAGCAATTTAACTTCAGCGGATTTCGAGAAAACAGCGATTTTTGTCACTTATTAAGGTTTTATGAATTTTTTTATTTTTTTTTCAAATTCATCGCTTGTTTAAAAACTTACGAATATTGCTGTTCTAAATGACCTTATAATGAAAATAGATTAATAATTTTCCCTTGAAATAAAAATATATTTCTTTTTCTTTTTCAAACATACATACCCATAATTAAACAAAATTATAAATATGAATTCTTTATTTAATATTTTTTAATAAAATGAAAATGAAAATTATTCAAGTTCGAGGCCATACTCTATATTTCTTCATTAGGATATTGTCCTAACAAATAATCTATAGAGTTTTTTGTTTTCAAATTTATTATTTGACCCTTTCAGGAATGTGTTGATAGATCTATTTCGGGAATTTTCTAGGTTCCCATCATCAGAACACGTTTTGAAAGCGGTAACAATCCCATGCCAAACATCAAACATACATATAAACTAGTTTACTCACTACATGAGAACTAATATACATATGAGTTTGAAGTTAAAGATTATAACCATTGATCAAAAAATAAATTGAAAACTTGTTTGATGTGCAAGATCCACCTCTGGTGGATATTCAATACACGTTTTTTTTTGTTTCTCTCTCCTTTTTATATTTTGTTTACTTTGTAAGCAAAACAGGGGAAGTAAACTTGGCGGTACTCTGCCTTTTATACAAGTTTGTTATAATTTTTATTAAAAATAAAAATTATGTTTTTTTTTTCGACCTTTAATTGTGCAATGAAAATGAAAATTATTCAAGTTCGAGGCCATACTCTATATTTCATCATTAGGATATTGTCCTAACAAATAATCTATAGAGTTTTTTGTTTTCAAATTTATTATTTGACCCTTTCAGGAATGTGTTGATAGATCTATTTCGGGAATTTTCTAGGTTCCCATCATCAGAACACGTTTTGAAAGCGGTAACAATCCATGCCAAACATCAGACATACATATGAACTAGTTTACTCACTACATGAGAACTAATATACATATGAGTTTGAAGGCCTCGAACTTGAATAATTTTCTTTAGTTAGTCTCTTTACAGGAAGAAGAAGAAGAAAACATTTTTATTGAAAAATTTTACGGACACAAGGGATACACCAGACTGCCGCAGTTTCGTCCCCCTCCTGGGACTCGTCAGTGGTTAATTTATGTGTCAATTGAACAAAGTATTTTATATTGTTAATTTTGCTCTATATGAAAAACTTTTTATTTTTTGGTGTCGTACTGTGATTTGAACTCACAGTCTTAGCATCAAAGCATTTTCATTGCACAATTAAAGGTCGAAAAAAAAAAAAACATAATTTTTATTTTTAATAAAAATTATAACAAACTTGTATAAAAGGCAGAGTACCGCCAAGTTTACTTCTCCTGTTTTGCTTACAAAGTAAACAAAATATAAAAAGGAGAGAGAAACAAAAAAAACGTGTATTGAATATCCACCAGAGGTGGATCTTGCACATCAAACAAGTTTTCAATTTATTTTTTGATCAATGGTTATAATCTTTAACTTCAAACTCATATGTATATTAGTTCTCATGTAGTGAGTAAACTAGTTCATATGTATGTTTGATGTTTGGCATGGGATTGTTACCGCTTTCAAAACGTGTTCTGATGATGGGAACCTAGAAAATTCCCGAAATAGATCTATCAACACATTCCTGAAAGGGTCAAATAATAAATTTGAAAACAAAAAACTCTATAGATTATTTGTTAGGGCAATATCCTAATGAAGAAATATAGAGTATGGCCTCGAACTTGAATAATTTTCATTTTCATTTTATTTAAAAATATTAAATAAAGAATTCATATTTATAATTTTGTTTAATTATGGGTATGTATGTTTGAAAAAGAAAAAGAAATATATTTTTATTTCAAGGGAAAATTATTAATCTATTTTCATTATAAGGTCATTTAGAACAGCAATATTCGTAAGTTTTTAAACAAGCGATGAATTTGAAAAAAAAATAAAAAATTCATAAAACCTTAATAAGTGACAAAAATCGCTGTTTTCTCGAAATCCGCTGAAGTTAAATTGCTGCACTGGCCAAATGAAAAGAGGAATACCTTCAATTTTTTCAGGTTTTAGTCCTTAATATGTGCCTAATTAAAACTTAAAGTCCAATCGTTGAATTTTTAAAATTTCTTTAAAAAAAATTTTGAAACTTTAAAATTGGAGATTTGAAAACTGTGTTTAATAAATCAGACTTTTTGGCTTTAGTTTAAAACGAGTTTGCAAAGCACATGATAAAAAATACTTTTAATTGAGTACCTTGGAGCTAATAAAATACAAAAATGTTTTTGCATTACATTATTTCTACGAATTTCAAAATTTGGGCTCGAACTTCTTGATTAAGCGTTCTGTGACACATTAGTTGCCGGGGGCAATTGTAATAACTTGGATGTTTTTTAACCGATTTTGAAAGATTGCCTTATTAGAAAGATAATTTAGATTAGATTATATGGCACTATGCACCGCGACCAACTTAGGTCTTTTGTGCTGCCTAAAGTTACCCTAAAGATTCAAGCTACCTATAAAGCCAATAATCCTATTAGGCAAAATCTTCATAATGTCCGAAGGGGAGACAAAGCGATTGCCAAGAAACTTGGCACGCCTTTCACATAGCCTCGGACATTCGCAAAGAACATGCTCTGATGTCTCAGCTACCAGTTCGCAAAACCTACACTCATCCGTGTCCGAAAGACCCCCTTTTGCGCAGGTGGTATCTGAGATTGCAGTGTCCAGTCAGGTAAGACACCAGGGTTCTCAAGTCACCCCTCCCGAGGGACAAGAGTCTCCTCGATCCTGCACTGGAAAAAGAATTAATCTCTTAGCCTGTCGTTGGCCAAGAGAGTTTTCCCAATAGAGAGAGAATTCTGACTCCCTCGACGACCCGAGCTTCTCCCTAACATATCCCAAAGGTATACCACAGAATGGTTCAGGGCCAATAAAGGGCCTTCGGGCCCCGCAATTAGCAAGACAATCTGCCCTCTCGTTGCCCTCATGCCCCTCGTGACCAGGAACCCACCCTAAGGTAAGCGAGTTGCGCCTGCCAAGTCGGTTAAGAGCCAGAATGCATTCCATGACCAGACCAGATGACACCTCATAGGACATTAAAGCCCTTAATGCCGCCTGACTGTCGGCAAGAATGTAGATGCGAGATCTAATAGTGCCCCTTCGTAGACACTCCTCCGCGCAGACACAGATAGCAAAAATCTCTGCCTGAAAAATGGAGGGGTATCTACCCATGGGTAAGGCCCGTTGGAAACCTGGTCCATAGACACCCGCACCAGTGTCACCATTCGCATGCTTTGAGCCATCTGTGAACCATATCTGAGAACCCCGCTCTGGCTCCCAGGATCTGTTGGTCCACATGGCCCTGTCGAACAGCATCACTTTAAAGTTCCTATCAAAGATGTACTCCGGTGACCTCCTATCCGTAACCTTTGTAACCGGGTCATCAATTAGGATTCTAGCGATCCTCATGTGACCCCTTAGATCACCTCCCTTCATGTCACCGAATTCTCTAAGTCTGGAGGATCCTATGCAGGCAGCCTCCATTACAGAAATATGCAATGGTGGTATCCCCAGCATAACCCCCATGGCATCCGTCGGGCAGGTTCCGCCTGCCCCCGTTATGCCAATACACATAAGACGGTAGATCCTCTTGAGAGCATCCCTTGCCCCTACCTGTTCAACCTTTGGCCACCATGCCAGGGCAGCATAGATGATCATAGGTTTAACAATGGTGTTAAACGACCAGTAGACCATCTGCGGCCTTAGACCCCATGTCTTACCAAAAAGCCTTTGGCAGGCATAATATGCCCTTGTGGCCTTCTTGGAGACATAGTCAAGATGTTCATTCCAGGTAAGGGATCTGTCAAGAGTCACGCCGAGGTACTTAACACTACTGGAAAAGCCCACCGTGGCCCCATCAAGGACAGGCATTGTCAGGTTAAGTTTCCTCCTATTCGTAAATGGTACCAGGATTGTCTTCGACGGGTTGACAGACAAGCCCTTTTCCCGGCACCAAGAAAGAGTATAGTTCAGAGCCTGCTGCATACGTTCGGATATGGTCCTATCATCAAATCCCACTACGGAAATGACAAGATCATCCGCGTATCCATAAGTCCTGAAACCCAGGTCGTTCAAACCTTCGAGTAGTTCATCAATGACCAGCGTCCAGAGTAACGGCGACAAAACACCCCCCTGTGGACAGCCCCTAGTCGCATTTACGGTCCTACTAGTAGTCCCTATGCCGAACGTGATTATTCTAGAGCGTAGCATCTCCAAAGTCCAATTGATGATAATTGGAGAGATGTCCTTTCTAACCATGGACACCCTAATTGCCTCGTAGGACGTGTTGTCAAAGGCGCCCTGTATATCAATAAAGGCACAAAGGGCAATATTCTTTGCCTCTAGTGCCCGTTCTATTGTAGTGACAACATGATGGACAGCAGTCTCGGTAGATTTACCTCGTTGATACGCAAACTGTAATTTGTGTATCGGCTTTCGCCTTAGGTAAGTATCCCTAATGTACTGGTCCAAGACTTTCTCCATTGTTTTAAGGAGAAACGAACTCAGGCTAATTGGTCTAAAGGATTTGGGCAGTTGTTCAGACTTCTTTCCCCGCCTTCGGTATAAAGACCACTCTAACCTCCCTCCACGGCGTCGGTACATGACCGAATAACAGACTAGATCTAAATATCCTAACCAGTTGTGGGACAATTAAATCCATCCCTTTCTGCAACAGACAAGGATAGATCCCATCCGGACCCGGAGATTTGAATGAAGAGAATTCACCTATCGCCCATTTTACCCTGTTCTCCTGAAAGACAGCACTTGATAGGCGTACATTTCTGCCTGTTAGGTCTGGAATTCGTTGAATCACGACAGACCCGCAGTTGTCAACGCATCCTGGGAAGTGCGTATCAAGTAGGAGTTCACAGGTTTTAATGGGAGATTCAGTGTAGGTACCATTCGGCCTCTTGAGAGTACATATACCATTCGTATGATCCTGGGACAGGGCCTTTTGTAGACGCACCGCCTCTGGAAGATCAGAGATCTTCTCACAGTAGTTGCGCCACGTGGACCTCTTGGATCTACGTAGTTCTTTATTGTACTCAGTGAGCGCTGTCTTATAGGTAACCCAGTCTCCTGTTTCCTTGGCCCTATTGAACAGTCTTCTGGCCTCCATTTTGAGCTTATCCAGACCATCGTTCCACCATGGAACATCCCTCTTCGTCTTCCTGGTCTTTTCAGGACAGCTCAGAGTATAAGCAGAAGTTAAATTTGAATGAATATCAGATGCTACATGATCAATTTCGCTTGTGCTCAAGATGAGCCCTTTAGAAAGATCTGCACCGTTTTTCAAATGATGACGAAAATTTTCCCAGTTTGTGCATCTGGGATTACGATAGATCTGGCATGAGTCCAATGAACTAACAACATCGAATACCAGGTGTTGGTGGTCAGACATTGATACTTCATTGGAGACATGCCAATTGGAGATGGCGAAAGAAATATCAGAGCTAGTAAGAGTGAGATCTAAGACCTCTGACCTAATAGCATTCCTGAAAGTCGGCTCGTCACCCCTATTTGCTATGTTTATATTATTGCTACATATAAATTCAAGCAGGTACTCACCACGTTTGTTTACATTGGTACTTCCCCATGTTGTGTGATGTGCGTTGGCGTCGCAACAGAGGATCCAACTGAGTTTCCTCTTTCGGCAATATTCCACCAAGGCCGAGACCTCAGTAGTTGGTACCGTGTCAGCATCGCCAGGTAGATAAGCAGAGGCCAGAACTACCTCGTGTTCCCCAGATAAGGAGGGCACCTTTGCCCAGATCGCAACCAAGTCTCCCATAATGAACTCTGAAATTGGAAGATATGTTAGATTGTCCCTAACTAGGATGGCCGCTCTTGGCCTGATATGCTTTGAATCGTAAATCAACCTACCTTGATTTGCGTTAAGCCCTTTTATGGCTCCGTCGTGTACCCATGGCTCCTGAATAAAAACAGCATCCAGGGCCTCAGTGGTGAACCTTCTGTTGGCGACGTCCGATGCCGCTTTGGCATGGTGAAGGTTCACCTGTAAGCACTTTAAGTGCTTCGGTGTCTTACCTTTTCCGGTAGCCATTATTTATGAGCGTGCTTGGCGGCACGCTTTGCCACCTTTCTGCCCCTGTTGGAGTTCAGCAGAACCGCCTCCTCTGCCGAGTTTCTCTCCCACTTTTTCCGCCTGTTGGGAGCCTGCTGATTGGCCATATTCTTAGCTTTGGGCTCAGATGAATTGGGCCTTACAAGGTCCTTCGAGCAGCCCGGTTTATCATCCATATTAGGGTCATTAGAGACCCCGTTGTCGGATTTAGTCGTTGCTGCCGAATTATTTGTATTTGCCCTATTGGGTATGTCACGCCCGACCTCTTGTTGCTGACGTGTAGGCGTTACCAGCGCTGTTCCATATCCAAAATTCACTCTGTAGTTCTTTCGCTTGAGTAGGTCGGCTGAGATTGGGTCAATGGAGAATGTTAGCTCAACAATACCACCCTTTATGACCCTATTCAGTACCTTCCAATACCCAACCGAAAGTTCACAGTTCTGGCCCTCAACTAGTCCAAGAAGTAAATCACTGGACGTGTCCTCCTTTTCGGGAAAGTATCCCACGAACACTTGGGCCTTCGGCACTTCATCTTCCGCCACTACTTTCAACACAGCATCGCTCCATGGCTTCAGAGTGGGGACGTGAGTCCCCAGCCACTGCGCTGTGTCTTTGTCGCGGCATACAAAACTGAGCCAACCTGGCTTATAGGAGCAACTAGAGAAACTGGGCTTTATTGTCCCTTTTCTAAGCTCCGCGATCTTGTACAAGACAGCTCTTTGAATGGAGTGCAGCTGTTCATCTGTCCATCTAGTCGCCGGAAAATCAGGCGGAATTACACCAATCTTTACGGTGGAGACTGCTTCTTTATAAGACGGCGCCATTTGTTTTTGCTTCCTCGCTGGAACCGTCAAGGCTGGCTTTGGCAATGTGCCGCCTTCAACCTTGCGAGGTGTGCCATCCACAGCAATCTCAGCGGTCCGTTTTGCAGGTTGTTTCGACCCTGGTGGCGGAGAGCCATCTGAGCGTACCCTCTTTCTTTTACCAGCGAGCTCTTTAACCTCTTTTCGGGCTTCGCGCATTGATAGCAAACAAAGTCGCCGCGCTGCCTCTGGGTCAATACCCTCGTCCAGGTACATCCTCAGGCGTTTTCGAGCAGCACCACATAGCTTCACTCTTTCAGTCGCAGGTTTCGACTGATCACCTGGAGCTTTCGTAACCTCATTCGCGGTACTAATAGGCTGGGAACATAAAAGTTCATCCTCCTCGTCCGTAGGGATATCTATGTCAGTGGTAGGACCCTGATGATCCTGAGACACGATAACCATATCCATAGGCTCAGCAAGGTTTGGACTGGGAACGTCCTTTTCTTGCTCGACTATTTTATTAGCGTCCTCAGTGACATTTAGGCATAAAACCTGTTGGCCTGCATCGGTCTTTTTTTGCTCATTATTAAACTTTTGGTTGTTAAAATCCATCTATAAATAAATAAGAAGGGATTAAAAAGAACGCCTAGTAGCAGAGCCCTGTGCTACCAGGGGGCTAATACAACCAGAGTTCGCCATGCCCTGGAGGCCACCGTTCGAAAACACACTAACGTAGTGCTATTCATCCCATAGGCACGGTTAGATAACACCGGGGATTACGGGTTTTTATCGAGTGTCCGCTCTAGATCCGCCATGTTCTGTTAAATAGCAGGGACACCTCGTGCAGGATGTGATACTAAACCACGCATGGACGGTCTTTGGAATCCTGATAGGCTGTGGCATTTTCAACAGATTGCTGTGTCTACGCTTCAAAGAAACCTGTAGCACTCGCTACTTCGATAATTTACTCTTTATAATGATTTTTAATCCTTTAAATGCAAGATCAACTTAAAATATTAAAAATTTTAAGAAATTTAAAAAAAAGTCATATTTTTCCCATATATACCGTTTTTCAAACTTCAGGCCCGTTGAGGCACGTGTTTCTCTTATCCGATTGTCCTAATTTTTTGGGAGACATTGTTTTACACCCAAATACATATTTTTAGGGGGGGGCCCAGTCAACAACTCAGAACTTTTTTTTGGAGCACCTTAATGCAGAAAGTAAAACATAAATAAAGATAAAACATACTGCTTTTCAGCAGTAATTAAAAACCGTTTTTTCCAATTTATGTATTTGTATATATTTATTGTAAGTATTTTTGAAAGAAATCGCATTTGAACTATTTAAGAGCTTTGGAGAAAACCCTATTAAATTAAATTATTTCGAGAAATTTCAATTTGTTAAACAAACAACGTTATAAGTCATTACATAAAAAAGGGAAAACCTGCACTAAACGACTCTTTGGCTTATAAACTCAGCAAAAACAGACATTACCAATTAACAAAGGGATTCAGTAGTTACTTTTGTTCGCAACTCTCTCGCTTATAAATAAAAGTCAACATAATGAGTTACTCATAGTGAAAGAAAAAGTGGCTACTTGTAAAGGCGCTTGCAACCCTTTTTCATATTCTAAATTTTAGATTTTTTTTTTAAACAGATTTTTGCCAACATTTTTACATATTTGTTACAATCTTTACTCACTATTACAACGCCATCTATTTGTCGATAGCTTTCTACACTCACGCAATGATTATCTACGTTTATCTTTGTTACGCATTCTCAATTATATTTTTTTTACGCATGATATACGTATTTTTGGAAAAAATGCGCCAGTGCTCCAATTTTGCCAAATCATCCAAGCAAGACCGAGCTTTATTGCCGACTAAAACCATATTTCTCTGCCATTTTAATACCAAGCAGACCTGGAGTAAACTACAGGTTTTTGTTAAATAAAGTGAGCGGAATAAGTTAAATGTTTAAAAGAAAGTTTTTTTGCAAAGTTTTTTTAAAGATGTAAGTTTTAATACAACTAATTTTTATTAATTGGTCAATCAAATGATTTGATTTTTGAATTTTTATTAAAAAAATAATTCATTTATTTTTAAAATTTAATTTTAAATTGATTATATTTTTTTTTATTGAAATAAGTAATTTCAATTTATTTTAAAATTTAATCTCTTATACGGAAACAATTTTCTTTATTTAATTTTTTTTTAAATTTTTATTAAAAATATATTTTCAATATATTGTTAAATTCCTATACGGAAAGATTTTCCTTAATTTGATTTTTGAAATTTTTATTAAAATAAATATTTGAATATTTTAATTCCTATACGGAATTATTTAATTTAAAGTTTTTACTTTCCTCCAGATTTTGGTCAAATTGGTTAAAAATTAGTTTATGGTTAAATCTATAACGAGAGCAGGTAATATTTAGATTGCGTCAATTTGATTTTTTTTATAGATTTGTCTGAATTTCGATAAATTCCTAAATTTCAGATTTATAATTTTTCGCATTATATATATGGTATGGTGATTGGATTTTACAGACTCGTTGTGCTGTTAGCCTTTTTGTTAAGTGCCAATTTCAAAAGGGTAAATATCTTTAGAAACAATTCAAAAGCTTTTAGATATTCTTCTTCTTTTTCATTTTGTTTTTATAAAAATTCTCATGAAATTTTTATTTTCGATTTTATGTAGAATTGGCACTTTTCCCATAATCAAAAACTCTTCTAGTATTGTCAGATCATATTGGAGAGGATAAGAGCTTTAATTTGATAAGGAGAAGGCTTTGGCCTATGCAAATCATTATTATGAAGATCAGCTTTAGTCAACGAAAGATATTCTAAAGTGCGTGTTGTAATAATTCGACGAGGCGCGGTAATTTTGGTGTAAAGAGTGCGGGGGAAAAAAAACCTTAAAAAAAAGTGTTTCTTAACAAATTGTTGCATGTGCTTGAAACCTCTGCAACTTTTGGTAAAAATATGGTTTAAATAATATAAAATTTTATTAAAATTTAAATAATCAGATATAGGACTCAATTTGTGCTAAAAAGAACACTCAAAAATATGGTGTCAAAATGCTAGAAGTAAAGTGAAAATTTGTTTAAAATCTATATAAAATCATTTAAAGTAAAATGCATAAGTAATAACTAAAAATCATTTAGAATCAATTGCTAATTTTAAATATGTTTTATTAAAAATATAAGGTGAAACACAAAATAAAAAAAAAAACGTTATTTTTACAAGAACAAAAACATTAAAATTTAGCAAAGCACAAATTAAAACAAGTTACACCGGGTAACACAAATATGAACCTTTTCTAAAATTTTCTAAAAAAACATGCATGCAAAGACAACTAAAAATTATTAAAATCTAAAAATGTTAATATTTTGAAAAACAATAATATTTAATTCCTTTTAAATTGTTAAATATTTAGAAATTTAAAGGAAATATGCAAAAAGTAATCAATTTTGTTTAAAAGTGTTAAAATTTTTGAAAGTATAAAAAAAAAATATGGTTAAATGTTTAAATTTGTTAAAATTTTATTTTTGGTAAAGTTTTAAATCGATTAAAATTTTATTTTTGTTGCAATTTTTAAACTTTTAAACTTTTAAAATGTTAAAATTTTTAATTGTTAACATTTTTTAATGTTAAAATTTTCGATTGTTAGGTTTTCTTTAAACATTTAAATTTCGTAAAAGTATTTTTTTGGAATTATGTTGCACGGTGTACATTCTTTTGCATATTTCTTTTTGTTTCTCAACACATTGTAATATGAAATAATCCATAACATTTCTTTTTAAATGTTTGTTGTAATTTTAATGAAAATGGTTGGCAACGCCAATTCTAAATTTTGGTTTTTATATGGTATTGTTTTATATTAAAATGCAGTTGAATTCTTAATTTAGTGAAAGTTACTAAGTTAAAATATTTGTGTAAAAAGTGTTTCATAGTTATTTTTTTTATAAAATCATAACTAAAAGGAAAATACCGTAAATGATCTCTTTTTAAGAGAAACTTTAAAAAAATCTCTTATACTAATGTAGAATCAAAGAGATAAAAATTTTATTTAACATAAATATTATTTAAATTAAATTTAACAGCATCAACAACATGAAAGCCGATCTCATCAAAAGTACTTTTGGAGAAGCGGGTCAATAACCTTTGAAATGTAAGTTTGTTTTTTTATGTTCTTTATTCTGTTAAATTTCTTTATTTACATTTTCTTTTTATTTACTAAAAAAAGGTGACCAGCTTAAAATTTTGTAATTTTTTTTTATCAAATGTTTATTTGATATTATTTTGTTAATTAAAACAATTAATTTTAATTCAATCAATATAAAATGCTTGATTAAATAATTTTTATGAAATATTTAATTAAATATTTCAGTATTTGTTGAATATTTTATGATTTTTTTTTTGTTGAATTGACTGGCCAAACTTCATCTTAGGTTCAGTCGCATTAATTCTGAACAAAGCTTCGAATATGTGGTAGTTTTCCCCTCTTTTTCCCTTCTCTAACTATTAAAATCCTTAGCATGCAACAAAACTAAAGTTTGCATTGTAGTCCGTTGGCAAAGGATGCTGCTAATATCGAACCTCCCCTTCCGACGAGCAGAAAGGCCGGATTAGCTTGCATGCGCCCTTTAGCACGACACCCTACTACCATCTGCCAACAACAACGACCTTCGTAATATGCTACAATATAAATTTTTGGCGCCCAACGTGGGGCCTGAACAAATAAAGACAGTTTTTCTTTTTAATTCCATCGTTTGGTTTGTATATTGCAAATCTAAAATGACTTGTTCGGCTCCCTTAACTTTAAAATCTTTTTCTATCCCTTTTCTTTTTCTATAAACTTAATTTTCATTTTCGCCTTCATTTTATGTATCTTAATACTCCTTGGAATTTGTATATGATCATCTCTTTAGTCTTCATACACAACCTTGGTTTTTTTTAAGTTACTTCGTTTTCAATTTTCTTTAAGTGAATTTATGACTTCTGTTCATAACTTGACGGAATGCAGATCTTGGACAATTGAGCTAGGACTGACCCCTGCTTTGAGATATATTCTGAGTTATCTCTAACACTTGCAATAAATTCTGCTCTGTATTGTTTCTTTTTTTTTAAATTTTCATTTGTCACATTTTCGATTAACTTTGTTTAAAAACCGCCACAAGTTTTTCACCATTAGGGAAAATAATCAAACAGCAGCATGATCTATATAATATTCCTTTTGCTTTTATTTTGATAAATTTTTATATAAAAAAATTCGCGAGTGATTTTAAATAATATTTTCACGTGAATTTTGTTCATTTTATTTTCGGTTTCTCGCATAATTTTCTTTTGTGTTTTAAATCTTCATAGGTCAACTTCTATTTTATTATTTTTTTTAATTTTTGCATGATTTTTATTATTATTATTATATTTTTATATATCGATATATTTCTGCAGCATTTACTTTAGCAAATACTGCGATTAAAATATTTTGTTTTTCAAATTTATAAATTTTCTAATTCAAATTGAATGCAGAAAAAGTTTTTATCTATTTTCTTCAAATTATTTTGTTGAAATTATTTGAGTTTCTGCGTAAGATCAGCGGATTATTTAATTGATCTCTTTAAAATATTTCGAATTTCAACATAAAATCAAAAAATTGTTTTGCTTAATTCGTTTGAAGTTCAAAACACGAAATTATTTCAGCCAATTATACAGTTTTTTTGCTCAAGATCGTTTATATTCTGAAAGTTTTTAATGTCAGCTATTGAAATATTTTATTAGTTGAGATTAGTTTTAAAACATTCTGATTTTTGAATTGCACAATTGCTATTCATTAAAAATTATTTCTTTATTTTTAATTTTAATAAAAGTTATACCTTCGGTTATAAAATCTTTTTACAAAACAGAGTTTCATTCGTGTTTTGTACGAAAGTTTTTTCGTTAAACATTTTCTCTCTTTTGGAAATCATAATATTTAATTGATTTCTTTAATAAATTTCGTTTTTGTCTATCTGCATAAATTTCGCTATAATTGAATTTCGTGGTGAATTGTTACTAACACATACACAGCAATACGATAATAAGCTTGAAAAGTATAGCATACCTTCTGGCATTTTCCTTTTCCGGTTGTTATATAAGCTGAATATTAGTTTTTATTAGTATTACGGCAAATTTAATTTGTCATATCCAAGGTTTTCGTGAGTTTCATATCTAATTAATTGATTTTATTATTTTAAAATGGCCGGTGACGATAAACAACAGGGTAAATCTTCTACTGGTGCTACCAGTAAGCATCCAAAATGTAATGCTTGTAACGAGGAGATATCCTCTAAAACTTAATTTATTCAAACCTGTTGCGGTCATGCATTTCACCGGACTTGCTTAAATACTTGTCTTAAAACTCGTCCATTTTGCCCAGTGTGTAATGTTCGGGTAGTTAATGATCCTCCGGGTAAGGGTGTTAATCCTCTTCAGACCCGTTCACAGGAACAACATACTCTGAATCCGTCACTTCCGGTTGATCAGCATAATCAATCGTTTATCGCCAATGATCATGCAAGTTCTTCGGGAAATATTCCTCCAAATCCGATTGCTGAACAACATGCTATGAATACTGATGGTTTAGGTGCAACTGGCCATAACACTTCAGTTGGCCTTAATGACTCGTTTAGAGAAACGATAACTGCCGTGCTATCAGCACAACATGCTCAATTATTCTCTGCTTTAAGCACTCAAATTGCTCAAATAATGGAGGCAAATACTCAAGCTATTTTGGCAAAAGTCAACATAAATATTCCACCTGGTCCACAACCTGTGGTTCCGTCAATACCACCACCTGCTAGCGTTCATTCCTCTCCGCGAATGCCCACTTTATGTGCAGTGGAACAGGAATCATTCCGCAATTTATTGGGCATAAGACCCGTTGATGGTTCTGATGCCACTTCTCAAAATCGTTTTGAGGCTGGTCGTTCTGGCTCTAGAGCAAATACTACCTCATCATCTGCATCCGATTTAAATGTGCGTCCGGATAAGGTTCTGCAGATAATTTCAAATTGGAAATTAAAATTCACGGGGGGTTCTAACAGTCTGTCCGTGGCCAGTTTTATTTACCGTCTAGAGGCTTTAACGGCTCAAACGTTGCAGGGGAATTTCGAAATATTATGCAACAATGTCGGTTTGTTATTCGAAGGCAAAGCCAATGATTGGTTTTGGCGCTTCCACCAATCTGTTTCGTCGTTTAAATGGCCGGATCTCTGCCAAGCTTTAAGACGGCAATACAAAGATTCGAGGTCGGATGTAAATTTTATGGAGATGATCAGGGACCGAAAACAAAAGCCAAACGAATCGTTCGACGTGTTTTATGAGGCGATAGTAGAAATGACTGATCGTCTGCATGTGCCTCTCTCAGATGACATGTTAGTCCAAATATTGCGCCGTAATCTCTTGCCTGATATACAGCATGAAATTTTGAATTTAAGCATTTATAATTTGTAACATCTTCGTGATGTTTGCCGTAGACGGGAATTCTTCCTTGCAGATATTCGTCGTAAACATGGATCTAGTTTTTCAAGACCACCGCCAATTCAGAAACGTATTTCTGAAATTGAACCAGATTTTTATAATGATTCGTCAGATATTCAGACTGACGAGGTCGATGAGGTATCTGAGGTTGCTTTGGTCTGTTGGAATTGCCAGAAACCCGGCCACAGATACCAAGAATGCCTATCTGATCGTACGATTTTTTGTTATGGGTGTGGTAAAAGTAACACCTACAAGCCAAATTGCACAACTTGCAATTCAAAAAACTTGAGATTCAGTGCACCGAGAAGTGCACCCAAACAGATGCGGAGGCAACAGACGGAAACGGATGTTTAAATGTTTCTATACTTAAACGTACCACCGGGAATGAAAATATATTACCTGATTTTAAAAATAACTCTACCGGAAATGACCATAAAAACCTTTATTTGACAAATACACCTCAGATTTCAAAACCATTTCATATTCGATTAAAAGAATATAATCAAATTCGCGATAGGATTTTCAATGAAGTCCCTAAATCTTCTCACTCAGCTTTACGTATGCGCAGTTTTTGGCAGAAGGTAAAGCAGTTTAGGAAAAAATTTGTTTGTGCTATTTTTGACGATACATCTGACGTCAGGCCTTAGTGCTGAGGTTACTCTATTTGGCAAAACGATCTTAGGGATGATGGATTCTGGAGCTTCACTCACCTGTCTTGGAGCTGAAGCTGCTCAAAACTTTTTAGATTCTGGTGAGCCTTATCGGAAATAAAAATATTCTATCAGAGCTGCAGGGGGTCATAAACACTCAGTTGTCGGATACGTTGATACTACGATCGTTTTTAGAGGCATTGAAAAGCCTATAACCGTTTTTATAATTCCCACTCTTATGAGAAATTTATATTTAGGAGTAGATTTTTGGGATTTATATGATTGCTACCCAAGGGAATAGATCGGTTATGCAATTTCGAATTTTCATCTTCATCTGTCAGTGAGATCATAAATCAGATACCGTTAACTTCGATTCAACGTCAACGGTTACAACAAGTCGTTAACTTATTTCCGTCCTTTGCTAAGGAAGGCTTAGGGAAAACAACCGTATTGTGTCATGTGATAGATACTGGAGACGCCAAGCCTATTAAGCAAAGACACTTTCCAGTTTCTCCTGCGGTGGAGAAGCTGATTTACGCTGAGCTTGATCGGATGTTAGCTTTAGGGGTCATCGAGGAGTCAAATAGTGCTTGGTCGTCGCCCGTAGTTCTTCACAGAAAACCCGGGAAGAATAGGCTGTGTTTGGATAGTCGTAAACTTAACTCGGTTACTATAGGTGATGCATATCCACTTCCACAGATTGATGGAATACTTAGTAGACTCCCCAAAGCTGAATATATATCGAGCTTGGATCTAAAAGATGCAGATTCCGTTAGATTCGGGATCTAAAGATAAAACGGCATTCACCGTTCCTGGGAGACCGCTTTATCACTATAACGTTATGCCATTCGGGTTATGTAATGCCCCGCAAACGATGTCTCGTTTAATGGATAAAGTTATACCACCGCTCTCCGGGCGGAAGTGTTTGTTTATCTTGATGATCTTCTTATAATTTCGGAATTTTTCGAAAAGCATCTGGAGGTCTTAAGAGAAGTTGCTCGGAAAATACGTGACTCAGGGTTGACAATTAATGTAGGAAAAAGTAATTTCTGTGTGCCTGAGGTTAAATATTTGGGACACTTGGTTGTTAACGGGGTGATTCAAACGGATCCAGATAAAGTGTCCGCCATTACTGACTTCCCAGTTCCGCGATCCGTGAAGCAAATTCGAAGATTTCTGGGAATGACGGGTTGGTACCGAAAGTTTATTCGAAACTATGCCGCTATTACAACGCCTATCACGGACTTGCTGAAAGGTAAAAAGAAATTTGTATGGACCGATGAAGCCCAAAAAGCTTTTGAGGTTTTAAAGTCACATTTGAGCTCCGCGCCAGTTTTACATAGCCCTGATTTTTCGCAGCCGTTTTTCATACACTGCGACGCTAGTAAAACTGGTATAGGAAGTGTACTGGTTCAGAAGAATGCGGAGGGTGAAGAGGTTCCTGTGGCATTTATGTCCAAGAAACTCAACCAAGCCCAACGTAACTATTCAGTAACCGAACAAGAGTGCCTAGCAGCTTTGTAAAGCATTAAAAAGGTTAGAGCTTACGTCGAAGGACATGAATTCACTGTTATCACTGACCACGCGTCATTGAAGTGGCTCATGTCTCAGACAGATCTCTCTACGCGACTTGCTCGGTGGGCTTTAAAGTTGCAGGGATACAAATTCAGCATCCAACATAGACGTGGTACACAGAACATAGTTCCGGACACTCTCTCAAGGGCCAATACCGAGGACTTGTCCGAAATAGGTTTCGAAAGTCTGTCTGAGTTGCAAAGTGACCAAGGAATTTTCGTAGATCTTGAATCTACACATTTTCACTCCGACGAACACAAACAGTTAATAGATAAAATTGGTAAAAATATTGATCAAATGCCGGACTTAAAAATAGTTGACGGTTACCTGTACTGAACACGCGACCGGGGAGAAACTGCACGACGATCTTGTGTGGAAATTGTGGATACCGAGAGGAATGGTACCAGAAGTATTATATATGGCTCATGATGGAACGATGTCTTCTCATGGGGGAATAAATAAAACTTTGGAGAAAATCCGAAGATATTATTTCTGGCCAAACCTAGCGGTAGATGTTAAGAATTATATAAACAAATGCGAAATCTGTAAATCATCTAAGCATCCGAATCAAGTTCTACGACCGCCTATGGGTAAAATTTACGAGACACAACGTTTTTTCCAAAAGCTTTATGTAGATTTTTTGGGGCCTTATCCGAGGTCAAGGTCAGGAAATATCGGAATATTTATAGTTTACGATCATTTTTCAAAATTTCCGTTTCTTAAGGCTGTAAAGAAATTTACTTCTGATATAGTTATAAAATATATGGAACAAGAACTGTTTCACACGTTTGGTGTTCCGGAAGTTGTCGTATCTGATAACGGTTCACAATTCAAGGCTAATCAGTTTAATGAATTTTTAAAACGTCATGGTGTAAAGCACGTATACACTGCAGTTCACGCACCGCAAGCTAATGCATCAGAGCGTGTGAACCGATCTATAATTTCTGCCATAAAATCTTACATGAAACCAGACCAGAAAAACTGGGATCAGCTTTTAAGCAACATTTGTTGTGCTCTGCGTTCAGCAGTTCATTCTGCTGTTGGTACATCCCCCTATTATCTCACGTTTGGTCAACAGATGATTACCAATGGAGCTACTTATCCTCTTGAGATGTTAGATGACCGTTCTGTTCGCTTTGATAGAAATGATTCTCTCCAGATTATGGCCAAAAGAGCAGCTGAGCGGATGCAGAAGCAGTTTGTGAGAAACGAACGATCCTACAACCTAAGATCTAGAGAAGTCTCCTATGATGTATGCGAAGAAGTATTTCGTCGGAATTTTAAGCAAAGCAATTTTGAACAGGGTTATAATGCTAAGCTTGCTCCAACTTTTGTCAAGGCTCGCGTTCGCAAAAAGCTAGGTAATAGTTATTATGAGCTAGAAGATCTTAGAGGAAACTTGTTGGGAAATTATCACGCGAAAGATATTAGGCAATAGTTTTTTTTAAGATTTGTTTTTAAGCTTGCAAGCGGGATCAGCCTTTGTTTTTCGCTTTCACCCCCAAAGTCTGATTTTGGCGGGGAAGGGGGAGGGGGATTTGTAAAGGCGCTTGCAACCATTTTTCATATTCTAAATTTTAGATTTTTTTTTTTAAACAGATTTTTGCCAACATTTTTACATATTTGTTACAATCTTTACTCACTATTACAACGCCATCTATTTGTCGATAGCTTTCTACACTCACGCAATGATTATCTACGTTTATCTTTGTTACGCATTCTCAATTATATTTTTTTTACGCATGATATACGTATTTTTTGGAAAAAATGCGCTAGTGCTCCAATTTTGCCAAATCATCCAAGCAAGACCGAGCTTTCTTGCCGACTAAAACCATATTTCTCTGCCATTTTAATACCAAGCAGACCTGGAGTAAACTACAGGTTTTTGTTAAATAAAGTGAGCGGAATAAGTTAAATGTTTAAAAGAAAGTTTTTTTGCAAAGTTTTTTTTAAAGATGTAAGTTTTAATACAACTAATTTTTATTAATTGGTCAATCAAATGATTTGATTTTTGAATTTTTATTAAAAAAATAATTCATTTATTTTTAAAATTTAATTTTAAATTGATTTTATTTTTTTTTATTGAAATAAGTAATTTCAATTTATTTTAAAATTTAATCTCTTATACGGAAACAATTTTCTTTCTTTAATTTTTTTAAAATTTTTATTAAAAATATATTTTCAATATATTTTTAAATTCCTATACGGAAAGATTTTCCTTAATTTGATTTTTGAAATTTTTATTAAAATAAATATTTGAATATTTTAATTCCTATACGGAATTATTTAATTTAAAGTTTTTTATAGATTTGTCTGAATTTCGATAAATTCCTAAATTTCAGATTTATAATTTTTCGCATTATATACATGGTATGGTGATTGGATTTTACAGACTCGTTGTGCTGTTAGCCTTTTTGTTAAGTGCCAATTTCAAAAGGGTAAATATCTGTTGAAACAATTCAAAATCTTTTAGATATTCTTCTTCTTTTTCATTTTGTTTTTATAAAAATTCTCATGAAATTTTTATTTTCGATTTTATGTAGAATTGGCACTTTTCCCATAATCAAAAACTCTTCTAGTATTGTCAGATCATATTGGAGAGGATAAGAGCTTTAATTTGACAAGGAGAAGGCTTTGGCCTATGCAAATCATTATTATGAAGATCAGCTTTAGTCAACGAAAGTGCGTGTTGTAATAATTCGACGAGGCGCGGTAATTTTGGTGTAAAGAGTGCGGGGAAAAAAACCTTAAAAAAAGTGTTTCTTAACAAATTGTTGCATGTGCTTGAAACCTCTGCAACTTTTGGTAAAAATATGGTTTAAATAATATAAAATTTTATTAAAATTTAAATAATCAGATATAGGACTCAATTTGTGCTAAAAAGAACACTCAAAAATATGGTGTCAAAATGCTAGAAGTAAAGTGAAAATTTGTTTAAAATCTATATAAAATCATTTAAAGTAAAATGCATAAGTAATAACTAAAAATCATTTAGAATCAATTGCTAATTTTAAATATGTTTTATTAAAATATAAGGTGAAACACAAAATAAAAAAAAAACGTTATTTTTACAAGAACAAAAACATTAAAATTTAGCAAAGCACAAATTAAAACAAGTTACACCGGGGTAACACAAATATGAACCTTTTCTAAAATTTTCTAAAAAAACATGCATGCAAAGACAACTAAAAATTATTAAAATCTAAAAATGTTAATATTTTGAAAAACAATAATATTTAATTCCTTTTAAATTGTTAAATATTTAGAAATTTAAAGGAAATATGCAAAAAGTAATCAATTTTGTTTAAAAGTGTTAAAATTTTTGAAAGTATAAAAAAAAAATATGGTTAAATGTTTAAATTTGTTAAAATTTTATTTTTGGTAAAGTTTTAAATCGATTAAAATTTTATTTTTGTTGCAATTTTTAAACTTTTAAACTTTTAAAATGTTAAAATTTTTAATTGTTAACATTTTTTAATGTTAAAATTTTCGATTGTTAGGTTTTCTTTAAACATTTAAATTTCGTAAAAGTATTTTTTTTGGAATTATGTTGCACGGTGTACATTCTTTTGCATATTTCTTTTTGTTTCTCAACACATTGTAATATGAAATAATCCATAACATTTCTTTTTAAATGTTTGTTGTAAGTTTTAATGAAAATGGTTGGCAACGCCAATTCTAAATTTTGGTTTTTATATGGTATTGTTTTATATTAAAATGCAGTTGAATTCTTAATTTAGTGAAAGTTACTAAGTTAAAATATTTGTGTAAAAAGTGTTTCATAGTTATTTTTTTTATAAAATCATAACTAAAAGGAAAATACCGTAAATGATCTCTTTTTAAGAGAAACTTTAAAAAAATCTCTTATACTAATGTAGAATCAAAGAGATAAAAATTTTATTTAACATAAATATTATTTAAATTAAATTTAACAGCATCAACAACATGAAAGCCGATCTCATCAAAAGTACTTTTGGAGAAGCGGGTCAATAACCTTTGAAATGTAAGTTTGTTTTTTTATGTTCTTTATTCTGTTAAATTTCTTTATTTACATTTTCTTTTTATTTACTAAAAAAAGGTGACCAGCTTAAAATTTTGTAATTTTTTTTTATCAAATGTTTATTTGATATTATTTTGTTAATTAAAACAATTAATTTTAATTCAATCAATATAAAATGCTTGATTAAATAATTTTTATGAAATATTTAATTAAATATTTCAGTATTTGTTGAATATTTTATGATTTTTTTTTTTTGTTGAATATTTATAAAAACTTTTAAATAGTTGCTGTTCTTAAATTTGGCGAAATTTTAAAAGTTAATTGATAAAATTTTGTTTTACTATTTTAGTAATATTTTTATAGAAAATTTTATGCTGGTTCTCTCTTTTATATTTTAATTATTATTTTGCGAATCTATGAAACACAAAAAGGTTTTTTTATATATACATATATATATTATTTTTTTTTGTAATAATTATTTTTTTAAGAAATTCATTTTCAAATTTATTATCAAATAATAATTTTAATAAAAATAATATTTTTTTTTATATATTCGTATTATTCTGTAATTCGGGTCTAAATGAAATTCGATGAAAATTTGTTAATATTAACGTTAGTTTTACTTTTAATAAATAAATTTAGATTTTTAATTTCATGAATTTTTCTAATAAATAGATCAATATGATTTCTGTGTAAATTTTAAATTTTGCTGTTTTGATTAAAACCTTCTGGTAAATTCTTGTGGTGATTGTGAATGGGATCATTAATTCTTATAGTTTTTTTTCGGTTTATTTCGTTTTTAATGATCACGGTAGGGTGGGCAATTGACTGGCCAAACTTCATCTTAGGTTCAGTCGCATTAATTCTGAACAAAGCTTCGAATATGTGGTAGTTTTCCCCTCTTTTTCCCTTCTCTAAAGTTTGCATTGTAGTCCGTTGGCAAAGGATGCTGCTAATATCGAACATCCCCTTCCGACGAGCAGAAAGGCCGGATTAGCTTGCATGCGCCCTTTAGCACGACACCCTACTACCATCTGCCAACAACAACGACCTTCGTAATATGCTACATACTCAATGATGGAATAAGTGGTTACCTAGGAGTTACAAAATAAGTGGTTACCTGTAAGTTAATTTTTTTTAACGAAATATTAAAAAAAAAATAGCTTTAGCTCCAAAAATTTACTTGTAAAAATGTTCAAAAGAACTAATTAAAAACAATATTAGAATACAAAAATATGAAATCGGTACTTATGTAACCAATTACCAGTACTTCGGTACTTATGTAACCAATTACCAATCATTGTGTTGCAATTGCATGTAAGAGATTCTGTAACCCATTATCTGTCATTATTTTGTATTTTAAACTAATGTAATAGGTAATGACCTATCATTACTTGGTAATGTATACGGCAATGACCTATCAATACCATTTTTATGTTAAAACCGGTATTTATAGACGTAAACGTGTATGGAAGGTGTATTTTAGTTAACTACATCATAATCAATCAAAACGTAAATTTTGATATTTTTGTTAGTAACGGCCTTTTGGATTTTAGGTGACGATTTATAATAATTAAAAATCCAATAATAATAAATAACTATATATTATAAAAAAACAGGATTAAAAAGGCTTTTCTCCCTGCCAGCAAACAAGCTACAAAATGAGTCAGAAATGAGCTTAAAATATATTATTAAAATTTCAATGTTTTGTCTGAAAGTAGTTTATCCAAAAGAGCCTTCTTTTTTATTAAAAAATTACTCAGAAAAGATATTTAAAAAAATGTTATAGTCTCAAAAATCAATCTTTTTTGTATTACCAATAAGTATATATCATTACCTTCTGCATTATTTTAAAATTCCAAATATTGAATTCTTAATAACGGCCTATTGTAGATATAATTTTTTTCAACTTATTATTTGTTTATTGGATCTTTCTTAATAGAAAATAACAATAAGTAATAAAATCTTAATAACTAGTTCTGATTTATGATTCTATTGCCAGTACAATAGAAGACCATATTGTGAACATTAAACATATTTTAGCTTTGTGTTATAGCCAAGGTATCTACCCTTTTTAGCCGTGAGTGGCCTCTAAACGAAAGTAGATTCCGAGCGAGAGGATTAGGGTGAGATGCACTGTTGCCAGGTTTGACGATTTATCGTCATTTTGACGATATTTAGTACCTAAATTACTAAATGACGATTTGAAGATTTTTGCTTCCAAATGACGATTTTTTTGACAAACGTTTAATATGTCAGCAAAACATGTTTATTTGCTATTATTAAAAAATCGCCGGATCTATTTTTGGATTTTTATTATTTCGTTAAAATTAAAAACTATTTTTTATTGAAAGTTTAGCAAAAAAGTTATTTTATGGATTCATGTTAGGTTTATTTTAATTTATTTTCTGCACTTAATAACGGCAAACCCCACTGCAAATGTAGCTAAAAACAAATGAAATTTCTGAAGTGGTGTTTACAGAATTATGTAGAAGGAATTAACAGTTTAAGTGGTAAAGTGCTATCGTTATAAAATATCATGATTTTCGAAGTTTAAATTACAGAAAAGTGTAAAAAAATCGTATTATATTACACCGATAGTACATGAGCACTTCAAATGTGAATTACATTATTATTCTTTTTTTTATTAAAACTTTATCCCACTTGTAAAAAATATTTATTGTTTTGACGATTTTTTTTTGACGATTTTTGAAAATATAATAACGATTTTTATTGGAAAATTGTACGATTTTATGCTCAACATAAATGGCAACACTGGTGAGATGCTAGTTCAGATACATATGTAGAACAATATTTTTTTATTTCATCAATAATAATTTTGATTGTCTTCTTTGTAATTTTGCAATATTGGAAGCGGATGCTGTTCCCCAAAGTTGGATTCCATAGGTATATTTTTTTGGCTTGAGAATGGTTTTATAGAGTAGAGCTCTCTAAACTAAGTGAAGATGAAGAATTTAGAAGCCATCCAAGTTGGGCAGTTTTGAGTTTTATTTGGTTGTTTTCGAGTCGATATCTTTGGACCATGTGAGGCGGCGATCAAGGTGAATTCCTAGGTATTTAATGTTAAGTTTTTCAGGTATTCTGGGGCTATTTATTGTAACTGTGGGACAGTTTTCTCTTCGCAATGTAAAAGTCACATATGCACACATAACTGGATTAACTTTTATCTTCCACTTGTTAAGCCATGATTCCAGCTCATATATATGAGACTGAAGGTTGGAGGAAGCAACTTTGGGATATTTGTCCGCAAAAGTTGAGGTGCGAATTTGAGGATTTGTTGGCATATCTACTGTATAAAGAATATACATCATGGGACCAAGTATACTGCCTTGAGGAATCGCAGCTGAGATATTTCAGGAGCTTGAGGTGTAGCTTTTAAATTTGACTACAAATGATCTTAATGATAGTTAACTTTGGAGTAATCTATGGGTATTTTGAGGTAGAAATTTAACTATTTTGTATATACGCAATTTGTGCCTTTGTCGCAGGCCTGTGAAATGTCTATGAATAATGAAGAGCAGTAAAGTTTTTCTTCAAAAGCCTTTCTAATATGTAGATACACACAGTAAAATATACAGTTGGAAAATTTCCGATTTTTTTAAAACTACCTAAGTATCTGGGTGATATCTGTAACATAACACATTACTTTTCAATAGCTACTCAAAATTTGTTATATCAACTGAACCAATGTTTACAGACTTCGGTATATCAAACCAAATCAGCCTGAAATTAAATTTGCTTAAATCAATTCGATAGTGGTTAACCCATCCACAGAACTATAAAAAATTTGTACACTAAATAAGTTGTAATGTCAGAATTGTTGAAAATGTGCGTTTACTAATGTTTTACTAAACAAAGTTTACCGAGAACACTCAAAAAATAAGTTAGTAGAAACGTAAGTAAAATGTTTTCTAAATCAAGTATACTATTTTTCAGCAATTTTTTTGCTGAAGTTGTGTTTTCAGTTATACTTATTCAGCACTTAACTGATTTGAACTAATGTTTTACTAATATTTTATTAATGTTTTACTAATTTATTTTGCTAAAAAATATTGTGCTGATAAGCACATTAATAGTGTGGATCACATTTTTTATATTCGTATATGAATACAGTTTTAAGGCTTAAAATGTGTTAAATAAAATATATTTGAAATCTGAATTAAGTTTTTTTATGAATACGGGCGTAAATGTGTATTTGTTGACTAAATCTTTGTAGTGTAGTGTGGTCAAATTGCAAACAAATATACATTCAGGTAGCTAGACTAAAGCGAAAGACAATGACACACACCTAAGGTAATTTTTTATGATAACTTTTTTTATTGCAAAAAAGATAAAGATAATTTTGTTTATGTTATATATAATTATTTCTATATATTTTCAGATATTAAATTAATTACAGTCGCCAATTTGGGAGAATGATCATTTTATATTTGTAACACATTGTAAATTATTTTTAAAAGAATCACAAAATTTTTTTTTAAGATTTCCAGCAAATAAATTAACTCTATTTTTTTTAATTTTTTCAGCCTACTAATCTTCAGCAAACATTTTATTAACTTTTAGTAAATATTTTTTAATTTTCAATCAAATGTGCAAAACTTTTGCTGAATCTACTAACTTTGTTGCTGAAAATCAGCGAGCTGAGTTTTTGCTGACAAAAAACAAAAAAAGTATTAAAAAAATATTTTTAGAATTTGGTATAATTGATTTAGTTTAGTGGTAGTAAAATAATAAATGCATGTTAATATAATTAAATATGAGTTATTGGTGCGTTTTGTTACCAACTTTTTATTATTTTAACATGTAGGTTTTAATAGTAAATGTGGCCTTATTATGAAGGAAGAATTTGAATTCGGAATTCTATGCGGAATACGGAATTTGAGAATTAATGAAATATTTTTAACATAACTAAGAATAATGGAAAGCATTTGGAATCCTAATGTAACATGCCCATCAAATAAAATCAGCTCCAGCGTCGGTTTTTCTAACATAAGGTCTATTTGTTCCTATGAAAATCCTAATTCTAAATTCTGCTAAACACTAGTCCTATTCGTTTGCCTAATTTTAATCTGTCAAATGACCTGTTGAGTTGTAAATGTCAAACTATATTTTTTCGGAGTTAAGTCTTCCTGTGTTAGTTTTACAAAGGTATTTTTAATCTTGTGAAAATTTTCTAGCTTGTCTGACGTGGTGATTGTTAATTAATTATTTTTAATTTATCTTTTATTTGAATAATATTCTAAGGGCCGTTATTACAACTTGCCTTTAAAGTAAATGTTTGTAAAAAGTAACTTTAGCTAAAGTGAGGAATAATGTGAGCTATAATGTTTTTCGTTATTACAACTTCCCAATAAAATAAAATTAATATTTTTGATAATGTGGCAGCACCAAACTAAAAACCGATTATTGGTTTATGAATTGGTTTATAAAAATACGTAGTGGCAACGTACTTTTATTTATTTGTTTACAAACAAACAATAATTGTGAAATTCGGTATTTTCTTCTTCTTCTTTATAGAGCAGAAAATGTGGCAACTTTAAACACATAGTTGCGTTTAAAGTTAAAGGCAACAACATCTTCCCTTTAGCGTATCGGTCACTTTTAGCTTAAAGTATACTTATAATAACGAAAAACTAATAATCTGTCAGATAACATCCGAACTTTAGCTATTGGCAAGTTGTAATAATGGCCCTAAATTTAATTCTTTAATTATTTGAACCTAGTGGTTTCCATGCCAAAAAGTGAGTTTGTGTATTTGAATTACTTTTATTATATTATAATTAAATTTGTATGCATTGATAGGAATTTTAATATAAGAAACATTGATTGTATGTGAATAAAGCGCATCAAAAACGTGATAATTACTTGTGAAAGAGAGATAGGATTAAGAATAAGAAGCATTCTAGTTGAGAAATTAATTGTGCATTGGTATAGGTTAATTCGGTCTCTTCTGATCGAAACAATACTTGTGTGTACGTAGTGTGACAAAACTCCACTTAGCCACAGTCATTGCTGTGTCGACCGTGGCTCAATTCGTTAAGAGGTGAGATTACTTGCATAGCAGTGGGTTTGAATCCCAGTACAACACCAAAAATGTAAAAAAGTTTTTCATTTAGAGCAAATTAACAATATAAAATACTTTGTTCAATTGACACATAAATTAACCACTGACGAATCCCAGGAGGGGGACGAAACTGCGGCAGTCTGGTGTATCCCTTGTGTCCGTAAAATTTTTCAATAAAAATGTTTTCTTTTTCTTCTTCCTGTAAAGAGACTAACTAAAATAAAAATTCTACAGTAATTAATAAAAAAAAAATTAATTACGATTGTCATTACCTGACGGTTGCAATACACTTTCTAACATAAATTGAATTTCGTTGAAATCAAGTTTCTTCTTTATTTAAAATCCCGTGGAAACCATTAGCGAGGTGCTTTACTCTCCCAACACTGATATTGAAATTAAAAAAAAAAATAATCCTCATAATCATAAAGTTTATCTGTAACGGAAAGGATTTTTTTTAAGGAAAATATTACTCATAATCTTAGTGTTTTTTTAAGAAAATCCTCAGATCTGACCAGTTTATAAAAGCAAAAGTTCACAAAATCTGAGGTTTCCTAGGTCTTCAGAATTTGAGTGTATTTATAGGAAAACTCTGAGATTGAAAGATACTTCCCTTGTAGAAACATTAGATTTTGAGGAATTTTTCCTCAAAATCTCATAGTTTTACTTTAGATTGTAATGGGTTTTCTATTGTAATTTTCAGAGATTATGCAGATGTTTTCTAAAGAAAATACCACAGACCTTGAGGACTATATTCAAAATGTCATTTTATATTAAAAATACTTTTTCCAGTAGATAAAAGTCTCAGATTTTAATTGTTTCCTCCAAATGTTGCTGGTTTTTATAGGAGAAATTCTCAGAAGATGGTGGGGGTTTTACTATATGGAAGATAATATACGTGTTTATTCCTAAATAGAGGAAAGGCTTGCAGGTTGCCACTCCTTAGCATTTTTGTCCAAAACTCTTTAACGTGTTGTTGTCATGTTCATACTATTCATACCTTCTAACTATTTAATATTATTTTTCATTTTCAAAATATGTATTTATTAATTTTTTTCCTACCAATTAATTAAAAAAAATTTAAAAAAAAGTATTTGAAACAGTGTTTTTTTTTATTTAATTCGATAGTATTGAACAAATTCTGCAGGGTCTACTGAATTCGGTTACACCAACTATTTTATGTCTTGTACAACCGAAAATTTTGGTGGCTGAGACCGAATAATGTGATGTGTAGTACATGTAACTACCAAAGTTCGGTTGGCAACGATTTCGGTTGACACAATGAATCTGTTTTGTGTGTGTAGGGTTGCCAGATATGAAATCGTCAAAAAAGTACATCGAGGAAAAACAGCAGTACAAACAATTAAGAAAAAAAGTACAAATTTATATTTAAACAAAAATCATAAATTTCACACATAAAAGTAACAATTTATGTAATAAAGAACTTAAAAGTTGACCTGCAATTTACTTTTTAGGGCACCCTAAAAACAAAACAAAAAGTATGTAAACCCCTCTAGAATTAAAAAATTATAATTTTTATATTATCTGTTAAGGGGGATGAGGCGCCCATGATAAAACCCGTTACGCGTAGTAATATATAAGGGTCGTTCATGATTTCAGAAATTCATTTTATTGTAAGATCCACAAAATGGGAGTCTAATAACGCAATTAAATAAAACTTTCTCATGATTTCAATTATGATCATTATTTAAGCATTCATAATCAGCAAAAAAAAAATTTAAAGGTGCCATAATCAACTTTAATTTTAACCTTCATCAAAGTTAAAGTCTGAAAAAAAGAAAATATGTTAAAAAATGAAACAAATCGTCAAAATCATCATTTTGAGAATGAGGAATCGTCATTCCGAAAACTTCTTATATTTCAATAAGAATTGGGAAAATTTACTCAAAACTTCGTTTCGATCAATTTATTTGCAATTATTTCAACAGTTTGATAATCTTTATTATTAGTTCCGTCGCCTCTGAGTCTTAACAAAACATCTCGCAGTACTCATTAAGCGGAATAGAATTTAAAAATTACTGCCCTATTTTAAAATCTGCAAAAATTCTATTACAAAAAGTTATTTTTAATTTTTTTCCGATATTTGGTTTCACAAAATTGGGGCATACAACAAATGTTATTCCAGAAAAATATTCATTAAGAAACAATCAAAACCGTGGAATATCAGTCCTTTATCAGTGTTTTTGAAGCTAAGTGATTTAAGATTTTGAAAAATTAACTCTTTTGGACTTTTCCTTCTAAAACCAGTACAAAAAAATAAATTTAAAAATAAATTAAAATTGTTTAAAAATTGCACATTTTCATTTTTTATACAATGAATTTTGTAAAACCATCAACCGTCATTTTATCATACGTATTACAGGCAGCCTTACGCAAATATAAATTATAATGGGTTTTTTATATGCATATAAGGGTATAAATAATAAACCATTACCAGAAGTAAAAAATAATAAATCTAAAAAAAATGTTGATAAAATCGAATTAAAAAAAAAATTGATTAATTTTTTTTAAAACATGGTCGAGCCGGGAATCAATCTTGGATAGTTAGATAAACAGGTGACTGCTCTATACCCAAACCACCGAAACATATAAAATTTGATAGTTTATAAGATAAATAATTTTTTTCTATCTAAATTCGTTCAATTATGATGTGAGCAAGATTATTCAAGTTCAAGATCATTTGTTTTGTGTGAAACAAAAACCGTGCAATGCACAGTGGGGTGGGCCTAGTACATTTTGCGGCATCAACTAAACCGCTAAGTTTTTATACAAGTTATGCACATGGTTGAAAAGAGGATTACTTGTAGATATCAGAAACGTGAAAAAACATATTTGCGTAGTGCAAATATTTTTCGCAAATCGCAAAAAACCGAGTTCGCATGCTCAACCGCTAAGTTTTTTAATAAGTTCTGCACATGGTTGAAAAGAGAATCACTTATAGATATCAGAACCGTGGAAAAATGTATTTGCGTAGTGCAAAGTTTTTTCGCAAATCGCAAAAAACCAAATTCGCATACTTAACCGCTATGTTTTTATATAAGTTTTGCACATGGTTGAAAAGAGAATCACTTGTAGATATCAGAAACGTGAAAAAAAAATATTTGCGTACTGCAAATATTTTTCTCAAATCACGAAAAACCAAATTTGCATACTCAAGTACTTAGTTTTATTTTTAAGATATTCACATCGTTCAAAAGAGTATCACTTTTAGATATCAGAGACGCGAAAAATATATTTGAGTGTTGCAAATATTTTAAGCTAATCGCAAAAAAAAAATTATCATTATGGACCGCTTAGTTTTAATGGCTGAAAAGGGGATTACTTATAGATATTAGATACGCAAAGAGATGTATGAGCTAACTTCCAAATTCGCTAATTTAAAAAAAACCAAATTCCTATCTATTTTTTTTTTTTCTAATAAAAAAAAATGAAGTTAAGAAATAATGTATATATTTATATATGTACATTTTAGAAGGGTACATATATTTATTTTAATTCATTGTTAACAGTAGTAGAAAATGTTATTTAAAAAATAGTAAGTTAATTAAAGCTAATAATAAGATTAATCATGATATAAAAGGTCCTTTGCCTCTTCAGGCAGTTCATTAATTGTCTTTATCGGACTTTTACGTTTTTCTGTTATTATTGGATCTGAATTGATAAGTAAGAAGTTAGAAACGTCTTGGAGGTTTTCTTTTCTGCCACATTTTCTTGAATTGAATTCTCTAGTTTTTTTGAATATTTTATTCATAGCCTCTTGGGCTTCTTCTGATAAGAATCCAACAGGTAATTTTAAGTTATTAATAACATCTGTACTGTGTATTAATATTTTATGCAACGTTGGTGACATATTGCACCAGGGGTAATTTTTAACGAATAGTTCTGCTGTTTCGGTAGTAAAAAGTTTGAATTTATCAACTTTAACGTTATGTTTACTTGATATTATTACACAGGTCAACAGCAAAAAAAGGCTTGACTAACCACTATATAGATTTGATGCATCATGGCTGCCTAAGTACAAAAATGGTAAAATTTTTCAATTCTATGGATAATTTTTTTTTAAAAAATTTTTTTTTTAAAATTGACAATATTTTGAGCCATTTCTCCACTTATGTTGTCATAACTCAAAAACAACTAGTCCGATTTTGTCAAATTAAATTTACAAAAATTAAGGTTTACAATATCTTTAAAGAACTGTACAAATTTTTTTAATGCGATCAATAGTTTCAAAGTTATGAAACAAATTGTTAGCAAAAAAAAAATTTTAAAAACAAAAATCTGGAAAAAATCGAAAACTGCAAAAAATATTACTTTTTATTTTTTTGTAGTAAAGCTACATATCATGCGAATTAAACTAGATATGGATCATAAAAATCGATGCATGCTTTACATTTTTATTTACAATTAATTGAAGGTATCGCATATTTACAAGCACTGTAGAAAATTGTACCTACATAATGAAAATGCAGAACATAAAAACTCAGGTGCATTTTACGACACGCATTTTGGCAAAACCCCTTTGGGAAAAACCTCTATGACATTTTTATGATTCTAATAATTAAAAAAAAATAAGTAATAAACAAAAGATTGTTTAATTTTTACGATTGCGGTAGGATAGTAATAAAACGCTCATAAATGTGCGTGTACGCTGAAGTGCTCTTATTTTCCGTTAGCTACCTGTAACGGATAATTTTTTTTTTTTCATAAAAGTCCTTAATGTTTTTTAGGATTCTTGGGAATAATAAAAAATTTGCAGCACACACAAACTGTATCCACACAAAGGGTTATCCCAAATTATAGTATCAGTATTTATAAGATCTCCTTGACCCTTTTTATTTCATTCAAGAAGCGTTTGCGATAACGCAAACATCATTTAATACCTACACAAAAATTAGAGTCATACAGCTTAGAAGTTAAAAACAATTTTCAAATATTAACAAAAATGAGCCAGAAAGCCAGAACATTTTCATGTAAAAACGATCCAGATTTATTTTGTTATGTGTGCGGCCAATATATCACCGGGAAAAAACGGAAGTGGTTCTTAACTTCATTGCAAAAGTCATATCAAGATTGCTATAATATCTATCCGCACAATTTGAACCAGCATTGGACACCGAGTACTATATGCATTCCATGTCGATTGAATTTATCTATGAAGTCTTCTAACGTAAAGTAAGTATAAATTAATAGATTTGGAATATTTTATAATTACAATATTTCTTAATTAAAATTTGAATTCTTCATATTCCTGATTTCAATTTTTTTTTTCATTTTACAGACGACACTTGGAAATTTTGAAGCCTATGCTATGGAGAGAAACAGCGAACCACGCATCCGAGTGTTATTTTTGTTTAAGTACAAAAAGCATATTTGATGGCCCACAAATTCGCAAATTGGTGAACGATACTGAATTTGGCAGTTCAATGTCAGAAATTGAGAAGAATGCATGGGATTCGTTTGTATGGGTTATTCAAAATTTCTTAGGAAATAACAAGGGTGATGATTACGTTGCGCACGTTGAAGAGATGTTAACTCACTTCCAGAATCTTGGATGCAACATGAGCATCAAATTACACTACCTGCACAGTCACTTAGATCGTTTTCCTGAAAATCTAGGAGACTTGAGTGAAGAACAGGGCGAACGATTCCACCAAGATATCCGGACAATGGAGGAACGATACCAGGGTCGCTGGGATGCACACATGATGGCTGATTTTTGCTGGAGTATTCAGAGTAACACTTCGTTATTCAACAATAGTAGAAAATCGACTAAAAGAAAATTTCAGAGTTTGTATTTTATAATACATATTTATTTATTTATTTTCTTGTTTTATTTATTATAATAAATGTGAATAATAAAATATCAATTTTCTACTATTTAATTTATTTATTTATTTACATTTAAGCTCATCCAACACAAATGTCTTTCCGAAGAATAGAATCAGTATATTCTAGGTAGGGTTTTGCCAAAAAAATACACGAATGTTACTATGTAATGCATTTTTGATGTGAAAATTTGTACATAGCATGGGGAAAATGTTTTCAAAATTCAATCAATCGAAAGAAGAACATTAACTACTCAATTTTATGTATATCAGACAAAAAACTAAAATTTGGTGAAAATGAGCGAATTCACTTAATTGTGAATAAATTCGAAAAAAATCAATCGATTTTTATGATCGATATCTCATTTTGTTCCTATTACATGTGGCTTTGCGATAAAGCAATAAATCTGAACGATTTTTGCCGTTTTCGATTTTTTATGATTTTTTTTAACCAAAAAAATTTGCTATTTTCACGTAAAAAAAATATTTTTTCCCTCAATTTTTTATTATAACTCCGAAACTACTGAGCCGATTGAAACGCAATATATTAACGGATTAAAGGCTATGTAAATTTCAGTTTTTCTAAATTTATTTGAATAATATCGGACTAATTTTTTTTTAGTTATCATTAATTATGTGGAGACACGTCTAAAAAAATTTATAATTTTAATTAAAAATTTTTTAAAAAAAAACCTCTCCATAGAATTTCAAAATTGAACCATATTTGTACTACTGGGACCACAATACATCAAAATTGTATAGTGGTTTTCAAAGCCCCTAAAATTTTTTCAAAATTGTTGCCTTGTGTTATTAATATTATATAAACATTTTTTATAAGATTAACATCCAGTTTGGTTATTTGGGCAGTAAGCTCATAATTTCGAAAAAAAAGTTCTTGCCGTGTTCCCATCGTTATAATTTCCAGCGCCAGGCTTTGGCTGGTCAATTAAAAGACCCAAAGATTTTTTAAATTCATCCTGTATCCGTTGTTTGCTTTCGTGTGCAATTGCTTTGTCTTCACCCCTAGCTTGCCACTTTTTTATTGGAATTTTATATGCCAAATGCAAAAGGCATTCAAAACTTTTCAGCCAAGCATGTAGTGAAGACAATCCTATTTCCAAGTTTTTTACAGGAGTTTTTAACATTTTTTGAATGTCATTAAAATCTTTTGAAGAGCTATTACACATAAAATATGTTTTTGTACAACGAGTATCTGTGATACTATTGCAAGATTTTACATCTATCATAGTAAGTAACAATTCGTATTTGAAATTATAGTGTTTGTTCCAGGGATGTTAAAGTTGGTACAATTGTACTTTTTTGGTACATTTTGACCTTCTAAAGTACCGTGGTACTACCGCGACTCATTTGGTACAATTTATAAATTTTTAATTTTTCCCCTTTTTGAATTTTTAGTATAGCAAACAAATTGTTGTGTCCTTTTTCATTGCATTTATTCGTTTTATGTAATGAGCACTTAAAATATATGCGACTATATCCGCCAGATTTGACGATTTATCATCATTTTAAGGATTTTGCAAAATAAAGTTGGCAATTTTTTTTTTTTAATATCGATTAAAAATTTACGATTTTTTACAAAATTTATCTGGCAGCTCTTACATATATTGACAATTGTTGCAGCCAACTTCACTTTTATTTTGAATTTATTAAAATTCTGAAGAAGTGAAAATTGATATATAGATATGGCATCACTTACAACATATGGGAAAACAGTGGTCATTAGAGTGAGGTGAGTTTCTAAAAATAGAACTGTTGTGTTGTTGGAGTTGTACTTCTGAGATTATGTATGCAAGAACAAAAACACCGTGTATTGAATAAAACTAGTTTTAATCACAACAAAACTCGACCTAACGATAGCTCAGAGGGCTAAAGCGTTCTGTCTAACGTGTAGTGCGAGTGCATGTGGCATTAGAAATCAGTTTATCTATACCACGGTCAGTGATTACACAGAAAAATTTCATATAGACGCAGTCGAACAAATAAAAACATAACAAATATTACATTATTCAAAAATTCAAAAAAACAGGGTACTGACGAAGGTTCAATACCAGAAACTGCGCAGTCTGATTCAGAAAAAATTGAAAATTTGCAATGCAGTTATGATATTAGAAAATACATTCTTCTCTACCACGCCTTTCACAATTAAATTAAATAAAATTGCATATTAATTCTAGTATTAACTGTAATTGTCTGAAAAACACGTTCAAACTCAAACGAAAATTAAATTATTGTTAAAGAAATGAAAGAAAATCCCAAACAATCTTATATATTTTTAATTTATAACGAGCTCTCAACCTCCGTATATTTACAAAAATAAAGCAAATCAAACATATTAGCTAGGTTGATACTAGTATTTCGATCTGGTTAAAGATCTTATCAGAACCCAATGCTTTAGAAAAGTTATAGCCTCCATAATAGGCAGAACTTTAACAAAAAAACCCATTAATCATTAGTTTTGCTCCATTCTTGTCTTCTTAGTAAAAATATTACTTGAGCCAGAGTAAAAACTAAATTTTTTTAACTGAAGTCGTTAAAAAATTAAAACGTTTGTAGTTTTTGGTCGGTAGTAGCTAATTTTTAAAATGAACTGAATGTCAATATGTTTCCAGACATTTCTAGTCGTTGCTGGAATTTTATCCATTCCACACTGGTCTGCAAATGTGGAAAGAGTTTTTTTTATTTTTATTTTATTTTTATTTATTTTTATTCAATTGATAAGCCTAGCACAACAAGATTGAAATCTTATGAATGACAGTGCTAGTGATATAAAGTTTACAATTTAGCTTTTGATGTAAAAGTTTCTTTTCAAAATATAATAAAAACTAAGGAAAGAAACAGACTACATTAGCCAACATTATCAAGTCTCATACAGACTAAGGATTGGTTAAGAGCGACAAATTTATGCTGCTATGATGTAGAAATTCCAAATAATTTATTAACTAAACAAATAATTCTATGATTTGGTCTCATATATTCATAAGACTTTTTATGCCTTATTTTATTCATACATATAATGTATGTTATTGGAAAGTTTTGTTTTTTTTCTGTACAAGTGAATTTTTATGTATTTTTTTTGTTGTTTTAATAAATTTTAAAAAAATGGTACCGTCAAGGTCCAAAAAGTACAATTTTTTTTGGAGGTTGGTACAAAATTGAAAACCCCATTTAACATCAATGGTTTGTTCCCCACAGAAATAATTAATGGCTGTAAATTATTTATATCTGTATCTATTTGCTCTTTTCAAGTGTGATGCTCTCCTTAGTTTCCTTAATATACTCAATTTTTAGTGGCCGACAGTATCGAGTTGCAGATGGCGTTGGATTTTGCCGTTCTGACAGAGCTGAAGAGGTACAATTGTTGTAATCAGTGCATGTAAATCACTGCAATTATTGCCCAAAAACGCCTGTTTGTACTGATGATGGCCTGTAATACCATCAAAACCCCATTTAACATAAAGAATTAGCTCTTTATTTTCGTATGGTGATATTATATTTTCAGCAAAAGATTGTACTAGTCGAGATGCTGTGTGGTCTAGTAAATTTTGTAAGGGCACTGAAGCACAAGTCTCATTAATAGAAATATTTTTAGGGTAACACATGTTTTTGGATTGTTGAATAATTTTATAGGACGGAAAAGTTTGAGGGGCTTTTGATCTGATAACCTCATATTGGCATCGGGTTAACTTGCCGTCTACAATAACGCCTAAGGCATCATCAGGAGATATCATTTTTGGTTCATTTTCTAGTAAGTTTTGATATTTTGCAGCCATTTCTGGATTTTCAATGATATTTTTCAAAACAGTTGCAGCTGATCTATTTCCACTTGCTCGCAATTTAACTTCTAATTCATATGCTAACATGGAAATAGAGTTTTCTCTTAAATCTTCTGTTTTTAATCTTTTGGTTCGTTCAGAACTTGATTCAAATTCCTCTACTGGACGACCAATTTTTTTTGGAGTACTTTTATGGAAATGAAATGATGTGTTCAACCACTCATGATTTTTAGCAAGAAAAATACTCTCGATACGATTACATTTATCATAATTCGATTTGTACTTACGATAAAATGATGAAAATAACTTTATAAACTGAGCATCATCATCTTGGCAATTTAAAATTGTTTGAATATGATTTTTTAAATAATTTATTCTCTTTTGAACCGTTTTTAATTGCGAGCTCATCATAACGTTATGTAGCTCCAGACCAGTAAAAATAAACGATCTACGATCTATATCACAAATTAATTAATTAACCACTAAATAATAAGAAGCTTTAAATTTACCTGACAAGGCCATTTCGTTACTAATGTTTGCTAAACCGCGGTTAATCGTGCTGATTATTTTAAGAACAATAAAAGTTTTTGATAATAAATTGTAATTTATAAAAACATAAATTACATTGACAGGATGATCAAAGGAAATATTGATAGGCATTCATTTTTACTAAAGCTCAATATAATCACTACTATAAGGTTAAAAATAAAACTAGGGGGCCTATGATTTTTCGAAAGTCGAGCTTTTTAAAAAAAAATTATATTTTTTCACTTTCGTAGAAAATTCGTTATAACTTTTTACGGGAACAGATCTTACAAAATATTTTTTCTGGTAAGGATAGAGTATAAAATATAGAAAATTTTACCGAAAACAAAATTCGAAATTCTGACGCAGAAGTTCGAAAATTTTTCGATGTTATTAAAAAAATTGCGAAATTTTTCGCGTGATACATTGCAAATCAAAATTAAGTATATATTTAACAAATGACATTTGTTCTAGTTATCCATGCAAAATTTCAGACAGATCGGGTTATTAGATCGTCAGAAAAATAAAAATATCTAACACAGCTCAAAAAAAAAATAAATTGGCAATATCTTTTGCAAAAATCAAAATTTTGCAAAACTGTTCAAATTGTTTTTTTTGTTTACAATTCTTAACCGAAAAATTTATTTTTTTTGCATGCTTTCTTGTTCATCAAAAGGGAAAGTTACATTTAATAAAACACTTTCGTAGAAAATTCGTTATAACTTTTTACGGGAACATATCTAACAAAATATTTTTTTTGGTAAGGATAGAGTACAAAATATGGAAAATTTTACCTAAAAAAAAATTCGAAATTTAGGCGCAGAAGTTTAAAAATTTTTTGATGTTATTAAATAAATCGCGAAATTTATCGCGTGGTACATTGCAAATAAAAATTCAGTATAAATTTAACAAATGACACTTATTCTTATAATCCATGCAAAATTTCAGACAGATCGGGTCATTAGATCGTCAGAAAAATAAAAATATCTAACACAACTCAAAAAAAGTAAATTGGCAATATCTTTTGGAAAAATCAAAAATTTTACAAAAAAATATTCGAGCAAAGTTGAAAATCGAACAAGTTTGTTCTACAGAGCACGCCAGAGCACGGCGGGCATATTAAATTCGTAATCTAGATAGTATTAGCTTTCATATGCATACGGTTTTAGGGTCTCCCTCCCCTGCGTTCAAAATATAGGGCTATTGAACCATTAAGTTTCTCTTAATTTTTATTAAAAAACTAATCTCGTCTATGTGCTACCAGCATCTTTTTTTACAAATTTATTAACATGAAAAATTAATGATTTTGTATTACTACTAATGATTTATTACTTAAAGGTAGTGACCTAAGTGGTTAAACACGCACAACACCATCTTATGTTAGTACCTCTTTTTAATATGAAACATTTTTGGAAACAAAACTTTGACTTTGGCAGCTTGCCATCGTACCAATAATTAGAATATCTCAAAAAACTAAACGGAACTAGTTTCGGCAAGGTCTTATCTATTAGATTTGCTAATTAGTTTGAAAAAATTCGAAGATTTAAAATCGGACTTTTTGCCGGAGATCCCCTTAGGCTGCCCCAACGTGCAATGTTTATTTATTAATTACAAATTTTCCATCCGCTAATTTAAAGCAGACTGTATCTACTGACAGGTATGTACATGTTTCATTTCGCGTCACCGAAAATCTTCAGAGAACCAATATAGAAGGGGTAGAAGATTTTACCCAAATTTTGAAGGAAAACCAACGTTTTGTTGTTTGTTGTTTTATTTACCTGACGAGAAGTAAAAAACAAAATGGGAAGAATTGAACTAATTCAAATCAAAAATAAAACATTTTTAACTAGCAAACGGTTTTTTGTTTGACAAAAAACAAATGATCTTGAACTTGAATAATCTTGCTTACATCATAATTTATGATAAAAGATCGAAAAATAAACTTTTAGTTTTAATTTTTTAAAATATAAAAGTAAAACATTTGAAAATTCGTTCAAGATATACCAAAACTAACACCTTACCCTTTAGCTTACAAAAAGATGAATTATATTGAGTCTAAAAATAGATTTTCAGAAATATTTCGTATATTGCTTGGAAGTAATAAGATGAATAGGCTATTATTGTTCACCAATAATTTTTTGTATGGGAGTAATACATTATAAGTTTCTTATTGATAACCCGTTATTCTAATATTTAAAGTAATGCAGAAGGTAATCAGTACTCATTACAAAGTAATGTATAAAGTAATAAGTAGTCATTATCATGTTTTTACTGGAAAGTTTGCAGCGCTGAGCAGACATGAGACATTGTTAGAGGGTGCATTTGATTTTGTATACTCTGAACAAATTTTCTGTTATTAAATAAAAAAACATTTTCTAAATTTATGTTTTTAAGAAAGAAAAAAGTACAAAAAGAAGTACAGAGACTTAAAAAGTACTTTTGCGTACTTCTTTAGGTGCTATGCAGAAAAAAGTACAATTGGGGGAAAAAAAGTACGCCTACAGCTGACAAGCATAAAGGGGGTTGGCTCAATTGGCTTTTGAGAAGCTCATATAAATAAAAATTTCATAATCTATTGGATTAAACAATGGAATCAAATGTAAAGCGTTCTGAATTAGATAATAAATTTAAATTCTTTTAATGGAAGTCCAAATTTAATAATTAAACATAAAGGGTGTTTTTTTATAGAGGTATAGAACTTTGAAATGAAATTAAGCAAAAATGATTTTTTTAAATTGACATGAACGTTTTTACTTTATTCGGAAGATAATATTCTGGCATTTTATAATTTAAATATGACTTCTGGCATATGACCGCCACGGCTGGCTCGGACGTAGTCTATTCTGGAGGTCCAATTTTTGATGACTTTTTCCAACATTTGTGGCCGTATATTGGCAATAACGAGCCGAATGTTGTCCTACAAGTGGTCAATCGCTTCGGGCTTATCGACGTAGACTAGCGACTTCACATATCCCTACAGAAAATACTCCAGCGGCGTTAAATCACGCGATTTTGGAGGCCAATTCACGGGTCCGAATCGTGAAACTATGCTGTTACCAAACGTTTCCTTCAATAAATCAATTGTATCACGAGCTGTGTGACATGTTGCTCCGTCTTGTTGAAACCACAGCTCCTGCACATAATGGTTGTTCAATTGATGAACGAAAGAGTCAGTGATGATGGCTCTATAGCGGTCACCATTGACTGTAACGTTCTGACCAGCATCGTTTTTAAAGAAGTACGGACCAATGATTCCACCACCCCATTAATCACACCAAACATTCAGTTTTTCTGGATGTAATGGTGTCTCAACATGCACTTGAGGATTATAAAATAAATTTGCACAATTTGGAAGCGTTGTTCAGGCGTCAGTCTATTCATGTTGAAATGCCAAACCAAACTAAACATAAATCACAAAAAGGCCACCAGTTAAAAAATTGTTGCCCACTTAAAGTTCTGTACCTGTATAAAAAACGCCCTTTAATAACATTTCAAAATTTTGTAGAACAATTTAAGATTTAAAAAGTTGTTCTACTGAAATGGTGTTCAAAGAATTATGTAAAGTGCTATCGTTGTAAAATATCGTGATTTTCGAAGTTTAAACCATAGAAGTGTCAAAAATCGTTTTATATTACAACGGTAGCACGTTAGCACTAGAAATGCGAATTACATTATTTCCTTTTTTTTATTAAAACAAAACAAAACTTTTTAAATTTTTTTTTATTTTTTAAAATATGATGACGATTTTGACGGTTTTTTTCTGGAAAATTAGACGATTTAATGATCAATAACTCTGGGAGCACTACTGTTAACACTGCTGTCAGTGTTGCCACATTTTTTTAAGAAACCCTGTTTTCAAAAACTGTTTTTTGAAAGAAAAAGTAGTTTTTCCATAAAATATAAAAAAATCGATACTTAGAACAAATTATGACACCTGCAAAAGAAAATTGTACCATACTGGACACACTGTCCCATTTCTTTTAAAGCATTTTTTAAACGACTATACTTTTGTACTGGATTAGAGAATTAAAAACCCATAAAATAATTTAAGATCTTAATCTATAACTATATAAGAGTGGCGTGACTAAGATACTGAGTGACTGAGTGATTCAACATCGCCCAGCCAATACCTCTGGACCTAGGAACTTGAAATTTGGTACATATGTTCCTCCTCCGACTTAGGAATCCACTAAGAAGCGATTTTTTGATATTCCAACGGACAATACCAAAAAGTGGAAAAACTCCTCCGTTTTCGGAAAATAATGTCCATTTTTCCAAAAAAGTACATTTCTCCAAATAAAAAAGTACCGAAAACGAAGTACCAAAAAAAGTACCTTTTTCAAAAAAAAAGTACCAAAAAGCATTGAAAAAAAGTACTTTTTCCAAGAGAAAAAGTACCGAAAACGCTAACTTCAAAAAAAAGTACCAACAAATTTTCCTTTTCAGCAAAAAATAGTACCAAAACTATTGGCGAAAAATAAAATTTTCTATAAAAATACCAATTTCAAAAATGCCCCTTTCCAAAAAAAAAGTATCGAAATTTAAAAAAAAAAAATAATTACCGAAAAAAATCCCTTTTCAAAAAAAAGTACCAAAATTATACCCCTTCAGAAAAAAGTACAAAAAAATAACTTTTCCAAGAGAAAAAGTACCGAAAAAATTCATTTTCAAAAAAAAGTACCAAAAAATTTTCCTTTTACCAAAAAAAAGTACCACTAAAATTAAATTTTCTAAAAAGTACCAATTTCAAAAATGTCCCTTTCCAAAAAAAGTACCGAAGTTTTCAAAAAAAATAATTCCCGAAAAAAGTCACTATTCCAAAAAAAGTACCAAATAATGTACCCATTTCAGAACAAAGTACCAAAAATTATTATGAAAAATACCAAAAAAAATTTTGTTTTCTACAATAGTACTTTTCCCCTAAATAAGTACATTTTTCCAAAAAATAAGTATCTTTTCCAAAGAAAGTACCTTTTCCAAAAAAAGTAACGAAAAAGTTCCCTTTTCAAAAAAAACTACCACAAAATTGACCTTTTTAACAAAAAAAAAAAGAACCAAAAAGATTTTTTTTTTCTACAAAAGCACCAATTTTAAAACAGTAGCTTTTCCAAACTAAAGTACCAAAAAATGTACCTTTTTCAAAAAAATTACAAAAAAAAATTAATTTTTCTAAAAAAAGTACAAATTTCAAAAAAGTACCAAAAAGTATTGGAAATAAAGTACTTTTTCCAAAAAATATCTTTTCCAAAAAAAGTATTTTTTCCTAAAAAAAAGTATCTTTTCCATAAAAGTACTTTTCCAAAAAAAAAAAGTACAAAAAAATAAATTTTTCTAAAAAAAGTACTAATTTCAAATATGTACTCTTTCTAAAAAAATTATCTTTTCCAAAAAAATTTTCCATTTTTCCGAACAAAAAGTACCAAAAAAATTAAATTTTTCTAAAAACTTAGCAATTTTAAAAAGTACTTTTTGTATCTTACAAAAAAAGTACCGAAGAAAGTACATTCTCAAAAAAAAAAACGGAAAAAGTACCTTATCCAAAAAAACTAGCAACAAATTTTAATTTTCAAAAAAAGTACCATTTTCAAAAGAGTACTTCTTCCCAAAGGAACACAATTCCCAAAAAAGGTACCAATTCCAAAAAAAAAATATTTTTTTTTCTAAAAAATACTTTTTCCATAAAAATATACCTTTACCAAAAACAATACTTTTTCCTAAAAAATTTACTTTTCCCTCCTAAAGTATCTTCCACAAACAAAAACAAACCAAAAAGTATCTCTCAAAAAACGTACAAAAAAATTTAATTTTTCTAAAAAAGTACTAATTTCAAAACAGTACTTTTCCAAAAAAAAAGAAGAAAAATTAGCTAAAATTTTTTGGCTTTTCCAAAAAAAAAAGTATAAAGAAAATTAACTTTTTCTACAAAAGTACCAACTTAAAAAAAATACCGAAAAAATAAATTTACAGTTTAAAAAAAATAATTTTTTTTCAAAAAATTTATAACTTTTGAAATAAGTCCTTTTTTCCAATTTTTTTTTGTATTGAAAATTTAAAAAAAAAATGAAAAAACAACACTCAATGAAAAAACTTCCCGGTTCACTGAATGTCAAACTTTTCATACTGAAGTAGCGCTTTAACGAACAAGTCGAACGAAAATAAAAAATATATAAATTTAAAAAATATAAATAATTCCATAGTTTTGTTTTTTATTAACAGACAAAAAACTTAAATTTTTGTTTAATGAATATCTCGATTTAACGAAGAGCCCTGTAATTCGTTTAACCTGAATTCTACTAAATTTTCTACAAATATAATTTTGTTATAATTACGTTCTAAATTTTTTGCCGCTAAACTTTATTTTAGTGATTTTTTAACACTTATCGTGTTAAAATCTGAGTCTACAAATAGAGGTTAAAATATTTCGTGTATATTTTTTTCATATTAATATATATAAATAAACTATATATAGGTTTTTACTCTCAAATTCACACTTTTTCCGTTCAATTTAAATTTTTTAAAAATCAAACTCAATTTTTTGCAAAGCATTTTCGATTTTATTCGCAACAAATTAAATTATTTTCGACACATATTAATTTTTTTTCATTTTAAATTCAATTTTTTTCTTTTAGAATTAAATTTTATTTTTTTCAAATTCAATTTTTTCACTTCAAATTAATTTTTCCACGAATTCAATATGGAAAGATTTCAAACCTGTTTTTTTTTCTTTTATTCGTGATTCCTTTTCTATTATTGTGTTATTTATAATACTGGAAAATATTTTCCAGTACAATAATAAAAACACCGATTAATGAATGTACTAAAGAACATTTTGTAACGGTAAACATAAAATGCTAACAAGTGTTAGACTACTGAGTCAATTAGTTGGTAGATCAAGTGAAATTAAAGTTGTAACAATTTTAAAGAAATTCTTATTTTGTAATTTATTTTAATACTAGATAAATAACAAAATGTCATCAAGCGAAGAAAGTAGTCGCGCTTCTAGTTCTGGTGTATCGAATGTACGAAATTATCGTCGGCTTCAGTTTCTAACAGATAGTTCTTCCGAGGAAAATATATCTGAAATAACATCGCCTGATCGTCATCGCAGAAGACGTGAAAAATATAACCATATTAGCGTAGATAAAAAAAATATTTTGATCAAGATTTGTAACGAAGGAAAAACCATTGTTGAATCAGCCGAAATAGCTGGTATAAATAAAAATACAGCTACATCCATTATAAATCGCTACAAGAAGGAAGGGTGCATTATCATGAAAAACAGTGGTGGAAGGCGTCATTCAAAATTGACTCCCGAAATATTGGAAAAAATTGAAGAGATAATCGAAAGAAATCCATGTATAACATTAAAAGGTATTCGCGGAAAGATTCAAAAAATTCGTAATGTGGATTTAAGTACAACGAGCATACATACTGCATTAAAATTCTTTCGAATTACCTTAAAAACTGCGACAATTAACATAGATCGTTTAAATTCCGATGCTACAATTCAACGTCGCATACCGTATGCAATGAATTTTGCCCAAAACGCTCCGGAAATAAGAGAAAAAATAATATTCATTGACGAATCCGGTTTCAATTACCACCTTCGAAGAAACAAGGCTAGATCCAAAGTAAATACCGCAGCACATGTAATTGCTCCTACCGTTAGAGGACGCAATGTTTCCCTTATTGCAGCTATGAACATACATGGAATTCTACATAAAAAAGTAATTGCCAATTCCTCGGTTAATACCAATATTTTCACATCTTTCCTTGAAGAATTATTCGATAAATTAACTGAATCCAACATCACAGGTGATTGGCTGATCCTTGACAATGCAAAGATACACAAAACGCAAGTGGTGAAAGATAAAATTGCTGAGTCCGGTCATATTTTAGTTTTTCTTCCTCCATATTCCCCTATGCTAAACCCAATTGAAAAAGTTTTCTCAAAAACTAAACTCTGTGCTCGTAACATGCTAGCTGATCCAGAGAGTAACATGGACTTGGTCACCATAATTAACCGATCAGTAGAATCGGTAACACCTTCAGATTGCAACAATTATTATATTGATATGACTATGAATTTGTCATTAGCTGCAACTGGAGAACCGTTACATTGAAAATTTTATATAGCAAGTAATAAAAGCTTATTCTAAATGCAATGTTGTATAAATAAAAATTATTTTTTAAGTATTTTGCGTTTAATTGAAAAAAATTTAATTTGAAGTTAAAAAAATTTAATTTAAAAAGAAAAAAAAATTAATTTGAAATGAAAAATATTCAATATGATTTGTAAAAAGTTTAATTTGTGTTTAAAATAATTTAATTTGTTTTGAATCAAATTGAAATTACTTTGAAAAAAATTGAGTTTGATTTGAAAAAATTTTAATTTGAATCGAAAAAGCGTTAATTTGAGAATAAAAACCTATATATAAAGAAGTAGTGTGAGTGACTGACTCAACATCGCCCAGACTAGACCCCTGGACCTAGGAACTTGAAATTTCCAAGTGATTTTCCAATATTCCAACAGAGAGGGCCAAAAAGTGGAAAAAGTCTTCCGTTTTTGCAAAAAAGTTACGGCATTTTTAAATAAGTAACCGTTACTTTTTAACAAATAAAAGTGACGGTTTTTTTAAAGTAACGGTTTTTATTTTATAAGTAACTACATTTTTAAAAAAATAACGGGTTTGAAAAAGTAACTGTTTTTTCAAAAAAAATTGCAGTTTTTAAAAAAATATAATGGGTTTTTTTTAAGTAACTGTACTTTTCAAAAAAGGGTTAAAAAAAAGTAACGGGTTTTTAAATCAAAAAGCAACGGGTTTTTTATAAGTAACGGTACTTTTTAAAAAAATAACGGGTTAAACAAAAAGCTTTTTTCCCAATATGGAACTCTTTTTTAAAAAAAAAGTAACGGTATTTTTCATCTGTCTATCTATATATAAAAAAGAGTAGTGTGAGATACTGGCTGACTCAACATCGCCCAGCCTAGCACCTGGTCCTAGAAACTTTAAGTTTTGCCTATATTCCATCGGAAATGGCAAAGAAGTGGGAAAAGTCCTCCTTTTTTCCTGACTGGATCAACATTGCCCAGCCTTGACAACTGGGCCAAATATCCGAAAATTTGGTATACAGTTTCCTCCTGGAAAGGAGAATTCGAAAAAGACGGAATTTTTTGATATTCCAACGGATATGGTCAAAAAGTATTTTGAAAAAAAGTATCCTATCCCAAAAAAAAGTACTTTTTCAAAAAAGTACTTTTTCCACAAAAAAGAATACTTTTTTAAAAACAAGTGCTTTTACCAAAAAAAGCTATTTTAACGGAAAAAAGTGCTTTCTTTTTCAGTGCTTACTTTTTCAAAAAAAAGTACTTTTTTCAAAAAAAAAACTACTTTTGCCAAAAAAAAAAATGATTTTTTAAAAAAAAAGACACGTATTTTTCCGAAAAAAGTCCTTTTTTTTCAAAAAGTACCTTTTTCAAAAAAAATTATTATTAAAAAAAAGTAAATTTACGGTCTGTTTTTGTAAGACGTGTCACTCAAAAAATTCGTGTAAATGAGTGAAGAAATTCATTTTGGGGTCTGTATCGCAAATGTCACTTTGAATTGAGTGAAAACGTAAGAGTTGTCGTTTTCGTCTCTTTTTTGGTTTCCACATTGAAACGTCACAGACGTTCAGAAAAAAGTATTCGTCAAAGAAAAAAGGCAACACAATTTAATATTAAAAAAAAATCTTTGTAACACAAAATTGTAATAAAAAAAGAATAATGATTTTTATTTTTATTTTCATTTATATTTATATTTATATTTATGGTCTGTTTTTGTAAGACGTGTCACTCAAAAAATTAGTGTAAATGAGTGAAGAAATTCATTTTGGGGTTTGTAATGCAAATGTCACTTTGAATTGAGTGAAAATCTAAGAGTTGTCGTTTTCGTCTCTTTTTTTGGTTTCCACAATGCGATTTGAAACGTCACAAACGTCAAAAACAGACGTTCACAAAAAAGTATTCGTCAAAGAAAAAAGGCAAGACAATTTAATATTAAAAAAAAATACAGTAAAACTCGGTTAATACGAACCCTCGGTTATAACGAACTGTTTTAAGCAGTCCCAAAAACTCATTTTCATACAAATTACCTTGTTTAGTACACTCTTTATCCGTTTAATGGGATAGACCTAATATGAATTTCATATCCGTGGATGACTTTCTAGATATAGATGCTAATGTTTTAACATCACATACTTTATCAGGTGAAAAAATATTGGAAATTGTTAATCCTGCCGATGTTGAAAATTTGTCAAGTAATATATTCGAACAAAGTAATATGCCGAAGAAGCTGACAATCATATTTTGGCAATAGAAAAACTTATAACGAATGAAATCGTTAATTCAGTCATTCAGAAAAAAATAACATATTTTTTTTGTTTTAAATGAAGAATTTTAATTGAATTTTTAATTGTGGATGCATGAAATGCTAATTTTATTTTTTATTTATGTAAAATCTTGTTTTTGTTTTAATAAATACATATTTTTTATCGTTAAAAATAAACGCTTAATACCTCGGTTAAGACGAACTAATTTATTTGGTCCCTCGGAGTTCATCTTAACCGGGTTTTACTGTAATACTTTTTAACAAAAAATTGTAATAAAAAAAGAATAATGATTTTTATTTTCATTTATATTTATATTTATTTACATTTTTAGTTGTAAATGTTTTTGTTTTTTTTTTGTACAAATTATATTTTTATATCCACTTTTATTGTTTTCTGAACAAAATAAATTAATTTTTTTTTAAGCAAAAATCAGCTTTTTTTGTTTATATTTCAATTATAGTGTTGGGTTGCCATCTAGCAACGAAAAATTAGTTATTTGTATATGAAATAAACTAACAAAAACCGAAAAGCAATGTCATGGCAATCTCTACTGTTTGACATAACATAAAGCTTAACGTACTCAAACATAAGTCAGGCGAACGAATTATAAAAACTCATTTCCTTACGTATTCGTTCGGGTGCCACACGTTCGTGTGAAATTATACACGTATTGTAAAAACAGACCGTTATTTTCATTTTCATTTTTATTTGTAAATGTTTTTGTTTTTTTTTATACAGATTATATTTTTATCACCACTTTTATTGTTTTCTAAACAAAATAAATATTTTTTTTTTCAAGCAAAAATCAGCTGTTTTTGTTTATATTTCATTTACAGCGTTGGGTTGCCATATACCAACGAAAAATTAGTTATTTGTATATGAAAAAAGCTAACAAAAACCGAAAAACAATATCATGGCAATCTCTACCGTTTGACATAACATAAAGCTTTTTACTCAAACGTAAGTCAGACGAACGAATTATAAAAACTCATTTCCTTACGTATTCGTTCGGGTACCACACGTTCGTCTGAAATTATACACGTATTGTAAAAACAAGCCGTTAAAAAAAAATATATATTATTTAAAACAAGGACTTTTTTCAAAAAGCAAGTTTTCCATAAAAAAAAACAAATTTTTCTAACAAAAAAATATTGCTTTTTCCAAAAAGTAATTTTTTAAAAAGTTCCAAATCAAAGTACTTTTTCTACAAAAATACTTTTCATCAACGAATATATTTTTTTAAAAACTACGTATTATTTTATTTAAAAAATTCAACATTGAGCGCAAATGATAACAAATTTTCATAAAATCTAAAAAAACTGAAAGTTTGTAATTTGAAGAATACACATAACATGTTATATTAATTTTCATGATCATGACACGATGGGTTATTTCAAAAAAGTCTTTTAAACAAAAAAGTACTCTATAATTAAACATCGCCCAAATGCAGACCTCCACTAAAACAGGATCAGGAGTAAAGAGTCCCATTTTACGACCATTGGCCAAAAAGTTGAAATATAAGTTTTCTGCGATGTGGGCTAATACACTGAAAATGCACTTACTGAATTTTCCACTGGAAACGCGGTATTACCGGGATTTAAAATGTTTAAGAAGTGCTCATTTTAATCAAAATGTTAAGCTAAATCTGAAACAGAAAACGTAAGTTGTTTCCAAAATGGGCAGATGAGTAAAAATTTGGTTTTTGAAAAATTTTATAAAAACGGAGAAACAAATGAGTTTAAAATGTATCCTTCAGTCTGCTCGATTACTTGATCTTCGAAACGTTAAATTTTATATGTAGTTATAGAAACATGCGCACTGAGAAGGGCCTATTAGGCAATCGGATATGAAGAGGATATAATGTTTTCAGAAACAGCCTGTCTTAAAACCCTGTTCCTGTTCCTTCGAACTTGAATTTAAGTTCTTTCTTGCAATTAGTAGATGAAATGTAAAAAAAAAATAAATCTAATAAATCTACCTATGTTAAAATCATCCCCTTAAAATAATTAAATGTTTGCCTTTAAGACATCGAAAAAGTTGTTTGCATAAATATATAGAATTTTTTCACAAAGATATTATATTTAAATTTCAATATTCCAAGTAGTTCCAAAATAATAGTCTTTTGAACTCCAAAACTTCATTCACATTGTATGTATTTTTTAATTTTCATTAGCATTTTTCTCAAAGATTATTTTTCGTAAAGCAATTTTAATCCAAATTGAAAAAAAAATACAAAAATTATACTTTTCGAAAAACAGGTTAAGGACAATTTTATTCAAATTTAAAACAACATAAAACTTCACTGAAGCTTTTGAGTTCAAAACCCTACACTCAAAATAATATATCTGTGCGCTCAACAGAAAAATTTATTACATTTAACAAAATGTATTTCTGTTTTTTTTTTGGCTCAGAACCAGTATTTTTTGTTAATTTTTACAATTGTACAAAATAGGTACAGTTTTATTTCTACTCTTACAAAGTATTTTATTCACATTCTTCAAATTTAACCGGTTAACTGGTTTAGACGCATATTTACACACAGTTTTTATTCATGCCGAAAACAATGCTACATTGATGTGAAATATAATAATAAAATTTGGTCTTTCATTTGCGTCATTACATTTTAATTTTGGGATCTTTATTCAAAAGGGTCGCGAAAGCTTTACCAGCCCTGGTCCATATATATTAAGAACATTTGTGGATACCCCGAAGAAACGAAAAGCTTGACCGTTTTATAAAATAGAATATTTTTCGAAAAAATTCCGTGGCTCCTGGTCCTAACTAAGGTCCAATTTTGCTTAGGGATGTCATTATCAAGTGAATTTCGTGAAGCTAGGAGTAATACAAATTTTCATCGATTTTCCTTTAACTTTATCAGTTTTCAAGCTATGGGTCATTTTCAAAAATTAGATAAAGAGAAAATAGCGCCGCCTTGAAAACTTCGGATAAGCTGATGACGCCATTTACTAGGTAATATCATATTTAAACTATAAATTTAAAAAATTTAACAAATAAGTTCAAAAATTTGTTTTAAAAAATAACACTTAAACGTGGTTAAAGCACTGGGAATCTTTACTATTTTGTTAAATAAGGGTAACTTTAATCTATGCTTAAGTCAGTGTTGAAATAAAAAACTGTCAAAAAAATAGTCAACTCGATTTAAAACACATTTAATATACTTTTTATGTTTATTGGTTTGGAAATACGTGGAATTTCGATCTGAAATTTTAGTATACCAGTTTTTGGGGAAAAGTTTCTACAATCGATCTACGCAAAAAAATCTCGAAATCTTGAAGGCTCATCATGAGGATGTCTTCTTAATATTAAAAAGTAAAAAATTTTAAAAACAAATTTATGATCGGGAGATAAAAATCGTCTAGGACCAAATTTTGTTTACAGGTTCCAAATTTCATGCTTTTGAGTTCATTGGTTGTCCAAGACCGAATATTTTTTTACAGATTTCCAATTTCATGCTTTTGTGTTCATTTGCTTAAAAGAGTAAATAATTTTGCTGCAGTTGAAACCTACAAGTTTTAAGTGAATACGTAAATTTCTTTAAGAGTTTTAAAGAGTACCACCTTTACTCTTTTTTATAATATAAAATCTTCTATAACTTAAAAATCCTAGACGACGTTAACGGCAGTTTTTAATATCGGAATATATTAAGATTTCATCTTTTAATAATAAAGCATTAAAATTGTTTGTCTTATTCCAAGCTCCTAGCTCCAGTGGTTTGAACTTTGTGATTAATGGTCATTTATCCCTTTTGAGCCATGTCTTACCATGGGTTTAAAATCAATTCCAAAAAGTTTTTCTTTTGTGAATTACCTGAAGGGTTTTGGACACAAGGAGACTTTTCCCCGTAAACATTTCCCAAAATCTCATTTTAGTGGATGTTTATGGGAGGCGATGAACATACATGCCAAATTTCAATTTCTTAGCTCCAGCGGCTTGGTCAGGGTGATTAAGGGAACATTTTTTTCTTTGTACAACATTTGCATTGAGTTTTTATTGGTAATTCCAAAAAGTGCATTACCCATTACTCTATTTGAAATACAGATTTCTAGCAGAAGGTATTTAAGCAGAAAGATAATAGGAATATTTTTTATCCTAACAATGTCCAAAAATCGTCTACGATGAAGGAGGAACCTACATGCCAAATTTCATGTTAATAGCTTCAGCGGTTTCGACTGGGGAATAAAGGAGTCACTTTTTTCTTTGTACCACATTTTTATTAAGTTTTTGTTTAAAATTCCAAAAAAGTTCACTAGCCCATACTCTACACCCAGAAAACATACTCGGTCGTTGCTACCGTTGTAGTTAGGGCAATCGAAATTATATTGTCGTGTCAGAATGTCCGTTGCCTCAATCAAATGATTTTTATCACAATCAAAAGTTTCGGTAGCGACAATTAAATCATTCGATTGTGATGACAATTTTTGGCTGAAGCAACAGTCATTCTGACACTACAATAAAATTTCGATTGCTTCAACAGAAATTTCGTGATAACTACCAAAAAATTCGATAGCTACTACCCAAATACGGTTACTACGACCGAATCTGATTTCTTTATATATTTCTTTTTGTGCAACCTCTTAATTATTTCCAAAAATCATGTTTCCGAAAATAGTGTATGCGCCGGAGGTTAAAGCTGGGTGATTAGGCTGCTATTATTAACCTTTGAACCCTACTTTTACTATGTTTTTATTTCAAAAGTATCTCTTTAGTTAATTAGTCTATATATCAGGGAATACATTTTGTATACTAGCGGACAATGCCCACAAGGTTGTTAGCGTAGATAAAATGTATTTTTGCGTTAAAGTTCAAAATGTAATTTTTATTGCACAATACAATAAAGTATTACCTATTTTATTTTACCGATTTGCAGTATTGTTTTACTCAGCGAATCCTGCTTCGGACATACCACAGAGTAAAAACCCCGGCCGCAGGCCGGCTACGCAGAAAAACTTTAATATTGACACAATGTTCTTTTGAAAAATTTGTTTATGAAGAATATGTCTATTTTTTACTGGTGATTATTAGCATAATCATGTTAGGCATAATTCCCATGTTGGTTCGGGTGTTATGATAGAAACATTTCAATGTCATGTCATTCTTGCCTAAAAATGTAGATCTTCAAATGATTAACTTCTTATAAAAATTGTCCAGGACTAAATATTTTTTTTTTTTACAAATTTTGTGCTTTTGTGTTCATTAGTCAAAGAGTATATCATTTTGGAGCACTTTGAATCTAAAAATTTCAAGAGAATAGGTAAATGTATTTAAAAGTTATGAATTAGTACCAACTTTTGCCCCTTTTTATACAGTTAACTTCTGAATATCCAAAATATGTTATAATTTAATTTTTATTATTACACGACTAGCTTAAATGTCCGATATATCGTTACCGATAGTTTTTAATTTCGGAATACATTAAAAGAAAATGATTTCCTGTTTTAATTATTTTGTTTTACCATTTCGAGAAGATGTTTTAAATTTTAAGCATAAAGCAATTGTACATGTCATTAAGCGGACATTTTCCCCTTTATTTATGGCATAAATGTTTGACTCAACGAAGCCGGCTTTGGACATACCACAGAAAAAAATCCTAAACCTGGCCGCAGTCCGTCTACTCAGAAATACTGTAATATTCACACAATGTTCTTTTGAAAAACGATCTTATAACTATGTAAGACATAACTCCAATTTTGATTTGGGGGTTAAGACAAAAATATTTTCATTCGTAATCCCCAAATTGCAAATGGTGATAACGCCAGGCCATACCTGCCTAAATGTTTGGATACCATCTGTACTACATTGTGTTTTATTTTCCTTAGAATCTTAAGTTCTCATCCAAAATTAATTACATTTTAAACTTGAAGGCTAACAATGCAGCGGGCATACCCCCTATTAATACTAAAAATACATCTTAATCCGCTATGGTTCGGTCCATAGTGTGTATGTATCCCAACGTCATGGAGATGATCCCTCTCGGTCGTTTAGGGTGGGTAACCGATCGTAAAAAAAATGTTTAGAAATTTTTTAATTAGTAATAAAAATACATCTTTAGCCGCTATGGTTCGGACCATAGTGTGTACGTATCATGGGGTATTTTGCAAATGGGATACTAACTCATTATAAGAAGGCATGTTCAATGACTCAAGCCGATCAACACATCTTTATTAGGCATCGATAGAATGAGGATTTATCACAATTACATTAATTATCAAAGGTTACTAATCATGAATATAAATATTTTTATACAAACAAAAATTAATTCAAATTATTAATTATAGGTAAATAAAATCCAAACACAAACTACATTGTTATGAAGCTTCAAACTCCTTCAGCATGTATCTAGAAGACCTCCATCAACATCACATTAATTCTGTATAATATTCCACATGTTGGTCATTATATAAAACAAACTCCTTAAATAAGCCCAAAACTTACAATAAATAAAAAATTTTAGGCAGAACTACACTCACAAAAAAGAGCATCGTTATATGATAGTTAAAGAGCATCATGTTATGACTACAATTCGTAACAATCATAATATGATCGTAGCAATCATATTATGATTCTAAATGACGATAAAATCGCCTTCGGTAATCATAATATTGATCATTCAGAGTCATTTATATGATAATTAGAATCATAATATGATAATTTTGTGTCCACAATCATATTCAATCATACTATTTCTCTGCGTGTAGGTGCACTCCGGGCAATCCCGGCTTTAGCCGGCTTGTAACAATCATAAATTAAAAAAGATAAGAAGTTTTTATTCAGCGTTATCCAATTTTTATTTAAAAAAAATCAATTTTGTGCTTTTTATCATACACTTTCGAAAATTATAATATTTTGATTAGCAAATTCAGCCCTTTATTTGTGTGTTAAAAAATATTTTATAAAAAATCTGGCCGAACGCAACATCAGTGTTCCAAATAAATAAAATCGAAAATATGCTCGAATGTATTTTGTTTTCACTTCAAACCTAATTAATGCAAAAAAACTTTTAATGAATCATAGTCTTCTATATCTGAAAAATTTATGTAGAAAATATATTTAAATTTTATAATTTTTTACGGCAATCCCAGGAAAAAGTAGCTTTAAAAAAGAAAGTGTTTTTATATGCCAATTTTGGGATACCTACCTACCTGATGTCTTCATATTGTACTTTAGCAATAATTTGTATAGGTAGTTTTTTATACATGGAAAGTTTTGAGCTTTGTTTATATATTTGTAAAAAAAATAATTCTGAAAAAATAAATATAAATAAATATATATATATATAAAATTTAAATCAACTTTTTTGCCACAATATGAAAGTTTTGTTGTAGTTTTGCATTTAAACCTTCAATTTTAGTAAAAGTGAAGGCATTTAAACCTTCAATTTTAGTAAAAATGAAAGTTTAAACTCAATTACACTGATTTAATTAGAAAAACTGCATGATTTACAACAAAATGTTCTTTTTATGAGAAAACTGTTAAGCATCCCAAAAAAACTGGAAAAAAAGACACAGTTTAAACTGGCTATATGGCAACACTGACTGCTGTTAACATATTTTTTCAAAATTCTCCTAAAACCAGTTCAGATTTTTAGAAGAGAAACGTTGGCAACGGATTGCTGTTACTTACAAAATTCTCAAAATTCGGCTGACAATATTTTGGCTGATACGGGCGATTAAGCCGCCGCCAAACACTGGTCAATATTTTGAGAAGGCTGCAAACATTTTCTTTTTTTATGCTCATCGATTTTAAAATTATTTTATTCATATGAAAGTAAATATTAGCAAACCTCGGGAGCCAAAAAATGTCAACTCTAAATATGATGCTCTGTTACTTTTAATTTTTTTTTTAAACATGTCAAAATTTCCTGGAAATCTCCTACTTAATAGAGCATAACTCCTTACCGTCAAAATGAGTCAAAAAAAATCTGCACTCTCTTGTAGTCCGAACTCTCCCCTACATTCCTATACCCCATTGTATATGCGGCTGGTTGCGGTCGTGCTACCTAGAGCAATTTCTGTGACCCAAGTTAAGATATTCGGTTCAAAATATATGTTATAAATAAAACGTTAAGGTGAATCTTAAAGAATTTTCGACGCTCAAAACAATTCCGGTCACATAAATTATCTAGCACGTCAGGTTTGGCAGCAATTATTTTGGAAAAGGTAAAAATTGCTTTTATTGCCATTTTTGTGAATTTATTGATGGCGAATGGATGCTGCAAACGAATACGTCGACAAAAATTGACTAGCACGTTAGATTTCTGAGTAATTTAAAGTTAAAGGTTGTACATTAGTTAGTAGCTCCAGCATAAATTACATAGTTAAAATACCTGTAAATTTCAATTAAATTTAAAACAAATGGAAACAACAGGTAAACGGTAAAAAAACAAGTACTATATGTTACCTGATAATTTTTTTCCGGCAAAAAGTGTGAATGATGTCTACACCAACTGAATAAATTTACTTCAAAAGAAGCATTTGCACTATTTTTGGATTTAAAACTGACTAAAAATCAGTATGCACAATTGAGGAAGCGAAGCAATGAAAAAAATTGTGGAACATTTCCAGCATATCGAGATTTAGTTTCTGTCAAAAAAGAGTTCATCGGATTGCAGGATCTTCTTGAACACAATGCAGAACGATTATTAAATACACTTGATGCTAACTATTTAAACAAAAAACTTAAAAATTGCAGCATCACTTTAATTTCTAAATGGGGCTGTGATGGATAGAAGCAATGTAATGCAAAAATTTATCAGATGCTAATTTATTCATGGTATCTTTTGTTCCATTACGTTTAACAAAAACATATATTGGTTTAGTGCCTTCAACTAAAGCGTGTTTTTTTTAGAGTGCCACAACTTTGAGTTGGCATCACTGGTTTATTTCACCACCCATTTAACAACTGATAGTTGCTTTTTGTTTAGTTTGCGTTGAAATTTCCTTATGAATCGACTTACACCAGAGCAACGCGTGCAAATTGCTGAAATTTTTAATCAAAATAATTGTTCTATTCGTCAAACTTGATTTTGAATTTCCATTCAAAATTTTATTTTCCGATGAAGCCCATTTTTGGTTGAATGGGTGCTTAAATAAGCAGAGTTGTCACATTTGTAGTGAAGAGAATCCACAAGCTTTTGTCGAAACACCATTATATCCACAGAAAATTAGTGTTTGGTGAGCTTTATGGGCTGGCGGTGTCATTGGCCCATATGTCTTCAAAAACAATGATGGTCAGAATGTCAATGGTGAACGGTATAGGAACCAGATTCGAAATTTTTCGCACCTCAATTACGTGGGATTAATCTTGCTGATATGTGGTTCCAACAGGACGGATCCACATGCCACACAGCTGGCGCTACAATTGATTTACTCAAAGAAACTTTTGATGAAAAAATATTTTCATGTAATGGCCCAATTAATTGGCCAATAAGATCGTGTGATTTAATCCCATTGGATTATTTTCTTTGGCGTTATGTTAAGTCACTTGTCTACGTCGTAAACCACAAACAATTGAACACCTGGAAATCAACATTCGAAAAGTTATCGGCGAAATACGGCCGCAAATGCTGAAAATTGGTGTTCCAATTTTCAACAACTCCTACGCGCCAGCCGTGGCGGTCACATGGCAGAAATCATATTTAAACATTCATTTCATAAAATTTTCTTTCCAATAAAGCCCGTTTCATTGACATTAAAAATGTATTCCCTTGTTTTATTATGATTTAAACTTGTGTCACTCTATAAAAAACACCCGATAGTAGAGCTACAGAAATGGATGTATTGAGGAATTAAATTCCCTAACCAACAAAGTATAGTAGACCAATAAAGTTTGCTTACAAAAAGGTAACTAAAGATGTCTTGGCTGAAGAAGTTCGAAAAATGAAAGATCAAATTAAAGAACTTCAACCAGTAATATTTTCATTTGATGACCAATGCATCGAAATTAATTTTAAAATGTTACTTACAATGATTGATGGAACAGTTGCACAAGTTTTAACCGAAACAAAGTCTTCGTCAAGCTGCACGATATGCCAAAGGACATCAAGTCAATTAAGCCAACCACCATCACAACACGAAAAAACAAAGAAAATGTAGAAAGAAGAAAGAAAGCAAAAAAAAAAACAAATTCACGAAAAATATCATCAGCCAAAACAAGGAGAAGGAAATTCAAATAATGGATTTTTTCCGATACAGAAACTGCAGCATCTATCACAAGAGTTCATTATGAATTAATAAAATTTTGTACCATGGGGAACAAATCATTAAATACAACATGCTACCAATTGGAGATCTATCTGAAGAAGCACAAGAAAAAAGGACAAAGACTATAGATTCTTTCACGAGCACAATACAAGGAAAATGTTAAGATGTTGTACTAATGAAGATCTTACCACTATTTTGTTGTGTACATCAGACCCATATATGCCCAGTATTTGACAAAAATGGAAATCAACTTCAATCGAATTAGATGAAGCTAAAGACCTCCTGGAAAATGAAAATCAAACCTATTTAGAAGAATTTTTTACTAATATTGTTTAATTTATAGATTATAATTTGGAACTTAAAAGGCCAAATGCTGGAATTTTCTGACAAGATTTAAGTTCGAGAATAATAAATAAGTATCAGTTGTAAAATACAACAGAAAAAATAAGGAATTATAAAAAAATACCAATTTGGCATGCTAAAACATTCAACTTTTACACTAAAACTCAACAAAAAATGAAAATGAATTGTTCCTACCAGTCGATTTTTACGTTTTACTTCGCATTGAAGGCTAAAGTCCCACCAATCGCATAAAAAAATACCAATCCAGTCAAAAGTTATATAATTTTGACCGCCTCCTCGTAAAATTACACACTGTGTGCCGCCGACGTTTTGCCACGACTTTCATCTCTGCACGATGCCATCTGTATAACAGTCCAACTTGCTAACCATTGCACCACAACGTCCTTTTACAAAGATAATGTAATTTGAATTCAATAAAACTGAGATTTTGTTCTCAACTTAAAACATTAGTTTTGTCTTTTTATTTCCTTATTTTCGCATTTGCGGCAACGAACACAAAATTTTTAAAATTTTACTGTTTTGGCAAAGTGTCCTCTTTATTAGTCCAAAATAAATTGGTACAATATTTTATAATTTTATTGCAGATTTAAAAATGGTGTGAATGGTGTATATTAACGGATACTACTCGAATGCACAAAAAATGTTTAATTTTTTATTAAAATTATAAAAAAGAAAATTCAGAAATAATAAGTTACTAAGAGCTGTCATATATATATGACTATGTATTTATGTGTATAGTATGTATTTACTACTTATTATACTAATTAAAAATGTATTGTTTTAAAATTAAACTATTAATTTACACGGACATACATTCAAAAAGTGTTTTTTTTTTTTTAATTTTTCTTATCAACAATAACTTAAATATGATTACACTTATTATACATAACTATATATAGACATACATATTTGTAAAAAAGTATTTAAAAAAAAAAAAAAAAATTGAACCTTTAATAATTGTATTCAAACATAAAATCTTTACACATATCCACATACATACGGTATGTATGTATAGTTTGTGAGATTAGAAATACTCGTACAAATACGTTTGGAACGTTCTAGTATTTCTACATGGCATTACTTTATCATTTCTTGTCGTTATCCATTTTATTCTTGTCAAGGGAGGATGACACCATGCCACCACTATTGGATGGATACAGTTTTTCCAGATAATTGAGCGATTCATTGAGAAATGTCTAGGAAAATATTAAAATTAAAAAATAAAAAAATAAAATACACTACTAACAATTACCTGGAAAGCGTGTAATACTGCCATTATAGCTGGTGAACCAAATCCATGTGTTATTAACGAGAAGTGGGTAAGATGACGCTGCATAGATGGCTCCAATAAATGTTGAGACCTTGTACCATACTGTGTTGTACGATCTTGGCTTAGTACTTGCATGAGTTCCTTTGTAATCTAGTATTAAATAAATGTTACAAATCATTAGTAAAAGTTTCACTCTCTTTACAACACATACATGTGTAGAAAAGAGAATAAGTGTGAAAAAAATTGCATATATGCAATTTTTAATGCTCAAACTAACATCTGTAAAGCACTCAAAGGTTAGTCCTGAAAATTCTACTCCTAACTATTGAAGTTATTCTACGGCGCACAATGGGGTATTTACAAAAATAATGGTGGCAAATATATGAAACATTTATTTTAAAATTGGTCCACTTGCCTTTAAGTTGAGATATAAAAGGTTTTGCATTTTAAAGTGTTTAAAAATCTGGGTGCAATGGTTTAATAATTTGTATTTGTTATCAGAAGCAATCGGGATTTCATGTAAATACATGTTTGTTGTCGTTAGCTGGAGAACAATGTTAACCAAATATCTTTGCGAATAGCCAAATTCGCAAAAAAATTACATCGATTTGTTAATGCTATATTTGCTATATTTGTTTACATATTTGGCAATAATTGCATATTTTAATGCATATTTTGGCAATTTTTTTTTTTGCATATTTTGATAACAATGCATATTTTGCATTAAAATGCATGTTTTTAAGAAAATTTGCACTTTTTAAGACAAAAATTACAAAAATTGTGGATATAATATTGAAAACGTTTAAAAAAATCAAAAATAAATGCATTTTAAGTACATATTTTACGATTTCAAATACATATTTTATGTACATAAAACACAAATGCATTATATCAGAAATAAATTACCTGTTTTTTAACTGCAGTGGACTCATACTAATTTCAAAATTAACATATTTATCATTTTGTTATTTTCAGTTTGACTTAACCTAACTTTTTTTGTTTGATAATATTAAAGTTCGCTGATTTAAACAAAATTAATACAAGCAACAACCAATTTATTATTTTATAAGTTGTGTATTATAATTTTGATCCAATATGTACTAGGTGTATTAAATGTGTGAAAATCCGAAAATTCGTAAGAAGATTCTTATTATATTGAAGTTGCCTGATAAAAAATATAAAAATTAACTCACCCAGCTTAAAATTTTTCCAATATTTTCGAAAAAATCTAGTTTTTAAAAAGTTTTGTTTTTGCTAAGTTTTCGGAAATTTCAACCTTGAACACGAATATTGGTCATTAAATTTATTCCCAGCATTATTTTATACAAAAATAATTCCAATTATCTTGTTTCTTTAAGTTTTTTTTTCTAAACAATAAAACAATTTTATCTAATCGTTAACTTTTAAAAATTCCCTCTTAATATTTCTAAAGTTTTTGAAATTATTTAATTTTTGTTTTATATAAATAGATCGTCTTGTGTTTTACCATTCTTAACTCGTTGTTTAAAATGTCTTATACCGATATGAAAAAAAAGATTGGAAAAAATCTATCATTATTAACCAAAATAACTTCATGAAATATTTTAAAATTTGTCGTTTCACAATGATTTCGACATACAATAATCGTTATGACAATTTGAAAGAAAAATAACTTATGATTTTTGATTTCTCAATTTTGGCGAATTTCAACGTGAATATAGTTAATAAAAAATTTTTCCAACATTATTTTATTTCTTCCACATACAAAAATTATTCCTTTTTTCTTGTTGATTTAAGTTTTTTTCTATAAACAAAATAATGAGGAGCCAAACCACTTTCAAAATACATATTTTTGTCAAATCGTTAACTTTTCAAAATCCTCTCTTAATATTTCTATACACATAGAAAAATAAAGTGCCAACTGAATTCAAAAGTGAGTTTTGGTGGTTACAACCAATAAATTCGATTAGTAGAACCCTATTCAAATGTATTTTCAGAATATTTTGGGTGTTGCAACTAAAATTCAGTTGAATCAACCGCATTTCATTGTAAAAAAAAATATTAAGTTGTCCCAACCGATTTCAGTCATAGTAACCATATTTACATTTTTCTCTGTGTGTAGTTTTGAAATTATTTAATTTATGTTAGGGCTTATACCGATTTGCAAAAAAAATTAAAAAAAATTTTAAAATATCTGTCATTGTTAACCAAAATTACTTCAGAAAATATTTCAAAAGTAGTGGTTTCGCAATGATTTCGACATAACATACTCGTTAATACAATTTGCCATAAAAAATCTTAAGATCTGTGTGTTACAAATTTTCTCGAATTTCAACATTGAACAGGAATATTGATAATAAAACTTTTTAAAACATTATTTCCTTACTTTCCCATGCAAATATGATTTCAGTATTCCTTTTCATTTTAGAAAAAACTAAGGACTCATACCACTTTCAAAATAAAGATTTTTGTCAAATCGTTAACTAGCAAAAATTCAATAGTCAATATCTTAGTTGCTTTTGAAATTTTTCTTCTACATATAAAAATATACCCTTGTATTGTACCCAATTCCAGACTTAACTATTTTTTTTGAAAATGGACTCATACGACTTTGACAATTAATGGTTCAGATTTTACATCTTATATCTGATGGAAATCATATCGCATTTTTAAATAGATCTTTTTTTTCGAAAGCAATGTTACACCTTCTCATTGCATTTTTTCTGACTTAACACATGTAGCAACAAATATTTTTAACTGCACTAATAGAAAAAAATTAGTAAACAATTTTTGCTTAAACTACTGAAAATTAGTAAAAATAACGTTGTAGAAAAAACTGCTAAAATTTGCAGATCTGTTTGGTATATATTTTGCTAATATAAGATAAGAATAGCAAAAATAAATCTGTTGAATCTACAAATATTTAGTTATATTTAAGCTAAAACTTAGTTAATTGAATGTAAATTAATTTTCCAAAATCAGCAAAAAATTAGCTAAACATTAGTAGACAAAAAAAAAGAAAATCTTAAAATTATGTGAAATTTTTAAAGTTTCTATTTTAAGATTTTATTTTAAATGTTTTACTTTTAAATTTTAAAAAATCAAATCCAAAAGTTTAGTTTTCGATATTTTATCATAAATTATGATGGGAGCAAGATTAGTTGAACAAAAAAGAAATTATCTTGAACTTAAATAGTCTTGCTCACATTTTATTTTATGTCGAATAAAAATCATTCCTTCTAAATTCAGCAATGTACAAAAAAAATTGCCAATTGAAGCAGTTTTTTCTGCAACGCCAATTTTAACAAATTTTTAATATCTTTTTCTGCAATTTTTGCAGGTTTATTTCTATGAGTGTGACAATGGATATTTACAATTGACAGTGCATATTTACAATTAACAATGGATATTTACAATTGACAGTGGATTATTACAATTGACAATGGATATTTGAAATTGACAATGGATTTTTACAATTGATGAAACTCTGTTTCATTTTAAATAGATGATTTTTTTTTTGACGAAATTAATCTTAAAATCATGTAGTGTTATGAGCAAAAATTAAAAAATTATTGAAAAATATAAACGATTTTGGGAGCTTTTTACTAAAAACATCATAACATCATTAATATGTCCATTAGGGATACAAGTATAAAAGTATACAAGTATAAAAATGTATAATTTTTTTTTTTTTAACTATCTTTTATTTATGTTTGAGACCTATTGATTTCAAACTTTATGCTGCGAAAACTTTTTTAACAATAGCAAAAATCTAGTGACGAAAAATTTTTTTAAAAATATTACATACTTGTAAAACAAAAAAATTTTGAAAAAATAAAAAAAAAAATCTTAAATTATTTTCAGAAATCGGCTTTGACGCGGAACGTTTTTGTTCCGAAATGACCTGAGGAAACATTTTTCGGTTTCAGCACAACATCGGCTACAGCGTGGTGATAGGGCCTTATTTTGGTTGTACCCATATATATAACACGTAACAGAAACATTGTTAGAGACGAGCTCATTGGGATGAGCCTCTAGACTTGAAAATTGTAAACTAGTATTTGAGAGCATAATGTCAATTGTTGATGGTGGTGAATACAGAAGGTTTGATTAAAACGAGTATTATTGGATTGATTTTGATGGTTAAATAGAACGTTACCTGCTGGGTTATTTGAGCTGTGATTCTAACTTTGATGGTGCGCATTAAAATCGTACAAGATAAAAATAAAGGGTCCGCCAAATAACTTTTTTTTTCGAAAATGCTATAAAAAAAACTACTGAATATTTTCTGAAATTTTTTTTTTTATTTGAAAGTACAATCCTTCCGGTTAATAATGGAAAATAATTTCATTCAAAGGGCTGCCTCGGCTGGCCATGCAGTAGCCTACACGATCGGTCCAATTTTTAAGCACATTATCGAATTATCGATTGTGTGCAGCTGTATTTCACCAATGGCTTCACGAATATTGTCCTTTAAAGCGTCAATTGTCTCAGGCTTGGCGTAACACTTATCTTTGACGGCACCCCACAAATAATAGGCCAACGGTGTCAAATCGCAGCTCCGATGTGGCCAAACGACATCAGCTCTGCGGCTGATTTGAATTTTCGCACACATTCTGCAACATTACCATGATTTTCAAAGTAATGTCGCAATATTTCCCAGCGTTGTTCAAGCGTATACACAATCATATTCGTTCAGCGGAAGGATAAAACTAATTATCTGTCAAATCAGACATGACATAAGTGTTACCATTCACGAAATAAGCACTAGTTAAAAAAAAAAAACGTTAGATGGCGGACCCTATAGCTGTTGATTTGTTCTTTAATACATTTAGATCATTTTGTAATTTGTGAGAACACTGTGGACAATGATATGTTGTATTGTTGTTGTTTTACCATTTATCACAACAGAAAACGATAAGTTTCCGATATCATATGTTCTATCATGTTCGTTGTAATTTATGCTCAAAACCTTCACGAATAGCTATAAGTACTCCACCACATGAGATCGGCCGACCTCTCCCTTAATTTAATAAAATAGTATAAATTATATTCTCTCGAATAAATTGTTATAATCGTGTAATATATGAATGTGTCGTTATTCCTTGGGCCATAGAGCAAATAAAATTACATAAAGAGTAAATCGTTGGTGTTCACCAGTGTTACCATATTGCCAGTTTTAACTGTTTTTTCCAGTTTTTTAGGATGCGTAACAGTTTTTCAGTTTTTCATGAAAAAAAACAGTTTTTGTTTAATTTCAGCATTTTTTCCAGTTTTTCCAGTTTTTAACAGTTTACCTGCTCGATTTACTTTCTTTTACTTGAATTTATAAATTTAATACAAAAGTTGCACAAAATGTTTCAATAAAAAATACTACTACGCATTGAATGCAACTGTGTAGTAAGTTTTAATTCCCTTTTTAGCATTTGTTTGTGTTAAAATTTTGATGAATCAAACGAAATGAAAATCAAATTTAATCAAAAAATGTTTAACTGATATTTTTATGTAATTAAGTAAGATCTCAAAATGTGATGAATTATTTTTTTTTTTTATGGTTTTGTAGCTATTTTGCTATATGTTAAATAATTAATATAAATATGTTTTTTTTATATTATATTTTTTTTACTTTAAACAAGTACACAGAAAAAAAAACATATTATTCCTATTGTTAATTAAAAAGTAGTTTTATAACAGAGCACAACTTGTGATCTGTAATAACATAAATTTGAAAATATTTTTTTTTTTGTTAGTATAATTAAAAGTTAGTCTACAACAAAAAATATTTTTTTTCTGTGTATATAAATATGTTATGTGTTTAATGCTTTTTTATGTTGTTTTATGTTTAAATAAAATGCAATTGAATTAAAAATGCACATAGTAACTGTTTTTTCTACTGTTTTTTATTTAAAAAAAAACACAGTTTTTTCTTAAAAAAACAGTTTTTTCTTACAGTTTTTTGAAAAAAATACATGGCAACACTGGTGTTCACCAATAAATTCAACATCAGCGAGTTTCAGCTGCAACATGTTTACTAAGGTGAGCAACACATTTTGTTGCTATTGCTGCTTTTCAACAATGTTTATAAACGAGCTTTTAAAGTTTTATGTGTTGATTGTTAATATGTTTTTTAATAAAAAAAAAAAAAACATAAATACGTGCTGTATAAAAAACACTTGTTTTAATACAACTAAACGCTTTTAAAAGTAGTTAAATTGTACTAAATGTTGCCAGCCAAAACTCACCTTTGTTTCAGCTGTGAGCCGCTTGTGTACTAAGAGAACGAAGAATAAAAGGCGATAGGGACCGGTACTCTTTATGTTAATTACTTTATGCTTGGGCATTTCAATACATAACATGAAGCATATTTAAATTAATGGGATTACAGGGCATGCCTTAACATATTTCCTAACACTCGCAGTTTGCCGTATTTATTTTTGCACTTCTGACATACAAGCGTACAACATTTTTCATTTACATGCTGTTGCCTTGCAGTTGATGGACCGGGATCTGTTGGTGTAATTTGTGGAAACTCTTCTGGAGAATGGTGAAAATCAAAAGACGGTTTGGTTCGTCTGAGATGAGCCACACTATTAGAAGTGACGCTTTTACGAATATTTATGTATTCTTGCCTGCATGGAAACTTTGAATCATCTGCTTTGTTAAGATTATTCTTAACGCAATTAAAGCACTTATATACGACTGGACCTTCATTATGTGTTTCATACGGAGTAGTCATGAGAGGCGGCTGCACAAGCAGGGCAAACTGTAGAGTGATAACAATTGCTAGCACCGTGACTAGGGTTGTCAGTAATTCGGGTTTTTATTTTGTTCGAATAAACGAGCAACCAATTTTTGATCAAACGATTAATTTTTAAAAATTATTCGATTAATCGGACGAATAAAGAATAAAAAAATTTTAAAAAATACTTAAATATTTAAAGTATTTTACCTTATCATCTCAAAATTTTAAGAATTTTGGCATTAATTTGAATACTAAAAGGTGTTTTTTTTCATAGAGGTATAAAACTTTGAAATGGAATTAAACAAAGATAAATTTTTTAAATTCACATGCAATTTATGGCATATGGCCGCCACGGCTAGCTCGGACGTAGTCTAATCTGGAGGTCTAATGTTCGATGTCTTTTTCCAACATTTGTGGCCGTATATTGGCAATAACGAGCCGAATGTTGTCCTCCAAGTGGTCAATCGTTTCGGGCAATTTCACACATCCTCACAGAAAATAGTTCAGCGGCGTTAAATCGCACGATCTCGGAGGCCAATTCACGGGTCCGAAACGTAAAACTATGCGTGTACCAAACATTTCCTTCAATAAATCAATTGTGGCACGAACTGTGTGACATGTTGCGTCGTCTTCTTGAAACCACAGCTCGAGTTGGATTTTGTAAGCAAACCAAGATCTTTCCGCAAAATCTTTCATAAAGTGGATGGGCACATATCCAATTCCTCTGCACGATGTCGGATATACTGATTGGGGTCTTCCCCTACACTACGCACTACAGCAGCAATGACTTCTTCTGTACGCACTGTGCGAAACCGTTCCATAGTTAATCGAATTAATTGCTCTGAGGGACGATTATGTTGACCGTAAAATGTACTTATTTCGAACAGAACCATGATTTTCAAAATAAATTTACACAATTTAAAAGCGTCGTTCAGACGTCAGTCTATTCATTTTGAAATGCCAAACCAAACTAAAAATAAATCACTTGAAAGCTGACAAAATGGCCGTCAGTTAAAAAAGTGTTGCCAACTTAAAGTTTTATACCTGTATAAAAACCACCCTTTACAACAATACCAATTCTCAAATGTAATCATTTTAGACTTTAGTAACGCCAAAATATTTATCAATCATACTCAAGTGATGAAAAAATTACAGAATTGGAAATCGTTGAAGAGTTAAATATATATCGTCGGTAGCTTTAGTATATCGAGCTGTTAAGATTTTATTTTAGTCGCCGTAGAAATTACATAAATGGAATTCACAGTTTAAGTGCTAACGTACTACCGTTGTAATAAAGCAAAATTTTTGATAGTTTTGTATAGTTTAAACTTCAACTACATCACTTTATCTGCGAACTCCTCCATATTGCTTGCGTGAAAGTGAAAACATATATCTCTACCCATTATACAAGTTTTAAACTTTCAGATATTTCTTCAATAGAGTTTCAATTTATAAATTTTCGAAAAAGTTTTATTAAAAATATCTTTTAAAATATTTGTTTTATTCGATAAATCGTTCAAATTTATTCGTATTATTCGTTATTCGGAAATAATTTTTTTTTTTAAATTGTTCGTTCGATTAATCGAATAATTTTTGTTCGAATGACAACCCTAACATTTATAGGATCAATATAGTGGGTGAATTCAAATTATTCAGTGATAGCTTTACTAGTGAATTGTGGAAGCCAATACAATACAACTTTAAAATTTTTATTATATTTGAGTTGATGAGCGTAGACCTTAACATTATATTATTTTAGTATTTTTATAGCGTCCTCATACAGCAGTAAAGAACTAGCCATAATTTTTGTTCCAATTGATATTCCCTGGAACTTGTACTTTCAACCGATGAGTTTATGCAATGTTTTAGTTGTCGACGACAATTGTTGGAAACTTTTCAGTTTTAACAACAACATCTTCACATATCTACTTCGTCTCCAAGTTATTCGAACATGTTTTACAGGGCGATTGCCAGGAGGCTTAGAGAACTTGTACCTTGGATTACTGCCAAAGTACTTTGTCTCTTCATATTTTAGTCGAATTAAATTCGATTAGAAAAAAATATTTATTGCAATGAAACAATAAATTAAATTTTTAGAGAGCACAGAAAATTCACGTGTTGTATCAGCTGATAACAATACAGAACTGGATTTTTTCTCTGATCGAATCCTAATTACATCCAAAATTTGTTCTTTTTCAAAAGCCCTCATGCACAAATTTTGTTTTTGATTTTTTTTTGTCTGGGTTCTTTGGGGCTGCGGTCAACCAGGGTTGATATTTTTATTACTAATGTTTTACTATTTTGAACACTTAACTTATTTAAGAAATAAAATTATTTTTAGTTAGCCATTTTAAAGAAAATGCGGTTATTTTTGACCTCCGGGAAACACATGTTAGCGACTCGAAAATATTAAATTTTTCGGAACTGATATAACTGTGATCAAATAAAATCTTTAAAAAATGAAAGTTAACAAAAATAGAAACTTTTTTCCTAATCCGCCAAACTTAAGTAGATTAAGGCATACCTATAGTATTATGTTTATATTAATTGCTATGATTTTTTTAGTAAAAAGCGCCCAAAATAGTTAAACATGTTTTTCAACTTTTCAATAATTTATTTACTTTTTATTCATAATTATAGCTTTCAAATTAATGCAAAATTTTAGACATAGTGTGGGTAAGGGTTAACAATCTTATAAAAACTAAATACTTTTTTTAGTGGTTGGGGTTAAATGTAATACAAATCAAAATAATAATGATTCTTTTCAAGTTGTTTTAATATAATATTTTTTATGAAAATGTGTTCATTTCGAAGAGCGGGAAAATTTTCAAAGTCTGTTAGCGACCCCTAAATCATATTCTTTAGATTTTTACAGTTTTGTAATCTTCAATAACATATAATTCATACTGCGAACCCCGTTGTTTGCGACATTTTAGTAAAACCTAAACGTCACACTGTGGGTGCAAATGATGTCAAAGTGGCAATTAATTGAAATTTAATAATCAAGTTTTATATTTAAATTTCGTATCGGAAAAAACGATAAAATTCTGCATCATCACAAGTTGTCAAAATCAATCAACTAAGTGTTTTACTTTTTATGCAGTGAGCTGTCAAAGTTAGAAAATTTTTGCTGCTTTTGAAAAAAAGTGAAAAAACTAAAATTCTTTGCGATTCAAGTTCTTATTTTACTATTAAATCTTTCAAAACTAAAACTTTTATGATGGACCCTTCCACTTCAGGTATTTTAGTATATAGTAAAAAAAATTTGTCTAAATATTTTAATAACTTTTTGAAAAGAGGTCCAAAATTGGGACATTTGCCACATTTAATGGGCTGCAACAAAAAAAAAAAAGAGGCGAGACAATGCGTAGCCCTTTTTTCATATTTTCGTTTTTGTGTAAAAAGTTGGGTTGTCATTTATTGATCAAAACCGGTAACTGCATTTGTTGTGTTTAAATATTGTCTTCTTCTATATTTATGGTATTTTTGTTATTGTTTTTTTAGAGATGGGTGAGTGAGTGATTTTGATCACCTAAGCTCACGTACACAACATTTTGTCACGCACAATTTACAGTGGGCTAAAAGTGTTTTTAATACATTTAGTAAAACTCAAGTGATTAAATTGCATTTTAATCACGACAACAAACGATTTACTCACTCTCACGAATTTATGCGCACGCGCTAAATTTTCGTAATCAAAAGCCATATTATTGATCCACGTATTTTATGTGGCCTACCATTTCATATATATTTTCTCTTCATTGGCCGGAGATTATACAGCATGCACTTTTACCAATTGGAGAATTATTTGAAGAAGCCCAACAAGAAGCAAAGATTTAAAAAATTATAGAGAGCACTTTGCTCGTAAATGCAGCCGGGAAAAGTCCAATGCAGATATTTTCAATAGGTTTATTCTAAGTACTGACCCATTTATATCTAGCATGAGCAAGAAATATGAGCAGAAAAAAATATATAATTTACCAACTTTGGAATTAGAGTTACAAGTTTCGCCAAATATTGATGATAATAGCGATGAAGATAGTGATGATGACAATGACGTTGAAGATTGCGATAATGAAGATGAAGATTATAATAATTGGGATATTTATGATGAATTTGATAATGCAAAATAACACAATTATTTCAACTATTTTTATTATTTTATCTTCCAATATGTTTTCTAAAATAATATGTTTTTATATATTTATGATTATTCATAAATAAAAAATTATAATATTATCTTACGTAACTTCTTTCAGATAAATTTGTACATTTATGGGATTTAGGGAAAAACAAACATAGTTATTCTCTAAATTCTTTAATAACACATTAAGTACCCTCTAATTTCCAATTTTATTTATTAATTTATCGCTTTTCGTTCCCAAGTTACAGACACTAACATGTTTTTTTCGAAACAGGTTAACATTTTTTTTCAATTTTTCTAAAATGCTGTATTTTTATGTATTTGTGATAACTTATCAATAAAAAAATTTTAAGTTTAAAACTACGCTTTCCTTGAATTAATCGCCATTCTGGTTATCATCGAACCCACTGTGCGACGTTAAGAATCAGCGTGCTTACTAATAAAGTGGAAATAAATTTTTGTTTTTAATTTTTCAAATTCATTTTTTTAATAAACAGAATCATCAAAAAGTTGTAAAAAAAATTAAAAAAAAGCATTTTTTGGAGATAGTTTTCAGTAAATTTTACAGACATAATTTCCTAAGTGTACTTATCTTAATACATCAAAAAGCGTTTAAATATGGCGAAAGTATATTGAACATTTAAATCGTGTCTTCATCAACAGAAATCCTGAGAATAATATTTTTTTCGTTTTTTCATTAGTTTTACCTGTTGTGAGTGTTGTAAAAGTTCTTTTCTCCGATAAGAATCTTGAGGTTCAGTGTTGTGCCTCACTATATATTCTGCAAGTTGCCTAGCAGGGAACTCTGTTTCACAAACAAAATGAAAATCCTTTGCCAAGTGAGCTGCTTCGCCCTCAACCAATGACGTAAGCAACGTAACATTTGCAGCTTTACGTCTTCCGGCGGGTAAATTCAATCCAATTTTTTCAAGTTTTTCTCTTAGAAGTCTACCTCCATTTTTACTTTTAGCCCTACAATATAAAAAGACGCTTTTAATTCCTATTGAAAACAACTCTACCTTTGAAATTTGTACATACCTTCTTAAAACTCCACCCAGCAGGGAGGCGTTTAAGCATTCTGGAGGTGACAGTCTTCTCTGAACTTCAGCAATTGTTACCTTGTATTTTGATGTGCTGGATAACAGACTTAAACGTCCAGGAACAGCGCAAAAAACTTCACTGGGTGAACCTGAGCTAATATTTCCGATATCCTTCCCACTTTTCATGCCTACAAATAAACGTACAAAACGATATTAATGTTTGTGTATGTTTCGGTGTCGAAAACAACATGATCACAATGACGCTTGAACAATGATTGCGTACACCTTTGAAGGAATACAGCCAATTAGTTGGGTTATATTACACAATGCATTCATTCATTCATCCATCCATCCTAACTTACATATTTATGGGAGTACATAATAGTAAGCAACACAAAACAATTGTCAACAATGTGTCATAAGAATGTTAGAAAATCACCCTGTATCCAGGTGTGTTTTTGTTACCACCCATTTTTTTAATTTTGCCGCTCTCTTACTCGTGTTACCACTACATTCGCTTACTGTTATAATGCTCTGAGGCCTCACTTAAAATTTGTGCTCTTCTCTAAATAACAAAAATAAATAAGATCGTAAAATTTTATAGTAAGTAAACATTGCAATTCCCGTTCTAACTTACGACATTTAACTAAAAAAATGTATAATCAATACCCAGCAAAAAACAATACCAATGTTAATAATATTTAATTTTATTTATTCTGATCATCCTAATGTTACAAGATTAAAACATTAGTCATTACGAGGGCAACCAAAAAAACAGCTCTAAAGCGCTTAAAAAAAAGTTCGAAAAACATTAGAATAAGCCGTTAAAATTAAAAAATAAGCCGTTAAATTAAAAAAAGTCAACCGTTAAATTTTATAATTTTTTTATTAAAATTGTTTCCACAAATAAACTTTCTTTCCTACACACAGAGAAAAATTTTGCTATTTGCCAACTGAAACTCGATTACTACAACTCAAATTCGGTTATTATGAATTTCAGTCGGTTTGTACAACTGTACATTAGTTTTCATAACAAAGTTCGGTTAATTCAACTGAATTTTAGTTGCTATACCCAAAATTTTCAGAAATCTAATGTTAATATCGTTGTACTAACTAAACTTATAAGTTCTGACGCTTAAAATACACTTTTCAATTCGGTTGGCACTTTATTTCTCTGTGTGTAGAACTTCGCCAGTGAAACAAAGTTGCAATAGAGAAATTGTTTTTTTTATGATTTAAAGTTGGTTTAAATAAATATTTTGATAAACCAATTTGATTTCCCCTCTATCACATGTAACATTAAATTTTCAGTTTTTAATTTAAAAAAACTTAAAACTAATTAAACTATTTAAAAAAAAACACTAAAATAAGCTTAATTTTTAAAGAAAAAAGTCAAAAATAAGCTCTTAATTCGAAAATAAGCTAAAATAAGAAAATATAAAAAAATAATCTAAAAAAGCTCTAACAAATATAGCTTAACATTTTCATAATTTCAAGATCAAAACTTGTGTGTGTACAATCTAAATAGTTATATCATTTCTCTTATTATTTTTGGTTGCCCTAGTCATTACAAATTAGAAAACACAATTAAAGAACTACTAAATTAAAACTATTTCTATTTCTAACATAATTTGAATAAAATCTAAAAGGTATAAATAAATAAAAAAAATTTAATTATAAACGAAAAAGAAACCTGCACAGCAGGCTACAATAAAAAATAATTATAATAACAATAATTAACATGATTTAATTTTGATTGTCACAATTGAGTTACGTTCTAAAGAAATCTGAAAGTTTGTTCTGAAAATATGTTGTGTTGGTAGAAAATTCAAAATGATAGGGTAACGAGTCGGTTGGCGTTAATATAGAACTGTGGAGTTGAAATTAGCCTTTTGTAAAGTATAGGTGCAATCATATTGTTTCACAAAGATTGTGAGAAATGTAATTTCCGATAAAGATAATTGGACTCCTTAGTAATGACAACTTTGTGAAGAGTCAATAACGATCGCCATTCTAAATATTTGTCAAAACGTACACCATTAATATTCATTGCAAAGTTTTCTAACGATGTTACTTAATGCTCAGGTAAGCCGTCCTTCTGCAGTGTTATCGCAGTTACTAAAAATCTCACAGCCATTATAAAGCTGGCAGTATAAAAGTTTTTGCAGTCAAAAGTTTAATTTTCTGTGGAGTAAAATATTGTGTATTCCAAACCGACATTATGATTCTATACTTTGCCACATGTATTATCATAATAATAAAAACCTTTATTTGCTTTATTAGGGAATACCGGAGATATTCATGTGATAATGCAGCATATAACTTGATTAGGAAAGCAGTACTGGCTATTTCAAAATCATAAAAAAAAATTAAATCAGAAGTATTAAAGGTTAATTTGGGTTAATATGATTATTCCATGATAACGTACTGTAAAACATAATTCCAAGATTCTTAACATATTCCACATATTTTATTTATGATTGCACAATTTAAATGTATATTTGGTAGGTTGTTAGTACCATATTTTGTTTTATACAAAACCAGGACGTTCGCCTGGCTAATACCATGTTCGCACGACAGCGTTTTTTCGTAATTCACTCTCTCATTCGTAATCCACAGCCTAATTATGATCCAAATTACATAATTCGTCATACAAAATTTTGAGAGCGGATTATCTCATTTGTACGTAATTCAATTTTTATTACCCTGTGGATTACTTTAAAATCAATGTGATCTCTAATTTTTATCGGTTTTTTCCCATCACCAGCTGTCAAAGCACTTAAAAAAACAAACAAAATATAACATAAACAAAAAAGTAAACAAAAGCAAAGAAATTAATTTTATATTATAAAACTTAATGAAATCCAAAAAAGGAATGGAAGCAAAAAAAGAAATTATAAAAAAATATTGGTAAGAAGAAGGCTATTTCTATTTACTGGGAAAATAAATATTTTATATCTATGTATTTCTTTGAAATAATATTTTTTACTTAGAGGCCTTTTAAACGAAGAAATTAATTGCAGGCAATTTTTTAATTCTCTTTTAAAGTTGATTCTAAAAATCATTTACATTTAAACGAGGAGTTTTTACATGCAATTTTTTTGACGTTTATTTTTCCAATCTTCTTTAATTGTTCATTCGTTGAAATTTAATTTATTCGTAATAATTTAAAATAATATAATTTAATAACATATATAATATAAAATAATATAATTTAAAATAATATATAAATAGTTCTTTATTTCACATTATTTATTTATTATTTTACGAAATATTTTCGATACACAACACTTGAGAAGCCGAATACGAATAAAGCAAATTAACAAGAATACGAACGATAGCAAAAAGAAATGTCAAAAAATATCTTGAAAACGAAAATCGTGCATTTTTTTCTACCCCGCTTGCTTCTCTACTCCGTTTGCCTACAAACAATAATTGCAGGCAACGTTGCAGGCAACAAATTGCTCCGTTTAAATGGCCTTTTACTTTTTCTTTCCATTTCAACCGCAAACAAACAATTAAATTTAGCAATAAACAAAATTAATAAAAAAAAAACAAGAAGAAGAAGAACTGTCAAAACCGATTAAGAAAATGCCGTGCGAACATGGTAATTCAAATAAGTAATTAAAACAGAGAGCGAAGTAATCCAAAGCACCGTGCGAACATGGCATAAGACTGTTTCCTTTAGCCCATTCAAATTTGTTATTTATATTATGAATACAGTTATTTACGTATCTTTTATGGAAAAATGTGTACAACTGCACATCATCAGCATACATATAGCTCATTTACTGACATAACTCAAAAAACACGATTTTGCAGTAAACGAATTTAAAGTTTTTAATTCATATATGCCTCGCTCGACCCTTTCTCTATTTATTTGGTCACGTTTTTTGCTCTTAGTGAGAGTTGTGTGCGACTTAGCTAATTATCTAGAGAACCGTGAGTAGCACAGTTTCTCTATAAAGAATATACTCTTTCTCTATAAATATAAAATATAATCAAGCATGATATTTTTTATTATTATCTGCATCATTAACTCAAAAATCGAGTTTTTTTTGACTTATGAAAGTCTTTCAGTAAATGATCGATATGTATATTACATGTTTTTCTAACATTTGGTAAGACTTTGATTCATAAATAAAAAAGAAGCGGACCAAGTATTGTACCTTGGGGTACTCCACAACTAACAGAAGCTGACATAACAACCTGTTGACTATTTGTATGGTATTCTTTGATTACATTTAATGCGCTGCTTGAGAATGCAAACTTTTTTCTCAACTTAATTATTAGAATATCATAATAGACAGAATCAAAAGTTTTAGAATGGTTTAATAGAGTCAAAAAAGATATTTTTCACCGTCGATGCTTGCACGAATTTCTTCTGAAACATCTATAAGAGTAGTATTGCAACTTCTTACTGTTTAAATCCCGATGGTTTGTCAGACAACAAAGAATTATCTATATGGCCCATCATTTGCTTGCACATTATTTTCTCAAAGACTTTCGACAAAAAGGGAAGTATTGCAATTGTCCTACACTCAGAAAAAAGATTAAACTAAAATAAACTAAAGTATTGTCCAAAATAAACTCAAAAAAATTTGATCGAATTTAACTTAAATTAGGGAAAAATAACTAAAGAGTAATAAAATTTATTAAATTTAAGTAAAAAACAATAGTTCATAAACTCAGAAACAGTTTAAAATTTAAATGCTTTATATCCCAATTACCAATTTTTAGTATATAATAATTAGTTGTTAAAACGTTTTCAATAGCAATAGTTTTTACAAATGTTTAAAAATGTTAGTAATTAAAATTACAAAAAAGTTTTACACTTAAAAATTATCAGCGTTGTTATATTTTTTCACAAAGTACAGTTTTGTTAAAATCGGCTTTTTGTAAAAAAAGACTTGTCTATGTCCGTACTATACAAAATATTTAAAATAAACTTTTATGTGATGAATTTCAATTTCGAAAGAAATCAAAAATTCAATCGTTTTTAATTTTTTCAGGAAACACATTCTACTGAAAGTTTATCAATTTAGTTAAATCAGATATTTCAATTTATGACAATTACTGTTGTTTTAAATAAATGTTGGAAAATAATAAAATTTTTTGATTTCGATCAAACGTGAAACTCATCACATACCAGATAGTTTTTTTAAATTTTTCATAACAATATATTTAAAATAAAGTTTTATACATTCAATATGTTTTTAAAATGTGAAACAAATGTTTAAGGCATGTTTTAGATATTTTCTGTATTACAAAATTTGAAAAAAATTGTTTAATTTTCATTTCTAGTAAGGCCCTGTGCTTTTATATTTAAATACTTTTTATAGACTTCACTAATGGATTCGGATACTTTATTAAATCTACTAAAAATCCTTAACGGGGAGCAGTTTTATGATATATTCAAAGGTAAAATTTATTTTATGTGTTAGTCAAAATGTTAATCATTTGGTAATTGCTTTGACAATACAAAATTTTTAATTTATTTTGTTTCAGAGCATAATATTGATGAAGATTCTTTAAAATTCATGAATCCTGGACATTTGGACACATTAGTACCAAAAGTACTATTTGGACCGAGAATTGTTTTTGAGTACAATTTAAAAAAATGGCAAATTGAAAAGGTAATTGAATTATGTTGTTAACAATTTATATTTTGGCTTAAAGGCAATGTATAGCCTTTTTATAATTATTTTAAAGTTAACAATTGTTGAAATAAGTAGCATTTTTTAACTACATATTTTAAATAGGGAATAGACACTAATCATACCATGGTGCAAGTTTCTACTCCTGGACCAACCTCAAACCCACTTGTTGGGGACAATAATGGTATAGAGGAGGTTTGTTTTAATGCTCGTAAATTGTATTTTATAAATTAAACATACGTTCTGCTATTTTGGACATAGATATCGATAGAGGAAATTCTTAAAAAATCCCAAAACGGAAAATCTGTGTTAAAGTTTTATGAGAACAACAAACGTCTGGAAGCGCGGTACCGTAAAATTATAGCAAGTTGTTTAGTAGAGTTTCTGATTGAACACAAAGTTTCAACTTCGCCAAATTATTTTGAGCATTTGGCTGAAGAAGTAATAAAAGTTTTCCCAACAGAGAATAAAGTAAGATCTCTGTCTGATAAAACTATTTAAGTTTTAATTTGATTGTATATAAAAATTATTTTTTTCCAGGAATTATATTATATTCATATAAAACACAGAAAACCAGGTGGTAATCTGTATAGTAAATACCACAATGCAATATCGCGATTAAGAAAAGAAGGTGTACTTGAATACACGTCAAAGGAGAATAGCATTAAAGAATCCTTGATAAATGTAGAAGTTGTTTTTACTGGTAAAAAGTTTGCTGCATATAAATTTCAGGTAGCATTTACATTGCGATCAAAATCCAGTTTTAACTAGATTTCAAAATCTATTTTGTGTATCATATTATATGCTGGAGCTGCATTTACATTATACTCGAAATCCAGTTAAGCTAGATTTCGAGAACTAGTTCCTGTAACACTTCATAAGCTACCATATGATCGAAATATACTTTTAACTAGATATCGAGGGTAAATGTAATTAATATAGTAATTATGAAAATCTTGTTTAAACGGGGTTTCGGGCGCATGGTAATTAAATTTTATTCCAAAACTTGGATAAAATAATTACTTGGATAAAATTCTTTTATTAATTAATTATTTAACTAATTAATTTCTCCTAATTAATATATCAAGTAAAATCCTATTTTTATAAATTGAAAACGTTCTTTCTACTTATATGTATATAATATTATCAGACGAAAATACCATCGCCGATAAAGAATGGTTAAAATATAATATAGAGCCAATGGACGAAGTTCTAACAAAATGGATACACACCCAACGTATACGAATTAATTACATTAAATCAGACAATAGTTTAAAAGAAATTTTAGATGAATGGCCTTTATACAAACAATCCTTTGGAAACAAATTAGTCAGTCACTTATTCGAACTTCTTGCTGTTTTTATTAAAGTTTTTTAGCAGATTTTGATCACATTTTTCCCACAAAAGAAAATTTACTATTTGCAAAATGGGAAAACTGTTGCAAACCAATTCTAATGTTAATTGAAACGCCAAGTTAAGGATGCACAAAGCTTGGAGATGCTAAAAGATTTAAATAATCAATTTAGTTGTGGTAATATTAAATTAGAAAAACACTGTAGCAATATAAAATTTGATACATTGGTAGATTTAGATTATTTTAGTATAACAACTAGTAGTTTTAATAACTAAATTATATTTGATACTAATTAAACAACTTTCGAGTAATTAAAACTGTTACGGTCCTTTACTTTTAGAGGTTTTATCTTTAATATTAGAAAAGGTTTTTATTATTTTTACTTAATTTGTAAAAGTTTAGAAATATAATTGTTGAGCATTAGCGTAATAATGTTGTTTGTTTTTATAATTGGATCAGTTTGCTGTAAGGTTCAGAATTTACATTCGGCCATTGAGTTTGTGGTTAGCTTAAGGACGCGGTTCATAGAAACATTTCGCTCCTAAAATCATGGCTAACCTAGAATCTCTTATGAGAGTGTGTGGATACTGCATTTATTTTTGGAGAATATTTTTATTTCTCAAGTTGACTTTTGACATAAACTCATTTTACACTTACATTTTTAAAATAAGTCGAAAGTTCAGCCTGGCTTGTGGTAGTATTCTTCAATAATTAATGAAATCTGCTCATGTCAATGAGCCAAGGTCACAAATGTGACTGGTAAATATATGATAGCGTTTAACTGACCAAAATAAGACTGGAGTTAGTCCCAACTTATTATGTTGTAGGGAAGCCTAACGTACATCGTTTTATTTTTAAACTTTTACAAAATTGAGTACAATAAAAAATAAAAAACTTTAAGAAAATGTATGATAAAAAAACAAACCTAAGTAAAATGCATCAAATAAAATCAGATTCGAAATTTAAATATATTAAGTATTACGGTCTGAAATATCTTTCAACACACTTTAATGTTACTTGAGCACAATTGAAAACACTAAAGGACGAGCAGAGTTTGAAGTTGTTAAAAATTTGTTTTATATATTTGTAATATCAAGTTTTGTTTAATTGAAATAAATTTTTATCAACGATTAATAAATTTATAAACAAATTTATTGCTAACAGCATTTTTTTGTTTCTAATATTTAAATAAATTAAAAAATTAAAATTAAAAAAATTAAAAATTAAAAAAAAAAATTAAAATTAAACTCATTTCGAAAGCAGTGTTCTAGTTTTAAAACTTCGTAAAACTATGCTTAAAGTTAATACACATTCAAAAAACTCAGCTATAAATTATTTTAAAATTATAAAAAACTATTTTATTTTTAATTTTCAGATAAACGAAATTGCGTAATTCTTTACCTTCTACATGCGATAATAAAACCAACAAACAGAAAATGTATTGTTGATGAAACAACAAAAAAAACGAAAATACACCAAATCATCAATAACCGATTCGAGAAATGCTTTTTTGTTATGGGTCCCAACTAGTGTTGAGCTAACCACTAAAATTAAGTGTTTAATCGATAATCTGGCCATAACAAAAGAAACACTACAACCAGTAATCTGTGCTGTAGGATCATCAATACTTGAACTGAAGGAGTTTTTTGTTTATTACGCTAACACTTTTTATAAAATTGATAATATTGTATCTAGTGTAGATGTAGCTTTTAAGTTATTTAATGTGTTAAACTTAAAGTACCCTGATAATTGCAAATCAATTTGGTTTTTCATACAATCGTATTTTTATGAAATTCCCTTAAAAAATTTTGAAAAGAGTGCGTTGTTAGTTGCTGTTTTAAACGAGTTAAAATGTTTAGAGCAGTAAATTAACCACAATTTTTATAATTTTTATCATTATTTATAGTTCATTCTAGTCAAGAAGACTCATAATTAATTTTATTAATTAACCTTATGTTTAATTAATTAATTTTTTATATATATATTTTTTTTAAATCAATAATTAAAGAAATCCTTTTATTAAAAACAATTAAAATGGTTCTAAACTGCTTTATATGTAAGGAATATTTTACTGATTTTAAGAATTTAAGATTTAAGATTTTAAGATTTTAAGATATATTAAAACCAATAGAATTTTATTTAACGAAGATATTGTTTTAAAAATGTTTGTAAAAAATTATTTATATAACAATTTCAAAAGGTATACTTAAGTTACTAACAATAATTGAAAAAGTGTGCAAATCTAAGTACTCTTAAATTAATTTTAAGAAAATCATAAACATGTTAAATGTTTTAAGATCAAATAAAAAAATTAAAAAGAAATTGGTTGCAATAATTATTTTTAATGCTTTTAGTTCAAATAATATCCTACTGCTTAGTTAATAATTTTATAAAATTCTTTCTTTATTATATTAAATTTAGAAAATTTAGAAAAATATGTACAACTTCATTAATTTTGGCAAACTCATAATAATCTCTCCATGAAACATTAATGTTAAAATAACGAAAACTTTTTTTAAAATAATTGAAAAATGTATTCTTTATTTTCACGTTTTTACTCATGAATTATTATGAGCGTATTTACAATACAATATTGTTAATACACATGAATTAATTGCACCACAATGATTTTATTTACCCACAAAGTTTTTTTTTATTTCAAATAAAACATTATTTGTGAGTAAATAAGATCCATAAATTTAGTAAAGAGAGTGCATTTAAGTTTATTGGAGTACTAACAATACAATATTGTAAATAAATATGAACCTAATTTAACCAATTTTTATTACATTTAAGTTTTCTCATACTCGAAAAAACAATTTTTATTGTAAAACATAATGTTATTTACCTAGTAGTAGTACACACAGAAAATAGAACCAATTGCGGCAACCGAATTTTTTGCCAACCGAATTTTGATAGTTGCATTTACTAATATTTATGTTACTTCGAAATTCAATTGAAGTCATTAAAATTTGGCTATGAGTACAGAATATTTAATTATGTCTACGGATTTAAAAAAAAAATACTTGTGGTCACAACTGAATTTATTAAGTAGATCGAACCGAATTTAATTAAGTAATGCACCGTATCCAATGTTTTTATTTTTATTTATTAAAATAAATATTACAGTCAATAAAAATAATATATAAATAAAGAGAAGACCGGTCTATTTGTAAAACCTGGTTAGCGCGATTAGAACAAATTATGTTTTGCATAAAAACATACCATTATTAAACGCCAAAGTATCTTTTCTCAAAACAGTGTCTTTTTCACAAAAAAGTACTAATTTTTCAAGAAAGTATCTTTTTCGCAAAAAATATCCTTTCTCAAAAAAATGACTTTTTGAAAAAGAAAAAAACTACTCTTTTTTAAAAAAAATATATTTTTCTAAAAAAGTACCTTTCTTCAAAAAAAACTACTCATTTCAAAAACACTACCCTTTTCAAAAAAGTACCTTTTTCATAAACAAATGTATAAAAAAAGTATTTTTCTCAAAAACAAGTACCTTTTTTTTAAAAAAAAAGGCTTTCTAAATAAAGTATATTTACAAAAAATTTAACTTTTTCAAAATAGTACCTTTTATTAAAGTAAGTACCATTAAAAAGAGCACTTTCTTCCAAAAAAAAGCTAATTTAGAAAAAGTACCCTGCTTGTTTCGAAAAAGTACTTTTTAAAAATAAGTAATTTTTCCCAAAAAAGTATCTTTTTTACATCAACATTTACATTTACATTTTAAAAAATATGTTTTATAAAAAAATTTCTTTTTCAAAAAAGTACATTTTAAAAACAATGCCTTTTTAAAAAAGTATCTTTTAAAAAAAGTATCTTTTTAAAAAAAGTATCTTTTTAAAAAAAGTAAACTTCTCAATAAAAGTACCTTTTTCAAAAAAGTACCATTTAAAAAAAAGTCTTTTAAAAAGATATTTTTTTTTTGTTGAAAATGCACTTATTTTGATAAGATTAATTTTTTTATAGAAAAGTTTTTTTTTGAAAAATTTACTTATTGAAAAATTTACTTTTTTGTAAAACAATTAACTTTTATTGAAAAAAAGATGCTTTTTCAAAAGATTTAAAAAAAAAAAAACTTTTTTGTGAAGAAGGTACTTTTTTGAAAAAGGTACTTATTTTAAAAAAGATCCTTTTTTTGAAAAAAATCTTTTTTTTTTGAAAACAGATACTTTTCTTTAAAATACTTTTTTGAAATGCGTACTTTTTTTGCATTTTTTGAAAAAGTATTGTTTTTATATGTATTTCTTTGGAAAAGTTGTTTTTTTGAAAAAGAAACTTTTTGAAAAAGGTACTATATATTATTTTTGTTTTTATATGTATTTCTTTGGAAAAGTTGTTTTTTTGAAAAAGAAACTTTTTTGAAAAAGGTACTATATATTATTTTTTTTAAATAGGTACTTTTTTTTTGAATAAAGGTAATTTTTTCGAAAAGGTACTTCGATTTGAAAAAGAAATTTGTTTGTGAAAACATGTACTTTTCTAAAAAATTTTTATTTTTTTCAAAAAGTGCTACTTTTTTGAGGAAGATTAAATTTTTTAAAAAAGAAGCTTTTTTTAAAAAATGTACTTTTTTAAAGCGAGATACTTTTTTTTTTTTAAAGAGTACTTTATTTCTGAAAGAGGAATCTTTTTTAAAAAAGGTACTTTTAAAAAAAAAAACTATTTTTGTCTTAAAAAATCATGTTTTTATGCAAAAATACTTTGTTTTAATCGCGCTGACCGGTTTTGCGAGTAGACTAAGTTTTCGGTGTAGCCGGACTTTCTGCGATTCCCGGGGTTTCGTTCTAGCCGGTCTTTCGGTGTAACCGGGTAGACCGAAGACCGTGAAACCCGGGATACTGGTCTGGAGCGTAGACTCTACTTAAAAATTATAAAACATCTTTTTCGCAACTGCACTAGATAGAATAATGCCGTTGCTAGGTAGATGCTATTAACATGTTAGTTTTCTCCAATTTGACCCCATATTTGAAGCACCCGTTTTGTAATTTAAGAAGAATATTGTTGCGCATTTTAGTCATCCTTACAAATATGTTTTGAATCCTGAAAGAAAAACAAGCAACTACAATAAATTTTATTTATGTACACAAAATTTAAGATTACCACATCAGCATCTCTTTCTTGTTTTTTACAAAATGGTGTTTTGTAATTTTTTTATGTATTTTCTAAGAATTTAAAATTTTTGTTCTTCTATGTTTTACTATCAGTTTTTTTGTTTCAATTTTCTTTTTGTTATTTTTAAATAATTAATTTGACATAAATAGCAAATAACAATTATTTTGTTCAGAACAAGGTATGATAGTACCGGCAATTGCGAGCAATGGTTATGATTATAATATAATAGCTGTGTTTACTGAAGATTTTTTTTCTATGGTTGCATATACTAGTAGTTTTTATAACCATATTTAAAATTGTATAATTAGGGCAATCAACCAATTGTCTGTCACTAAGAAAGTTAGTTTGTTAAGCTAATTTTTAAACTTGCACTAGACAAAATAACTGGTCCTGATTAACATTTGTATGCACACACAGCTAAAATATTTGTTTACCAACATAAATAATGTAATATCGAACGAATTCCAACTGATCTTTTCCCTGTGTGTAGTATTATTTATTAGCGTATGTCATAAATAAACTCAATAGTCGAAATTGTATCTTACTTTGGAGTATATTTTAAACTAAGAAGTAAAACTTATTTTCATAGGCTTAGTACCTATTTGTTAAAGTGTAGTATATTTACCTGAACTGTTTCATTGTTTACTTAAAAGGAGTAAACATATAGCAAAGTTAGGTAAAATGCACTTTGGCGTAATACCGTTTAATTAAATTTTTAGATATATGAATTTACGAGCGGTAAATTTTCCTTGAATTTAGTTTAAATAGTAAAATTATAAACTAAAAAAAAAGGATATATACCTTAATTTTGTCTTACATCGAAGTTATATTTTAACTAAAAGTTAGTAATTTTTCGTTATGAGTGATATTTTTCAGTAATTCTTTAAACTAAATGTTGTTACTTTTACCTTAAATCTAAAAAAAGTAAGACATGGTTAACTACAAATTAGTACATATAATCCAATTTTCAGTAAAATTATCTTCCATTTTAGTTTATAGACACTTGGTTTAATGCAATATTTCTTTAGAGTTACAACAATTTTGACAAGGCAGTAAACTAATTTTTTCGAATTTTTTAATTTTTTTAGTTCAATTTTATTCCTGTATAATAAGCTTTTAGTTAGTATAACAAAACGAATATCAGCTTTAGGTTAAATAAATATCATTTATGCAAGTAAAATCATGAACTTATTCTGAGTTAAAATGGCTTTAGCAGCCATTCTTCAGTTTTAGTTCATTTTCGTCAATTTTAGTTCATTTTTTTTCTGAGTGTATATTCGTTATTCGACTTAGAAAGAGAAATAATTTTAGCTTGTTTACATGCAGCAGGATAAGAAGACGTGTTAAGAACAGTATTTAAAATATGCATTATATATGGTAGCAACTTAGGTAACAGTGCTTTTAAACACCAAGATTATCGTAGTAGCTGAATGGAAAAAGAGTTGCTTTTTCAAGAATGAAAGTTGTATTTAGTTCATTAAGTTCCTCTATTGACAAACCAAAGCTCTTTAAAACCAAAGATTTTTATTTGCTTCCACAATTTCTTTCCAGGAAGTCTTTCAGAGAATTTCCCTTCAAAAAACTTATTTTTAGCCAGTCTAACTTCACGTACAACATAACGTTTTAATTAAATACCACTCTAACAAGTAGAACTTCGTACAGGTAACAAATATTCATGTGTTTAATATGTTATAACTTCCGCGAAAACAAATTAATTCGAACAAATGTGACCTTTTCGGAAAACTTATTTGAAGGTTATAAAAAGTCATAACCTTAAAGTAGTGCGTTTGAGTTAGCGCAAACGGAGTCATTGAAATTTAATCGGATTTTGGATTAATTATGGTAAAAAAAAAATACCACTTAAGGTTCGTACTGTCATGGAAATTAAAATATTTTAATTGTTATAAAAAAAATTATGATTTTTCAAATTGAATAATAACACGTAACGTCCTGTTAATACTTAGAACATAAAACCGCAGAAAAATAGCTTCAATGAAAATCGCTACCAGTTGAATTTTAACGAATTTTAATGCATATTTAGCTATGGGGGAAACACCAGTGTACGCCAAATCGACGTTTTAAGTTTATAAACAAAAGTTTTTTTTTAATTTCAGCGAATGTATGTCTCAAAAAAACATTTGAAGACCTTAAGACAAGAATCCAGTAAAAAATGCTTAAGATATGAAAGCTAATTATTTTCTAGACCATGGCAACAAGCTATTTGTTGCCAAAAATGATACTCTATTTTTCTCTATTGTTATCGGAAAACTTTACTGATAGTTTTAAGAGTAAATTACAAATTAATTTTTTTTCTTTTGGTGTAATTTTTTTATATGTATGTCTTTGTTTTGTTAATACATACTACTCGAAAAATAATATCTTGTTTGTTACCCTGATCGTAAAAATAATCAACTCATTTATTTTAACATGTTTTTTTAAGGATTCTTGTTTCGTGGCCTTTAAACTTATTTTTGAGGAACATATTTGAAGAATTTGATAAAAAGTTTGAATTAATTGAAATATTGCGATTTGGCCTCTAATGGTGTTTTCATCTTAAACAAAATCTTATTTACTGCCGATTAAAGAATTTTATTGACAGTTCTCAGGACGCAAGTTAAGACATTCCACAGAAAAAAATATTAAAACACAATTAGGTGCTAAAATACGTTTAATTTAACTTGATAACGATTTTCATTTAACTGTGTTTCTATTGAAGTTATTTTTTCTACGATATTGCATTTTAAGTATTAACTGGACGTTAAGTGTTATTATTCAACTTGAAAGACCATTATTTTTTACGAACATTTTAAAAACTTTCGACTCACCATTCAGATAATGGTTTTTAAAATTTCATTTAATTTGGTATTTATATTCTCCTAGTTAATATGGAGTTTACGTGTTGTTTCTTTTTTTCAAAATTCCTTATAGTGCGCGCTTAAGCGCTGCTCACCATGGAGGGTTTTTAAGAAATGTGGAAGAAATATACAATATTTGAATTTTCATAACTTTTGAACTCCTCAACAGAAAACTAAAAACTTTTTTCCAAAAATATCTTTAATTCGGTTTATTTTTGAGCCCCTATGATTCCCAACTTAAAATTTGTATGTGTTGTACGTAATACTTTGAGTTAATTGCAAAATAAATTTCAGAAAAATTAATAATGGGTTTTTTGAGATAATCGCGAATTAAGGACATTTTTTCAATTTCGTCATCCTTTTCGCGAAAAGAGTAAATTTTTGTGAAACACTACTTAAAGAAGAGGATTTGATTTTTAAAATGACACCAAGTTTTTAGTTTTCCTTTGACGCGCTCAAAAGTTACGATAATTCAAACATTGTATATTTCTTAAATGCGAACCATAACGAATTTTGGAAAAAGAAAAAATACGTTAACAATATATTAACTAGGAGAATGTTTATACCAAGTTTTACTAAAATCAGAAGAGGTAAAGTTGAAAATGTCGTTTTTTTGTGCTCATTATTTTTAAAATCAGTTTCTATTGAACTACCGTAAATTATTAGTAAATTATAGTAAATTATTACTTGTTTTCCAAAAACAACAAATTTTATTGTTCTTCTTAAAAAAAAAAAACAATATTAAATAACGGTCTTTATCAAATACTAGTTATCATCTGCATTTGTGCAGCATGACTAACTTAAGTGATTCGAGCTAAGAGAGTGATGTGGATTAGGGAGAAAATTAACGAATGCCTCTTCAAGTGTAACCAATCCTAATGACATTAATAATGTTAATCGTTATCAAATTTTGAGTATGCATAATGAAGATGCAATTGAAGGTGATAATGAAGTTAGTGATGATGTCCAAGTTAGTGCTGAAGAAAATATTGAGTCAAAGCCGCCACCGGTTTTTATACCGAATGTTACAAATGTTTCTGCCATTAAAAGTGTTACTGATCCCAATGATTTTTCGTATAAAGCTCTTAAAAGTAGCCAAATAAAATTTATGCCGAAAAATATTGAATCATACAGAGCCATAGTAAGTTTTTGTAAAAAAAACAACTCATCTATCATACATATCAGATTAAATCGGAAAGATCGCATAGAGTTGCAACAAAAATTTACATTACTCCACTCCAATTGTCGATATAAAAGAAGCTATTGAAAAAAAGGGACATAAAGTAAGAAATATTGTTAATATCAAAAGTCGCGTTGACAAGGCTCCACTAACATTATTTTATGTTGACCTCGAGCCAACCACAAATAATAATGAAATATATGAAGTAAAACATATTAATAATGCATTAATAAAAACAGATCACCCGAAAGGTAAATGTAATACTTCAATGCTTTAGGTGCCAACAATATGGTTTTTTTTTTCAGGGGATGCCCCCTACTCATGCAGTGCATTGTATTGATCAGGAAAATAAGGTATGGGAAGGAGGAAAGAGGGAGTAGTGTTTGTGGATATTTGATTTAAATTTTTCTAAATTGTAAGTAACAGGGAAGACTTCTGCGGGAAGTTTGTTCCACATACGAATCGTTCGACTAAAAAACAAATTTTCTCTGTAATGCGTTGTGCGAAACACAGGACAATCAACTACAAACGGATGTGCTCTACTAGATAAGCGAGTATTACGAATAAAAACTCGGGCTCGTGGAATAAGTTCACTTATCTCAGATGAGCATCTCCCATGGTAATATCGATAGAAAAGTGTCACACAACCCACATTCCGACGATGCTCCAATGAATCAATAGAGTTGGATACACTACTGTCATTGATAAGCTTCACCGCCCTCCCCTGAACACGGTCCAGAAGCTTCAGAATAGACAATGGAGCCCCTGCCCATATATGAGAGTTGTATTCCATTTTTGGCCGGATATAGCTGGTATAAATAGTAAGGAGATCGGATGGAGTGAAGTAAGTCTTGCACCGTTTTAGAAAACCGAGACACTTGAATGCCTCTTTCGACACTTGAAATACGTGCTTATTCCAACGGACATCACACTGTATTCTCATGCCCAGAACATCAAGAGTATCCGATTCCTCAATACCTATACCATCTATAGTTACAGATGACAATGTCAATTCCACAGCCCGTCTGTGGGTTAACATACAACATTGGGTCTTGCGTGCATTAAAATCGACCTTATTCGCGCGACCCCACTCGGAGATTGTAGAAAGGTCTTGATTGAGTGTGTCATTCATGTTCTGCCGCATGCCCTCTATCTCCAAAGAGCTTGGCCTGTGATCGAATGAAAATGAACGACAAATGTGGCTGTCATCTGCAAAAGAGTAGATAGGGTTGATGGTCTGACCAAGAAGGTCATTAATAAAAATAAGAAAAAGGGTAGGAGAAAGAACAGAACCTTGCGGTACCCCTGAATTTAGCTGAAACTCGTTTGATGAGACCCCATCTAAAACAACACGTATAGTGCGGTCTCTGAGAAAACTCGTTATAAATCGAGAGAAGACATTACCGACACCAAAAGCAACTAGCTTAGTCACGAGTGCCCCGTGCCACACACGGTCGAACGCCTTAGAAATATCTAGAGCAACCACTTTACTCTCACCAAAGCGGTGGATTGACCGGCTCCAACGCACTGTGGGAAAAATGACCAATCTAGCTTATAAAAAATATTTTTTTTTTTTTACAAATTTATAAACCTATAGCATATAATAATTCAATGATAGTTGATACTTAAAACTGCATTCAACATTTTTCGATTTATATGTTAGTTATGAAAATACAGGGCTGTAAATGTATGCAATGGATAAGTAGCACGTTCATGAGTGATTTTGGTTTCACGTTTCCCCCCATGTATTATGAAAAGTTTTATTGCGCTATTGAACCTATATTTTTTTTTTTGATAAAACAAGTCCTAAAGAGTACGTGGACACGATGTATTGTATAGAAAATGATTTTAGTAATACCCCTTGCGAGTAAGTACATAAAAGTATATTTTGTCAAAATTCCTTAATGTGTAAAGAGATTAGAAAAAAGGACCGCTAAGTACCGCCAAACTAATTTTTTAATTTGATTTTTGTGATTAGTCACGTTTTTTCGAAGCTTGGACTAGTCAATGATGAAGGAAGTGAAAAGTGTAAAAAACTTGAAAAAACCTTAAAATTGTTGTGTAGCAGATTCACCAAAAAATGGAGCAAATGCAAACGAACAACACAAGTTTTTGAACGAAATCACAAGGAATGGTTAAACACAAACATTGATTTGTCTTTTCTTGAAAATGACGATATACCGGGTCCTTCACAATACCGAGGACGTCCATCTAAAGCCTTCACAGAATCAAGCGACGTATCTAAAAAACTGAAGGTGGCTGATCTTGTAAAAACTACAAGTAAAGAGGAATTGATTTTCGCTACCAGTGTAAGTCTTTACAAATCTGGTAAACGGGATGCTGCAGGTTTAATAAAAGATATACAAAAATCTCCAGGAAGGGCATCCAAAATTAAAAGAGCCCTCTCCATTCCTGATAAAACTTGCATACCATATACACCTGACGAAGCCTTAGCGCTATATATAGACGGAAACTATACTAAAAGTTCGTATATGCTAACGCAATCAGGAGCTAAAAGTCGTAATGCAAACATTTATCCACCATACAATGTAATTCGTGAGGCAAAAAAAAAAATGTTATCCCAAAGAGTCCTCAATATATGTTACAAACTTTTCTGCAGAAGTCAGTCTTCAAGCTCTAGTGGACCACACAGCTAGCAGAATCGTAGAATACCAAAAAGACGTAATTATGAAATCGAGAAATATGTCATCGTCAAAAAATATTACAATGATATACAAATGGGGTTGTGATGGAAGTAGTGGCCACTCCACATATAAGCAAAAATGTCCAGAAGGTAAGTCTGATGAGAATTTATTCGCAATTTGCTTAGTCCCATTGCAACTTAAAGATAAAGATAATATTTTGTGGCAAAATCCTCGACCGTCATCAACTCGATTCTGTAGGCCGATTAAATTAACATTTGAAAAAGAAACAATTGACCTTATAAAAAATGAAGTAAATAAAATAAAACATCAAATTGAAAGTATAATAGAAACAAAAGTTACAGACTTAGATCTGAACGTGGATCATAAATTCTGTCTTACCATGATTGATGGTAAAACATTTAGTGCAATCGCAGAAACATCAACACAATCATGTGGAATATGCGGAGCTACTCCAAAAATCATGAATGATTTAAATAAGATTAAAGATTTAAAGCCAAATGAATCCTTGTATGCCTATGGACTTTCCACACTGCATGCATGGATAAGGTGTTTTGAGTGTATTTTGCACATAGCCTATAGGCTTGACACAAAAAAATGGCAAATAAGAGGCTATGACGATAAATTAGCCGTTGCACAGAGAAAAAAACAAATTATTGATGATTTAAAAAAATATATGAACCTACTTGTAGATATACCAAAGCCAGGGTTTGGAACAACCAATGACGGCAATACTGCTAGGATGTTCTTCAAAAACCCTGGCTTGGCATCATCAATTACAGGAGTCGACGAAAAATTAATAAATAATTTGGGTGTTATATTGAAAACAATGGCATGTGGTTAATGACTGAAAGTACATCCAAATTGTACGTGGATTTATACCCCTGGTATAACATGCCATCCAGCATACATAAAATTTTAATGCATGGGGCTGATGTTATCAAATACGCGTGTTTGCCAATTGGAATGCTTTCGGAAGAAGCAATGGAATGCAGAAATAAAGATTTCCGTAATTACCGGGAATTCCACACTCGAAAAATGTCGCGTGAGAAAACTATGCAAGATTTACTCAATACACTGCTTTATTCATCGGATCCTTATATTTCATCAATATCAAAAAAGTCATCCATCAACTATCGAGCCTTGGAGCCTCTTTCCAGCGAAGTTCGTGAGCTGCTTTGTGACCCAATGATTCCCGATCAATGCGAAGAAGCCCAGGACTCAGGCTCTGAAAGCGAATAATTTGCAATATTTTTTTTCATGGAACAATTATTTTAAGTATTATTTTTTTAAGTTTTATTTATTCTTGAATGTAATTTATTTAGTTTAAAAAATAAAAATTAAATAAATATAAGTTTGAATTTGGTTTTAGGCAATATTTCTTTTTTTTTCTTAATTTGTATTATATATATTTTGATAATATTAGCAACGTTTTTTGTTGATCTTTAAATAAATAAAAATAATAATGAATGAATTAAAACTTAGTATATTAGTTTCATTTATAGTGTCAACTTAAATGTTGTTTTCTCTAATTTAAAAAAAAGAAGGTTTGATTCTTTTTTTGTTACGAATAAATAAAATTGTATATATTTATTTATTAAAAATACGAAAAGTTTATTTTTTAAAATTTAACTCATATCCATATTTGATAACAGTAATTTTTGATACAAATATATATTGCAAAATACTATTTCTGTGATTTAATGTACATATAAAAAGGTTTTTAATTGAGTTTGTTTAACAAAAAATTTTAATTTATTTTGTATAACTAAATACATTGCTCTTCGGAGCTACATCGTATTTGAAATGTTACTAAATATATTAAAAGCAACCCCTATCGGTGAATGATTAAATCTATCAAATTACATAAATGCAACATAGGGCAATACTTTCGGAAAATGTTCATACCAATTTTAAAGAGATACTAAATTTCAGTGTAATTTCCACTAAAACCTTCCTTTTGGTGCACCCTGTAATTAAACAGGGTGTCTACAAATACAATATATTTAAATAAGACTCTATTCGCTACAATCGCTCCATACATTTCTAACTTCTCAGATCAATAGTTTAAGAGATACGATTTTTTATAAGCTAGATTGGTGATTTTTCCCACTGTGCAACGTTCCGATAGAAACGCCAACAGGTCTCCCATAGATCGACCACTACGGAAGCCATACTGTCGATCATTTAAAAGTGAATTGGTCTCTAAATATTTCACAAGATGGTGGTTAACCATGGTCCATCACTTTGGAGAGCGCAGAGCAAATTGTGATTGGGCGGTAATTTTCAGGGTTGTTAGCCGCACCCTTTTTAGGGAAAGGCTGGACATTGGCCACCTTCCAGCATGAGGGGAAAATTTCCGCACGGTACGAAGAGCTGAAAAGTTTTGCCAATGGACGTGCCAACGTTAAAGAGCACTGTTTCAGCACCAGTGCTGATATGCCATCCGGCCCCGGTGACTTATTTACGTTGAGATCCGCAAGAACCCTTTTGACTGCCCGGGCCCGAAAGAAAATCAAAGGCATAGTATAGGATACCCTTTCGAGAACGGGCAGTGGTTGATCGCTTTCCGGCAAGAAAGAATTTCTTGCAAAAAGTTCAGCGAAAAGGTTGGCCTTATCAACCGGGTCAGTGAATCGTCCTTTAAAAGAGTTGGAATAGAAGAACTAGCATTATCCCTTACTCTTTCAACAAACGACCAAAAGGTCTTACTGCCCCGAGGAGCAGAAAGAACTTTGGCACGTAGACGCTGTTCGTATAAAACCTTTTCGCGTCTAAGTACCTTGGCACACTCGGTTCTCGCCTTTTTGCGGTGCAGATCAATAACGGCGTTCTTATTCGAACGCCAATTATTGAACGCTGCCTCTCTGGATCTGACTGCATTTTTGCACGTCTGGTTAAACCAACACTTGTGTTTTGATTTAGCCGAAATATGCTTCGTTGGAATAAAAAGTTTCATTCCTAGCATAATAATATTGACTACCATTTCTGCAGCGGCATCGGCGTTGTCGTCGAGAAAACATATTTTCCAGTTAAAATGCCGAAAGAAATCGATGAGCTCGGCCCAACGAGCTTTTTCATATAGGAAAATAGAGCGTTTTGGCGCTAAGTTGGAAACGCTACGAAGAGTAGAATATGAAAAAGATGCAGAAATAGTACTGTGATCCGAATTGCCGAGAGGTGCAAGTATCTTCACTTCATACTTTTCAGGGTGAGAAGTGAGGAAGAGGTCGAGAGTGCTCCGCGATTGCCCTTCAACACATACATTGTGTGTTGGCTCATTCACAAGTTGCGCAAGATCATTATGCGCGGCGAAAAGCTCAACGTATTGGCCCTCGGGAGTTGTATGACTCGAATGGCGAATCCAGGATGAGTTGTGGATATTAAAATCACCAGCAACTACGATTTCACTATTCGGACAACTCTCCAAGATTTTCGAAATTGAGTCGGAAAGGGCATCGAAACCATCAAGGGATTTAGCCAATTCCGTGTTTGGACTTCTATATAGAAATCCGAAGTGCAATATGTGTGACCTGATCTGGAATTTAACCCAAAGAGAGCTAAATTCCTCATCATTACAGTGCAGCTGTTGCTGATACTGGTACACAACATCATCGCGAATGTACATTGCAAGGCCCCTATGTAGAGAAAAAAGTGATAGAAGGTGATACCCAGGTATGTGAAAATCCTGTGGATCAGCATCCTCACAAACCTGAGTTTCACATAAGGCGAAAACATCCGGCCTATGAAAACGAATGTGAGCATATACAGAAAAGTAATTCGCTCTCAGTCCGCGTATGTTGCAGAAGTCTATACGAAATCTGTCTGTCATAAAAAAATAAGAAAAAAAATAAAATCAATATTCCTTACGAGTGTATAAAACCGCCCAGCAAATTATCGTGGTTGTCAGGTATATCAAAAAATAGCAAACAAAAATTTTTTTTTACAAAATAACAAACAGATTAAATACTAATTATATATTACACTTTTTTAACTTAACTACTATAAAACAAAAAAAAGATACTTTTGAATCCATTTTGCCATGCTCATTTAAATAAGTCATCTGAAAAATTTTTTTGTTAGTTTGAAGGTATTTATTTTTTTCGGTAATATTACCTTATAAAAAGTTAGTATTTCGTCGGAAATCCTTTGTTAAGTATAACTTCTCCTCTTCTCTTACTCATTGAATGAACCAGAGTTGCACACTGATCAATGGTGATTTTATTCCATTTTTCCTTAATTATTTCCCACAATGATACCTTATTTATAGGTTTTCTTACCGAAACGGTTTTTTTTATAATGCCACATAAATTAAGGTCTGGATTTTGGGCCGGCCACTCAAGATTTCTGATGTTATTGGCATTCATCCAGGCCTTAACAACCCGAGAACAGTGCTTCAGGTCGTTGTCCTGTTGAAAAATATAAAGTAAAGGTAAAGGTCAGCGTAATCACCCATTACATTTTTCTCTAGGATTTACATACTGCCCGTCATTTTACCATCAATTTGTACAATTGGACCAACGCCAGACGAGGTAAAACACCCCAATACCATTACCGAAGAGCCACCGTATTTAACGAGTTTCTCGGTGTATCTTGGGTTCAGTTCTTGCAATGGTGGGCGCCTGACGTATGGTTTTAAATCATTTCCGAAGAAGTTGAACTTCGTATCATCCTTCCAAACAACCATATTTCAAAATTTCAAGTCTTTTTGCAGATGATCGTTTGCAAACAATAATTTTTTTAATATTTTTTTGACACAATTGGTTTACGTCTTGCAATTCTTCCATTCAACAATTTTACCTGCAGGCTTCGGCGGACAGTTTGTGCCGATATTTTTACACCATAATCTACTTCCATTTGGGCTCGGATTTCGGTAGAGGTCAAAAAAGGATCTGACTTACTTAATCCAACCAATTGTCTACCGTCAGCACGTGTGATTTTTCTTGTTTTTTACAGGGTAAATTATTAAAATCTGAAGTTTTTTATAATACTGGATGGCATTATTAACTTTTCCTCTCTTGCAACGCTTTTGTATTTGGTGAAACATTCCCATATAATTTTTCTTTCGCATGGAGTAAAGTTTTTTCTCTTACCCATTATGGTTATATGATACAGAAATTTATTAAAAATAAGTTTATAACTCCTAAACAAACTATTTAAATAATACTTTTTTTAGTATCGTTATTTAAAGCGACAATTTACCGTTTTCAAGTGCAATGACTTAATTATATGAGCACTTACATTTAGAGTTTGCGGGAAGAAAGAAAGTAAAACATATAATTAAATTTTGTTTTTTTTTTCATATTGAGTATTGAGTGACTTAATTATAAGAGCACAAGTGTACTTTTGATATCAGAAACTCAGAACGGCAGAACTTTTTTCAAAATATATGGTTATACATTATACTCTAACCATCCAAGTGATACAGCTCGAGGCGGCTCAGCAATTCTAATTAAATCAACTATAAAATTTAATATGGTTGATACAATAGAGTCACACTCTTTGCAATCCATTTATATAAAGATCACCTGTAGTAATACTCCACTAATTTTTGGTTCTGTATATTTTTCACCTCGTAATATATTTAAGTAGGATGGTTTTAAGAACTTTTTTAATAAACTGGGCTCTAAGTTTATAGTCGTCGGTAACTTTAATTCCAAGCACCCTTGGTGGGGTTCAAGGACAACTAATAATAAAGGCAAAGGACTTGTATAAATGTATACAGGATGACAATTTAAAAGTACTTTCAACCGGGAGTCCAACTTATTGGCCTTCTGACTCTTGTGAGGTACCTGATCTCGTGGATTTTGTTGTTTTTAAGTTAATTCCTCGTCCTCACCTTGATATAAAGGATTGTTTTGAGCTGATCTTTCTCCCCTTATAATATCTTATAGCACTCAATTATCTTTTAATTTTAATGAGCAAATATTAACTAAAAACACCGATATTAGATCCCTTTCATAATGGCTAGAGAAAAACACAAACCTAAATGTTTCTTTTAAATCTGGTGAGGAAATTGAAAGAGCTACAGAGTGCTTTTTGAATTAAGTTGTTGAATCTGCCTATTTATCTACACCAGGACGTACAAATTTTAATCTTCATACAAACCAAATTTTTATTTCAACGGAAATAAGAAATAATATAAAAAGAAAAAGACAGCTACGAAAAATTTGGCAAATGAGCCGTGATCCTCAAGACAAACGAAATCTGAACAAGGCTACCAAAGATCTTCAAAAATATCTAAAATAATATAAGAATAAATCGCTGGTAGAATTTCTTGAGAATTTAAGGCCAAACCAGAGTGATAAGTACTCTCTATGGAAGGCACTTAAGACCTCAGAATAGGAGTATGGTGTAAAACGAATCTGGATAAAGCGTCGGTACTTGCCTGTCATTTAAAGAAAAACCTTTAAACCTTTTAATTTTAATTCTGGCTCACAAAATGAAGCTTTAGTTAGTAGATTCCCAATAAGAATGGATTTCCCTATAAGAACTGTTACACCTTCTGAAACAAAAAAAGAAATAACTGAACTTACTTTAACTGAACTTACTTAATCTTTTTCGATTTTTTATTTTGATTATACATATATATTTTTTTTGTAACTAGAGTTACAGCTTTCTTTTTTTTTTTTTGCTCAATTTTTACCTATCAACACGTAATGGGCAATCATGTATTTATAAAAGAAATCGCTTTCTCAGGTCATTTTGAAACAAAAACCTCCAGCATAAAGTGCATTTCCTTAGAATGCATTTTTTCATTTTTTACTTATTGTGTTCATTATTTTGCGAATTTTTATGTCAATATCGCGAAACAACGCTTTAATCTTTTTGATCACAATCCTCGAAACACGTCAAATTTGAACACGTTTGTGTTCTTTATTATGTATATATAAATGTAAAAAAAAGTAAAAAAGTTTCGACTTCTAATAACCCGATTAAAATGAATATGATTCTTTATATAATCATACGAAATTTAATATGAGTCTTAATACAGTTTTATCTGAGAAATGAGCATAATAATTATATAAGTTTAGTTTAGTTTTAATTTGATAATATCATATTAAATAACATCCGAATAATGACGCGATACAATTTAATACTATTTTATACAGCGGTATAAATTTATATCTAAACAGATACTGATATATACAAAATAAGCTATAGCTGTATCCGGTTTTTGATTTTAAAACTTCATGAAAATCCGAAATATCATGAATCCTTTTAGACTTTAGCCACTTGCAAAAGGTTTACAACTTTATAATTTGTAACAAATTCCTTTCCATTTGGAAAGGAAGATTTAATGAAAATGAAGATTTTGTGGCATATATATATATATTTTTTTTTTTTTTTTTTTTATTAATTAATAATCATATAATTACAAATTATATACTATTACCCTAACCGAGCACTAGCTACTATGGCCTTCGGCGCGTTGTAGCGAAAACAGACCAGTGCCTCTGGTGGGAATCGAACCCACGACCCCCGCACTGATAAGCCAGCACGCTACCAACTAGCCTACCGGGGCGCACAGTGGCATATATTAACTTACACCATTGAATAACAAACACGAAAAAAAAACGTTGCAACTAAATTTAGAGTTTTACATTGAAAAAATCTAAGACTAAATTAAGAACTCATATTGTTACAAATGAAACAAGTTCTTTTTTTAGGGTTAAGAACCAGAAAGAAATCAATTCAAAAGACAAAAATTGGGGTAAATGTTGTGTATAAAATTATACACAAAATGATACAATTAATTGCACTATTGTATTGATGTAATACATCTCTATATCCAAAATATGAATGACAAATTTTCTAGTGTGACTCTGCATGGGGTAATATACAATTTTATCTAAAATAAAATTGTGTTTTTTTAAATATGATATAATATCAAAATATATATTATTTTGCAATGTCTATGTATATAAATATAGCGTAATTATTAATTGGATTAGTGTTAGCGTATTCTAAATGCAATATACAATTATACTCAACTATATATGACATCATATTAAATTTTTTCTACGAAATTAATTTTTATATGAATTTATATAATTACACTATACAACAAAATCAAATTTTTTCCAAAATTACAAGGTCCGACAAACAAATTTTGATAGAAGGGGCAAAAAAAAGAGACACGTGTATCGGCGTTTTAAAAGTTTACATCTGGGTTTCATTTTAGGGGGAGGTAAAGTTTCCCCTAAATGCACTTTTTGTATTGTCAATCGGCATAAAAAAATCGTGTAAAGCTTACGTTTAAAGTATATAGTGTGTTTAGCAAACTTATGTAAAATATTACGGAAAACATTTTTGTAGAATATGTTAACCCTCTAACTCCTCAAGGTAAGGGTCTTTTTTGTCCTTCTTTAAAAAAACAGCAAAAAACACCATTAAAACGGGGATTTAAGGGGTTAAAATGTTCCGCAAAAATATTCGCCGTGAAATTTTACTGTAAGTTCCTGAATACACCAAAACGGAAAATTCAACCAGAAAGTCAGAAATAAGACACAACAAGAATTATTAAGAATTTTATTTTAAAGTACCCCAACAATTTAGCATGAAAATAAAAATAGTGCAAATTTCACTAAAAATCAGTAATATCTTTATTATTTTACCTTCGATAGCAAATTTGGATAGGAAGTATTCATGAATTACATTTTTTTTTAGCTCTAGGCAATACCACTTCATTACACTGTACACCGACCTATAAATTCATAGATATATAAGTATATAGATTGCCAGCTGTTCTTTGGCAGATTAGATCCGTTACATTACAACAAAAACAAAAAAACAAAAATCAAATCAAATCAAAAATCAAGTGCTATATTTCTTATTCTACTGAAAACGTGTCAATTTGCGGTGCATATATTGTGGACATAATTTGTTTTGTAATTAGAGTGTTTTACTTAAAAAATAACAAAAAATTAAAGTAAGCAATTAAACTTAGCGCGTAAGATTTGTTTTGGCAAAAATGTTCAATTGTTTGGAAAAACTTGATTTGTTTTGCTATATCTGCGGTAAACATACTATATCGGAATATAAAGTTACGTTTTCCAATAGTAAAGTTGAAGACATCTATAAAAGGTATTTTGAGCTAGAAGTTTTTTCGGATGAACTGTGGACGCCGAAGCATTGCTGTCGCATTTGTTATAACATTAGGAACATTAGGAGAGCACAATATCGTTCATCAACTGAAAAAACTATCTTACCCCCATTGCATATCAAATTTGACGTGGTAAAAAACTTTGTTAAATGTCTGGATACAAATGGATCAGCATTGAATTTTCTGAAAACAATGTTTCCAAAATTAAGCGAAGCTAAGATTAAAGAAGGTATGTATGTGTTCTTCAAGTCGTTGTTCTTGTTAAAAGCCTTAAAATTGGTATCATACAAACAGGTGTTTTTGTCGGTCAAGAAAAAAGCTAATGCAAAACGCTGACTTCGACGAAATGCTCTAATCAATTGAGCTTAATGCGTGGAAAAGCATTAAGGAAGTAATATACAATGTCTTATGCAAAAATCGGCCTCCTATTGCTCGAATATACGTAGACACCATGCTTAGAGCTTTTGAAAAACTAGGCGTTCATTTTTTAAATTCCCATATGGATTACTTTGAGAACCAGACATGCGCACCCATTGAAGAACGCTATAAAGGCAAAAGCATTCATTTGCTTATCGCTGCAATATGCTGGACAATGTATGATAATGAAGTGGAATTGCATATAGCTAAAAAAAAATGTAATTAATGAATACTTCCTATCCAAATTTGCTATAGGAGGTAAAATAATAGTGAAATTTGAACTATTTTTTTTTTCATGCTGAATTTTTGGGGGTACTTTAAAATAAAATTCTTAATAAATGCGAAATTAACAATAAGCTCTCTTTTGTTGTGTCTTATTGCTGACTTTCTGGTTGAATTTTCCGTTTTGGTGTATTCAGGGACTTATAGTAAAATTTCACGGCGAATATTTTTGCGGAACATTTTAACCCCTTAAATCCCCGTTTTAATGGTGTTTTTTGCTGTTTTTTTAAAAGAAGGACAAAAAAGACCCTTACCTTATGGAGTTAGAGGGTTAATATATTCCACAAAAATGTTCTCCGTAATATTTTACATAAGTTTGATTAACACATTATATACTTTAAACGTAAGCTGTACTCGATTTTCTATGCCGATTGACAACACAAAATGTGCATTTAGGGGAAACTTTACCTCCCCCTAAAATGAAACCCAGATGTAAACTTTCAAAACGCCGATACACGTGTCTTTTTTTTTGCCTCTTCTATCAAAATTTGTCGGTCGGACCTTGTAATTTTTTTTTGTGTTGTACAGTGTTATAAGTGTATATAAAATAATGTATTATTTTATGCAAATGTTTCAACTCGGCAAATTAAAGATTTATAACCGTCCAAAAAACAAATTAAAAGGCAAATATCCTATATAAATTGACTGACACTTACAAGGAAGCTTTTCCGATGGGTTCCCTTTAAAATTAATTAAATTCGGATAGGTGATAAAGCAGCAAAAATATATGAAAAACGTATTTATTTTTAATATAGGCGGTGAAATTTAACACATTTTTGTATGAAAATATGTCTAAAGTTTAGGTAATTTAGACTTATTTAAAAACAGCGTTAAAATGCTTGAGAAAACACACATTTTGAAAACCATTTTAATAGTATGTCGTGGCCCCAGGCTGCCACTTATTTGAATTATTTTAACAAATCATTCACTATTTTTCCCACTTTTTCATATATGCGACTTTTTTTAAGATCGGGGGCTATACTTCATGTCTTGTATTAAAAAAAAATTGTAAATTTTCCAAATATACTCTGAAAGAAATAATGATAACGAAAAAATATACAATTGGAAAATTTAAAAATATACCTGACATCCTCCAGGTCTTATTTAAACTAAATTATGTATTTCCAATTCACTTTGATTTATTTTTGGAAAACTTCAAATGCTTTTCAAACTTTCTTTAATCAATTTTTTAAATAAAAACCCTTGAAAATTTAAAAAAAAAAAAACAACATCGTTATAACAAAAAGACTGGTTTAGCTGCTTGATTTTAAAATGTCGCATTTCAAGGAGCGTCGATCGAAATTTGATTACATTTAGTCTACAAAAAAATTGAGAAAATTTAAATCACATTGGACCACGTTAACACATTATGCATATCGATCAAAGTTTGAAGCTTAAATTTGTTTCGAAAAATTAAAAAAATATGGTCTCTGTGTGTGGAACACGAGTCGCTTTAATGCATTTTGAGATATCGTAGTATATATCGTAAAAAAAAATACTGAAAACTATGTTGCCAGATGCGTGCGTAGCAAACCAAATTTAAATAAAGAGATTGCACTCTAAGTAAAGTAACGACTTTTACGGCACAAGTAAACTTAATTTTGAGTCTTATGCCCAGTTTTTCACTTCGTATTTAAATGCCATTTGGACTTTAAGTTCTATTTAAATACAAATGTCAGTTTTTAACTTCAAATTTAAATCACATTTAAGTGACCAATCTTGGGCATTTAAAGTCTATTTTAATTGTACAAATATAACATATGATTTTGACAGTTTGTTTTTTTTTTCGCGTGGTAAAACAAACAATAAAAAATAAATTAAATTACAGCAGCCATTAAATATTCAACTTCGGTTGCACTGAAATTTGCACTTCTCTTCATTTTTATTTTATTAATTTAATTATAATCTAATTATATATATTTTATTTCTATATTTTATATTATTTTCTGTTTTTTTTACTCTTTAGACAGCTGTTTTATGAATAATGATCATTAATTTTTTGACATTTCATGATGCTACCATACTTTTGTCGCAAAGAAATAACAATTATCATTTGGGACTGAAAACTTGAAACTGTATATAAATACAACTTAATTTTAAATGGCAATTAACTAATTGCATATTTAAATACGAAGTTAAAAACTGGGCATTAGTGGTATCTCCATTTTAAAAGATTATTTCAAAATACACAGAAAAAATAATTGTGAAAAACATTTTAATTATACTTTTGTTCGATTTCAAACTTACTTTCAATTAACTGTTTAATTAAATATGAATTTGATATAAAAAAATTTTCAGTTTTTATAACGTATAATAACAACATAGAAACAAATGCAAAAATTTTAAAAAATCTCCAAAATTAAAAAATCGTTTAAAGTAGAAAATTCGCTTTTCTTTAATTTTGGTGATTTTTTTTAAATTTTTTCGAATTTTGGCGTTTATTTTGGGAGTTTTTTAAATTTTGCGATTTTTTCAAATGGTCTCGATTTTTTTTTAAAGTTTGCCGATTTTTTTTACAATTTTGGTGATTTTTTTAAAATTTTGTAATTTTGGCGATTTGTTTTTAATTAAGCAATTTTTTCCCAATTTTTCCCAATAGTAAACAATATTCAATTAAATTTTTAATAGATGTGAATAAAACTATAATTGAAAATAATATTAATTAAATAGTTCCAAATTATTTTAATTGTTACTACAATTTGCTCAATAGGACCGAATTTAATTTAACTTCTAAATGAATCAAAAAATATTTTAATTAAAACTCAATTTTAGTTTTTTCTGTGTAGACATATTTAATTTTTAATTTGCATTGTCTGAAACAATTTTTTGATTATATTTTAAGTCAAAGACTTCGAAATCTCTTATGAAATGGTTTTATTTATTGCTTTTTGTAGAAAATCAACTCAAACAATGATAGCCGCCCATTTGCAGTTGATGCCCTATGGGGAATGAGGAGTCAATTGACCTAAAAGTTACTAGTTAAAGAAGGACTTATCACAGGACTGGTATAATTTATTACTGAAGTGGGTTAAGCAGTGTCAATTGTCCTAAAATTACCAATTCTGTAACTGGTAAAGGGAGGACATACCACTAAACCAGAATGCTTATTAACAAGAAAAAGCCAGTTGGCCAGAATTTTACCCATTGGAAGCTGTATAGTTTTCGTTTATTTTTAAAACTAAAAATTATTAATTTTGTTTTTTTTTTGGGTTTATTGAAAAATTATCGGCATGCGAAAATTGACCTAAACGAGCTGGAAAAGGAGTTATCAAAGTACTAGTATTGTTTACAATTGATGTGAGTTATGTAGTGTAAATTGATCTAAAAAGACTAGTTCCGTGACTGGTAGAAGTAGGACAAAACACCTAACTGGTATACATATTGACTAGAAAAAGTCAATGAGTCAGAAATTTTTTTTTTTTTTTTATTAATTAATAATCATATAATTACAAATTATATACTATTACCCTAACCGAGCACTAGCAACTATGGCCTTCGGGGCGTTGTAGCGAAAACAGACCAGTGCCTCTGGTGGGAATCGAACCCACGACCCCCGCACTGATAAGCCAGCACGCTACCAACTAGCCTACCGGGGCGCACAGAGTCAGAAATTTATTGTTTCATTTTCTACCATTTTTTACATTAAAAATTATTAAATTGTACGACATGTCCCTTTCAGGATAGTCATGTGGTTAGTCCTCCGACATGACCCTGTTGGGACAGTCTTGTGGTATGCCATCTTTGGTTAGTCCTGTGGCATTCCACTATGAGGTTTAAAGCAGGACAAATGACCCCCTCCTATGACAAGCCCATGTTAAAGTGGTCCGTGAAATAACTCCCAAAAAAAAATGAAATAACTCCCAAAAATTTTCCATATTAAATTGGGATTTATTTCATTATGAAATAACTCCCAATGCGTTAGGACTTATTTCACAATTTTCAGTTAGGAATTATTTCGTTATGAAATAACTCCCAAATGAAATAATTCCCAACCAGATTTTGTTGGGAGTTATTTCACTTATTTTTGTCATTGGGAGTTATTTCACATTTGTTGGGACTTATTTTATTTTCATTTTTAAATGTGATTTTATCGCTGGGAGTTATTTCTTTTTTGTTGGGAGTTATTTCATTTCTATTAAAATTACATTTTGGTAAATTTTATGCATTATTGTCTTAAAGTTGTCGTAAAGTAAATAATAGCACTACAATGAGTTATTTTACCAAAAGGAACGCAGTTCTTGCTAAAATTTTGGTAATTTTGGTGGCATGTCATAACGTCCAATGACATAATGTCCATGGACGTTATGTCACTCGAAAAGTGTCATAATGTACATGGCCTTTATGACACTCTGCAATGTGACATTATGTCCTCAAATGGAATGACATATAGTCCATGGACATTATGCCACTTTTTTGGTGACATAAGGTCCATGGACATTATACTCCAGTGTGGAAACAGATCAGTAATTTTGAAGTTTCTTTTGTGTCGCACGCAGAAAAAACTTTATTTCGCGAAGCCGCCTGCCGCGTTCTACGGAGAAAAAAACCCTTAAGAGCGGCCGAAGGCCGCCACCCAGAAGAACTTGTTTTTCAAATCAGATGTCGAATCCGTTGAAATCTTATATTTTTAAGACATCATGTAATTTGTAAAAACAAGTGTTTCTGTGTGGCGGCCTTCGACCGCTCCTAGGGGTTTTTTCCTACGTAGAACGCGGCAGGCGGCTTCGCGAAATAAAGTTTTTTTGCGTGCGATTATACGATTTATAAGTTTAGTTTTATTTTGTGATATACATACATATATTTAAAAAAATTGTAATGATATACTAAATATTATTAATCTTTTTATTTTAAAAAGTCTGAACGCTATGCCACATTTGAAAGTGACATAATGTCAAAAATTGTCAAATTAAAAATTGTTCTAAAGTCCATGGACATTATGACACTTTTCGAGTGACATAACGTCCATGTACATTATGTCATTGGACGTTATGACATGCCACCTCTGGAAAGCGGTGCGTACGATTCGCGTCCTGCTGCCCGGCCGCGTTTCACGTAATGCGGCGCCACCGTAGTTCGCGTAATATAGGCACGGCCACGGCCGCGAATCGCAGAATTCAATATTTTTGAATTGGGAATTATTTCATTTTTTTGGGACTTTTTCATTGGGAGTTGTTTCATTCTTTGTTGGGAGTTATTTTATTACTATGAAATAACTGCCAAATGTTGGGGCTTATTTCATTTTTTCTTTGGAGGTAATTTCATTTATTAAAATTGGGACTAATTTCATATTTTTTTGGGACTTATTTCATTTGGGAGTTATTTCACGGTACTCCTAAATGAGAAGAGGCAATTGTCCAACTGTTAAAATAAATGATGCAGAAATCCCTGTTACTACGTGTATTAAATATCTTGGTATTCATGTGGACAGGAGACTGACTTGGCACCAACATATTAAAGCTAAAAGAGACCAATTAAATAAAAAGCTAAAACGTATATACTGGCCGCTAAGACCTAAATCACAATTAAGTCTTGTAAATAAAATTCGTATCTACAAAGCCATTCTTAAACCAATTTAGAGCGAGCAATTCAACTGTCGAAATCCTTCAGAGATTTTAATCAAAAACACTTCGAATGATCTTAGATGCACCTTATTACGTTACCAATGACACAATCCATAATGACCTTAATATTCCAACAGTTAAAGAAGAAATCCGCCTGTAATCTCAGAGATACATTAATAGATTAAGCTTTCACCCAAATGTTTTAGCAATATATTTACTGGATGATACCAACGAAAGAAGAAGACTTAAAAGATTACATGTTCTTGATCTGTCATATAGAAATTAATTGTCTTTTATATACTTTTTTTCTTTAGTTTTATTTAGTGATTTTACTTAATGTAGTAATAAACACTTCTGTTATTTTTTTATCAAAAGCTACAGTTATTAAATTTAATTTTACTTAATATCTTTATATTTAAGATAAAAAAAAAAATTTTTTTAAAATGTCCCTAAAACAATTAAAGTTTTTAAATTTGTGTGAAGTACGTAGTGATCAATATTTTACCATAGTGCAAAATCTGATTAAATTTGTATTACTGCGATGGCGCAAACGCAGTACTTTAAGGTTATAACTGTTTTAGAGAGCCCTTAAAATAAGCTTTCAAAAAAGCCCAAAATTTTAAAAAAATTTAAATATTTATTACCTGTCCGAACCTTTCTTGTGAGAGTGGTATAAATATTATAGGCTTTGTATCGCTTCCATTTTTGATAAGCTAGGTTTCTACACTGAATTAAGTTAGATAAAGGGTTGCTAAACCAAGGAATTGATGATTTAAATATGTTATTTTTAAAAGGGACGTATTTTTTTTTTTAATGTATTGAATGAATTCGTTGAAAGAGGAAATCTGTTGATCCACAGTAAATGTATATTATATAACAGACCAATTTATCAAATCAGACACATTAGATCGTGTTTAGAGAAATTCGGGCTTTTTACTGTCACCACGAAATACCTTAAATCCATCTAATTTTACCTGGAAGTCTTTCATAGCAGGCTTAAACCATGTTTCGGATACACATACAATATCAGTTTCGGTGTTTTCAAATATATATCTAAATTCATCCATTTTAGGGAAAAGGCTTTGTGCATTTATATGTGATACTTTTAACCCATTTTTTTTATTTAGAGATAATTTTTATCATATTGTGTACATTGTAACTTTGGAACTTACTACCAGTTATTACGGGTAAAATGGGGTAACAAATTACCGCATTTTCTGTTTTCTGCGTTTTTTTTTTATATTTCTTCCAAATAAACTATACACAAATTTGGTATTTAATGAAAAGTATTTGAAATTCGCATCGTATAAAGGTATAATCAGCATAATATAGCAGGGTAAACTTTTTGTAGTATTCGAAAAAGCACAAACATTTTGGGAGGTACTAGGAGGTATAGTCGATTCATATCCAAACTCCTTTAGGCGTTGCACTTGGCTATTTTTATTTGCGTAATGCTACAAATTAAAATAGCTAAATACAATAGCTAAGTGAGCAAACTAGTTAAAATAAAAATTTCCAGGGAATTTTGAAATTTTTTCCGGGAATTCCCGATGCAATTTTTCCGGGAATTTTCGCCCGGGAAATCCTGTACCCCAGACCCTAGACATAAACAAAAAATTATGGTTTTTGTCTGCCCCAACATATGCAACATAAACAATTGATGACAAAAATTCTAGTATCGATCGGAGCTTTTGACTATTCAAAGCCAAGTTACTCAAAAAAATCAAAGTTGCATTTGTTGTGTAGCAGAAAGTACGCAAATTACGATACTGCTATTCCTAGTAAAATCCAAATTACAGGTTGCTGAACAACTTATACTGTATTAAAGGGTGATTTTTTAAAAGCTTTCGGATTCGATTTAAAAAACACATACAATTTAGAGAAATGTATGAAATCTTTATTTGAATAGATAGAACGATCTATATAATTCAATGTTTAAAGATGATTTCATGTAAATGTTGACAGCGGCTACGCCTCAAATGGTTCATGCGCTGGGTCCAATTTTGGCATACTCTTTAAAACATATCGGCCGGTATCTCACAAACAAATTTTTCAATATTGGCTTCCAGTGCGTCAACCGTTGCGGGCTTGTCTCTATAGACATGAGCCTTAACATAACCCCATAAAAATAGTCTAAAACCGATAAATCGCAATTGATCGGCCCCAAATGTGAAATAAACTGTTCACCGAACTCGACTCCCAATTGGACCAAAATGGAACACAAGTTTCCATTAAAAACGTGGATCTTCATCCAACTTTGCCAGCGCCCATTCACCAAAAGTTAGCAATTGTGGTAGGTCGAGTGGCTTTAATTCTTGCACCAGCAATATGTCAAAAGGTTTTACGCCCAACTGCTGCGAATGGCGCTGAATCGATAATTCACGGTCATCAAGAACACTGGAGGATACATCTGCGATATTTTCATCTGTCTGCACTCTACGTATGAGTGTTGGTGGTTTAATGTTCATTAATGTAAATTTAGTGCGTAATTTAGTCACAAGATTCCGAATAGTCGCCTCAGAAGGTCGCCCAAACTGACCATAAATGGGAAGAAGTGCACGGTGCACTTTCTTAACCGAGCATGAATTTTGAAAATAAAATTCAAAAATCTGCAAGCGTTATTCGTTTGTAAGTCGATTCATGGTTAAATTATAGACCAAACTGAGCATGTTTAACAGTAAACTGCTACACGAAAACAGCTGAGCTGCCAAAAACAGTGCTGCCAAAAAGAAAGTTTCTAAAAAATTACCCTTTAATACAAGATTTTCAAGAATTTACCAATCGTTTTGGTCTTTTATGGAATTTACCAACAGGATTCTGATGGGCATGAAACATTGGTCCAAAATGGAATGAAACGGGAAACGAGTGGGTTCGGAACACTTAATACATTTGTAATATCTAAACGTGTTATGTAGGTTAAGTTTTTCAGAAATTTTGTTCGTTTTCTGATATCTCGTTTAGTTTTTGAGATACTAGACATTTTATAAAATGGCGATTTTATAAAATGGACAGTATCTCCGAAACTCAGCGAATTAGGGTAAAACGGAATATATTTTCCTCCGCAGGAATATTAATTAACCCCCATAATGCAATTAAGCAAGGTCCGGGAAAGATCCCGAGAGATAAATTTTTTATGAAACAGCCACAGGGTGTCCAATTTAATCACCGCGATAATAAAATGGAACATTGGTCTAAAATTTAACGATATGGAATGAACCGGGGAACGAGGAACACTTAACACATGTGAATTATCCGAACGTGTTAGGTAGGTTAAGTTTTGCAAGTTGCTTAGTTTTCGAGATACTAGCCATTTTTTAAAATGGCCAGTATCTACGAAACTAACAGTGATAGGGCGAAATGGACAAAAATTTCGCTCCACAGAAGTATTAATACATCCTTATATTATAAGTGGGCTAGTGGTGTATATCGATTAAATCAGGGCTTCACAGGAGCATTAAGTAATTTTTGGTACTTGTTTACGTGATAACTAATAAAAAAGACTGTAATTTTAATATTATTTGAATGCATTTGTAGAGCAAAATATTGGTTTTTAAATAAAGAAAAGTTCAACGCATTTGGTGATATAGTAAAGATGCTGCAGTAAAAGCAAATAGTGAATATGTTAAACTGAACTGGATTATCATCAAGAAAATAAAATCGCTAACGAAAAGTGTCAAGAGAGAATATAAAAGCCCTTAATTTAAGATATATTTCATTTATATCCCACAATTTTTTATAGCCGAAATATTCAAAAAATGGAAATTTCGCTGTTTTTGACGATTTATTAAGGATATAAAATAAATGACTTTTTAAAATCGATGCGAAATTTATTCAATTATTTTTCAAATTTTACCCCTGGTTTCTACAACACGTTCGCCTCTACACGAACGGGTGACTACATGTATTTTGTTTTTGCATTGAATGTATTTTGTTACTGTTTTTAGACGAACGTGAAGCAAAACGTGTTCTAGAAACAGGGCGTTATTCTTTACAATTTCGTTTAAACTGTGGGCTGCAAGAAAATTTGCTCAAAAAGTCTAATTTTCCCCATTGAGCTCTGTTGGCTTGGGGGCTAAAAATTCGTACTTGTCAGTTTTTCATTTAGTATAACAACTAAACCAAATTTCATCAAAATCGCAGGAGATCAAGAAAATTGTTAACTATTGATTTAACATGGAATGACCCTACTACAAATAAAATTTGTATGTTATTTGTTATTTTTAAGGTGTGTCAAACGAATTTTTGAATTAAAAAAAAATAACATCAAAATACCGATTGGTACACTAACAAAAAAACAATTTTTTGCTGTTAGGATCCTTGCAGAAAAATTGCTAATATCAGCAAAAACTTTACTGAAATTTTTTTTTGAATTTGAGAAAAGCTATATTTTCAGAGGAAAAGGCATAAATAAGCATTTTGAACTAAATCGACTTAGCATTTTAACATGTCTGAAAATAATGAGTTTATTGAAAATGAAAAATAAAACTGCAATTGTGGGTATACGTTCTCCTAAATTAAATGGCTTTCCAACCAAAAATTATTTTGGTATTGCAATTTTTTTGAATTTATACATATTTTGTACCAAGTGTTCGTTATATACAGTATGTATACATTTTCAGAAAAATCCGTAATTCTGTTAAATTTAGCAGTTTTTTAACAAAATTTTAGTAACTTTTTCTGCTCCCCTGGTCAGATCCGGAAAGATCTTTTCAGATGAATTTTCTGTTGATTCCGTTTCAAAATTTTGTTGATTTAGCTAAATTTTTAAGCTGAATTTACATTAGCTTGAAATCCGGTGTAAACTAGATTTCGAAATCATATGATCGAAATCTAATTTAAAGTGGACTTCGATTTTACATGTAAATGCAGCTTTAGTTAATTGAAAAATTTAGGTCCACTAAATTTAGCAGACTGTAATTCTCAACTTCATTGAAAATTCTGGTGGCGCAAATTCAGGTACTGTTTTCTCCTGACGTACCTGAATTTTCAACTAGTACGGACTTTTTTTATGAGTGTAAACATCGTAGGGCATATTCATTCACATTTTTAAAAAATATCGTAGGACTTATTTAAGAAACTGGGTACTACTAGAAAATCACTTCTTGCTAACATTGCCATAGCGCTCTAAGCCAAATCTACAATTATTATTTTCTAAAAAAACGACAAAAAAAAAACTTTTTTTAACACCGGTAAAGTGCCAAAAACAAGTTTTTTGCCAGTAATTTATTTTTAATTCAACAGTTACCCAGTGATATGCCAGTTCTTGATTTCTTGTACATCTGTCAATTTCTGACGAGGTAGTTTTATTGGAGCCAAAGCAAAAGAAGTAGCAGATGTCACCAAACACAACATTCTGTCAGTCAGGATATCCTGCCTCGGTCGAAACAGTGGAACGACAAAAACTTAAAGTGAAAATAATTTTTATTTCATACATTTTTATATTATATTCGTTGTTTACATTATTTACATTACATATTTCATATTATTTACATTTTGCCCTTATATACTTTACATTATTTATATTATATACATACATTTTTTGGAAATAGTGTAATCGTGTTCGGTTGTGTTTTATACCGCTCTGTCATTTGCATTTTGATTTGTACTGATTTTAACATCAAGTTTTATTCACGCATTCGTTTAAAATTAATGATAAACTGTGGCAAATATTGGTATTATACTACCTAAATCAATACTGTTTTTAAGTGTTTTATTTTGTTCACAATATATAAATATAATTGTTGGAATATCAAAAATAGTCCAATTGTTTTTTGATACAACCATTACAAACAATTTTAATTATAATCCAACTGTTAAATCAGCTGTTGTACATACCATTTTAATACAACGATATAGGTTTGTGAATTTGCTAACGTTTCAGCGCCATCTTTCGTCGAGTAGTTTCATCAAAATACCCAACAAGCAAAAATACTACAACTTTGTCTAAAATCATGGAATGTGTTAAAAAAGGCTGTAATCTGAATAGTGATGATGAAAGGATGATTATTTGCTGGCTTTGTCATGGTCTATGTCATTTTAAATGCAGTGGCCTCTCTACATTAGTGGCTGAATCGCTATCAAAGCATAAAAACTTGCATTGGCGTTGTAATAACTGTCAAAAATTAGTATTGATTTTTACCGTTTCTTTCAAAGTACTAAAAACAACTTCACTCAAATCCAAAATAATCTGAGTAATTTAACAAGCCAAATTAATGCTTATGGTAAGCTTTTTGAGGACTATGAATCTTTAAAAGGAGTAACTTCGCCTTTGATACCTTCTCCAACACGCCGAAAATCTCCAAGAATCTCTAGTAAAGAAAATTCTGCACCCTCCAATAAAATTCCTTCTAATGAATGTTTCGCTTTTCCTAATCCAAACCAAAATATTTCTTCAAATAAACCGGCAACTCCGAGTAATGTTGAAATACTAATAACGCAGACATCTAATAACGCTAATTGCGTACAAAATGCTAATAAAGACTACGTTAATACCGATCGTCTAATAAACTTTGATTCTGCATCTCCACGTCCTGGTACTTCAAATTCTACAACCGTCAATTTGTCAGGTGCTTCTGTAGTATACCCATCTGTTCCACTTTCTACTCAGCTATCCGCAATTTCCGATTCAACTCGTCAACCATTAGTCAATTCTGTAGCATATTCTACATCTAATTATTCATCAGTGACAGCATCAACGACAAATGCGTTATCTGCTCCTAGAGAGTTAAGATTTGTTTCTCCAAGGAAAACTATTTTTGCGTCCCGTTTTGCAGCTGATACTACTGCTGATGAAGTGAAATTTTATATACAATCTAAATTTCAAAATTGTAATATCGAAAATGTTGTTGTGCATAAAATGAATTCTAGATATAGAGCATCATTCAAAATAATTGTTCCTGTAGAATTGTTTGATCAAATTGTTGATTCTAATAATTGGCCTAAAAAGGCTTTAATACGCGAGTTCATTTATCGTGATGAAGATAATGCCCGTCTTCCTAAAATAAATGATACAAATTCAAAAAACTAATATCGATTGTTTATCAAAATGTCAGAGGAATAAACTCGAAACTCTCATCATTATATTGCAACAGTGCCGGTTTTACGAATCATATAATAGTTTTTACTGAAACTTGGCTCAGTAAAAAAATCCATAATAGTGAGATTTTTTGCTCAAAATATCAAATTTTCAGACGTGACAGAGATAGTTTAAGTAGCAATGTTGATGCTGAATTAAATGCGGTTAAAAAAAAGACTGGTGGTGGAGTATTAATTGCTGTATTAAATGTATTTTCTTGCGATGAAATTATTTTAAATGATTTCTTACATATTGAAATTATATGTGTTTTAGCAAAAATAAATAACAAAAACATCTATATAATTTGCTCATACATTCCGCCAAATTCACCTCATTCTGTTTACATGGATCATATTAGTGCTGTCAACGTAGTATTGAAAAATCTAAAATCATCTGACTTGGTAATGTTTATTGGAGATTTTAATATGCCATCGGTTATTTGGGAACATGCTGTAGACACAAATTATCTGACCCCTTCTAGTTCCTCAGATTCTTCTACAGAATTTATTCATAATCTTTTGTCTAATTGTCTTTTCCAAATTAATTCGATAACAAATGCCTGCGGTAAAATGCTTGACTTAGTATTCGTCAATGAACCAACGGATTTTTCTATAGAACGTCATACTTCAATATCTAATCCTGAGGATATATATCATCCAACTATTGAATTAACTTGCTCGTGCTTTTATCCTGCTCAGCATAAAAATAAACAACACAACACAAGTAAAATTTATTGTTTTAAACGCACAAATTATGACATCTTAAAACAACATATTTCTAGTATCAATTGGTTAGAAGAATTATCTGCTATCAACGATCTTGATCAATGCTTAACAACTTTTTATTGTCGTCTCAATGAATGTTTTTCGGCTTCTATACCAATGAAGGTTCCAAATGCTGTAATTGGTCCTCCTTGGAACTCTAAGTATCTTTCGCGCTTGAAAAATAAAAAAAATAATTTGTATAAAAAATATAAACAATCCAATTCATCTTTATACTATATGAAATACTCAATTGCTAGATCAGCATATACTATTGCGAACCAAACAGCCTATAAAAATTATTTAATTCGAGTTAAGGATAGCTTGAAACACGACCCTAAATCATTTTATAAATTTGTTAACTCTAAAAGGCGTGCCGCTGATTATCCATCAATAATGAGGAATGGGGATTGCGAGTCATCAGATGACTTAAATATCAGTAATATGTTTGGTGATTTTTTTTCATCTACTTACTCATCATCGATATACAACTCTCATCAGTATCCTTATACAATTTATGAATCAACGCGAATTAATATGCCTCCTATTAATGAACAAGCTGTGCTAAGTTATTTAAATAAGTTAAAATGGTCCTATGCTGCGGGTCCGGATGGTATTCCTAGTTGCATCTTAAAGCATCTACTATATATTCCGCTGACATTTATATTCAATAAATCGATTCAATTGGGTTATTTTCCATCTATTTGGAAGGAATCATTTATTATCCCGCTGTTCAAGTCTGGATCTAAAGCGGTTGTTTCTAATTATAGAGGAATAGCAAAACTAAGTACTTTACCAAAATTATTTGAAAAAATCGTTTATGATTCTATGGCACATCAAATTTCATCTATTTTATCTCCGAGTCAACATGGTTTCCGCAATTCTTGTTCTACAGTTACAAATTTGCTGGAACTTACTACTTATGTGAATGAAGGCTTTATCAATAAAAAACAAACTGATGTAATTTATACTGATTTCAGTAAAGCGTTCGACCAAGTTAATCACAAACTCTTGTTGTACAAACTCGATAAGATTGGCTTTAGTATATTATTTCTTAAATGGATTGGTTCATATTTATACAACAGAAAGCAGCGTGTTAAATTTCGAAATTCGTATTCCAAATATATTGATGTTTTATCTGGTGTCCCACAAGGTAGTCATCTTGGACCTCTATTATTCACATTATTTATAAATGATCTTCCTTCAGTTATTACGCATTCTAATACTTTAATGTATGCAGATGATGTAAAAATTTATCTTTCATTCAATAATTGCAACGATCAAATGCTACTACAGAATGATATAATTCGTTTTATTACTTGGTGCAAAATAAACTTAATGAGCCTTAATGTTAAAAAATGCAAGTACATGATATTTTCTAGATCCTCTCCTATTAATGGTCGCTACGTGATGAATGATGCTACTATTGAGTTAGTGGAGTCATTTAACGATCTTGGCATTGTTTTAGATAGAAAGTTAGACTTTAGATCTCACATATCTTTAACAATAAATAAAGCTACTGGAGTACTTGGATTCATCAAACGCTGGAGCAAAGAATTTCGTGATCCATATACTACAAAACAATTATTTACAACGCTTGTCAGACCGATTCTAGAATATGGTTCTGTCGTGTGGGACCCTCAGTACCTTATCCATTCAAATTCTATTGAATCCGTTCAAAAACAATTTTTATTATTCTGCCTTCGCGGCTTGGATTGGAATCCAAATATTAATCTGCCCTCATATCAACAACGCCTAGCACTTATTAAATTACCTACGCTGAAAAGCCGTAGACAAATGCTGAATGTGTCCTTCTTGCTTAAGTTGATGAATGGAAGTCTTTATTCACCATATCTGCTAAGTAAAGTAAATATGAATATTCCTTTTCGTTGTTCAAGAAATTATGAATTTTTAAATATTAAATATCATAAATCTAATTTTGCAAACTTTGATCCATTTCGTAGAACTTGCGATGAGTTTAATATGTTGTTTCAGTTAATTGATTTTAATAAAAGTTTAGATATTGTAAAGAGAGATATTATCTTATATTTAAATTCCTTAAATTAAATAAGTAATTCTAGTATTTCTATTGTAAAATATTTTAATTTTATAGTCTGCACGGATTATCTCCATAGACTTAAATAAATAAAATAAAAAAATAATAAAAAAAAAATAATTTACATTGTTCATATAAATGGAATGCAACAAGCTGTGTGAGTTATTTACAAAAATATTTATTCTTTGAAATCCCATGTATGTATGCCATTATGTCAGGAACATCGCTCAAATGTCCGCCGCTGCTTCTCAAGGTGGCTTCTCAATTATCTAACAGCAAAGATTCGGCTGAATTTGAACAATGACATTGGTTATGTTTACTTAAAAATTGCCGTATACGGGACGACGCCAACCCACACTAGGTTCACCAGTTGGCAATGCATCTACAAAAATTTACTGTTTGGTACGGTTTTGGGCCATTACCATCAACGGCGAGCGCTACAGCCTGATAATGACCGATTTTTTTGACCGATATTGTACAACATGAAGGTAGACGACATGTGATTCCAGCAATATGGTGTTACGTGCCCCACAGCAGACGCCACTATGGATATTCTGCACGAACAATTCGAGAGTACGGTTATCTCTCGCAGGGTGACGTGAAGTGTACACCAAGATCGTGCGATTTCACCCCGCTACACTTTTTCTTGTTGAGTTTTCTGAAGTCGCAGGACTTTGTCAATAAGCCGCAATCGATCGTTATCCTTAGAGTAAACATAGCCAATCCCATCGGCAGAGTCATAGAAAATTAGACCACTCGGATCCGGGCCAACTTGAGAAGCAGCGATGGAGATTTGAACTATTTTATATTCCATACATAATGGCATAACTGCATGGGCCTTTCAAATAAAAAAATAATTTCGTTAACACCCCACACACAGCTTGTTGTATTCCATTTCAACCGCTGCTATTGAAAAACCCCTTTTCTTGCAATTTTAAAAACTTTAATTTTTTTCGTTACGCAGTAAGATCCTGGTTACGAGCCAGGATATTTTGACGCACTATCAAGTGTTTTTACGGTTTTTGTCGCACTTACCAAACTACACAGTGGTGTTTTGAAAAGGACTCTTCATAAAATAATGCGTTTTCATATAAAATTATATTTTCATATAAAATTATGTGTAAAATAAAACGGAGTAATCGTTTTTCAGAACAACGCTGATGTCCATTGTTTGTCTTTGATGTTCTTCTGGGAATACGGAAATAGTAAATGTGATATTTTTGCCAATATACTTACTTTTGATAAGAGGCAGATCTGACATAAAACCAACATTATCTTCTATACAAGGATTTTGACCATCATCCACAGCATTTTGCAGAGCCTGGTGTAAGGCTAAGGGATCATGTTCATGTGTTAGTCGTCCACCATGGGTTGCGCCAGTTGATATCGCACTACCATAATCACTCCTTCTGTCAGAATATGGAAATCCATGGGAGAGTTGTGTCTAAATTTTGAAATTAAAAAAGTTAATTATTAATAAATAATGATTTTATTTAAGAATTTGTGCGGACTTAATTTGTTAATTTATCAATGAAAACTATGGCACATTCGTGCACCAACGATAACAGCTATGACTACTTCTAAGCCATTTAAGAAGACTGAAAATAATTTATATTTTTGTACGGTAATTTCTGGAACCATTCGAGTTTTTGATAATAGTATTACCCTGGAATCTTGGGATATCTCCACTAGGGTTTTTTTTTTATTTTTTTTTTTTTTTTTTTTTTATTTATTTATTAAGTCTATGGAAATATCCTTACAGTAATGTGCGATTCATAGTAGGGATCCCAAACTACAGACGCATTTTCAAGAATCGGCCTAACTAAGGATGCATATAGTTGCTTAGCGACGTATGGATCTTCAAATTCCTTACCCCATCTTTTTACAAAACCAAGAACGCCTTTTGCCTTGTTAATTGTTTGACTTATATGTGCATTGAAATTTAGCGATTTATCCAATAATACTCCAAGATCAAGGAATGTGTATACTTGTTCTAGTTCATATCCGTTAATAATATATTTCTTATAATCGGAACAGTTCTACTAAAAATCATATGTTTGCATTTTTTTAAATTCAGCTCCATGTTGTTTAAATTGCACCAGTGAAAGAAATTGTCCAAGTCCATTTGGAGATACTGGCTATGATGAATTTGAATTTGAGAATTTGTGTAGTGTTTATTATAGCTAATAAACAATTTTACGTCATCTGCATACATTTACGTCATCTGCATACATTAAAAAAAATCGAAACCGCCGTTTTTCAAGCGTTAAAACAGCAATCCGTCAAAAATAAATTGACTTTTAATAAAAACAGTGTCCGAAGGCAGCGAACAAAGAGTCGGGCCTAATGAAGCCGAGTACGTCAGTAAGTCGTAGTTTAGGCGAGGGAGGTACGGTCAATATGCCAAATGAAACAATCGTCCCAGGCCACTGACTGGAGTGGCCACCCCCGATAAATTTGCTCGAGATAGGCCAGTGGGCACGTAATGACACTGGACCTAGGTTAAGGGACACCATTAAAAGCTTGGACAAGCCGGCTTCAGGTAAAAAAGTTTGTCCGTCTAAAGAAAGACATAACCAAAAGCGGCTGTGTGTCAAAATAGTAGAGAAACTGAGCAACGGATTCGGCCACACTTTCTGATAAACAGAAATCATCGCTCTCTTGGGCTAAAGGCGTTCTGGTAGAACTTGACGCGGCTAGAAAACGTGCCTCTGAATGTCAGGGCACTACAAACCCTATCCTCCAATCGGCTGGAAAAAGGCTGCGTTCGCCAGATGAGAAAACATCACCTAAACGACCTAAGACAGGGGCAAAACCCAGTGTCAACGCTGGCTGCTATAAAGGTCGCGTTAACCTTATCTCTTTTGGGGACAATCGGTCGGTGGCTCTTTACAAAGAAGCCATCAGCAAGGTGGAAGAGATCTTTCCCTGGGCAAAACTGGATATTGTGTCTAAGCACGACATCCCGTCCCGGACAAGAGCTCATGCCTGGATTCCGGTAATCCCAGTCGACACTGATGGACAGGTACTTCTAAAAGTCTACAAGAAGGGTCAGGAGATCATCCCGGCTAAAGCCGATACAACAGGGCGTTCCACTGTAGCGGAAGTTTCTAATGCGGTGAAGGTTTCTGTTGTGTAGGAGGCGGCTGGGAGGACCTCAAAAGCGGTCTGTCTGCCAACAGTCCCGTAAGATGAGTGGGGTTATCTCTCCTCAGACACGTAGTGGTTGGGAGATGTCAGTGGGCTGTTCGGCTCCGATATCAGATCACGAGTGTTTTCAATGCATCTCTTGACGTTGCTTGTTTAAGCAGCAGGGAATGAGAAACCTCCCTGGTCGACGAACGAGCTGCAATTGAACAGAACGTCCTGCAGGTGGCTCTTCAACGTTGCCAAGGGCTCGAGGGCTGAAGGTGACTGCTTGATTTACCTGGGCGATCAGGGGATTCAGACCCCTATAAGGGCCGGATGGCATTATCCCAGCGGAACTGCAGCACGTCTCTGACCTGCTGGTTCCTCTTCTGATGACAATTTTTATTATCTGTATCGATACGTGCCAGTGGGGTGGAGGGATACGAGTGTGGTTTTCATACCCAAGTCTGGGAAAATATCACACACGTTCCCTGGGGACTTCATGCCCATTAGCCTATCAGCATTTTTGTTGAAGACATTGGAAAGGTTGATTGACTCCTATTTTTGGGAGACCATCGACCCGAATGTTTTGTGCATATAGCAAGGGATGGTTGACGGAAGAGGTCGTTCTCGGTAAAGGAGTACGTCATGGTAGCCTTCTTGGACTTAGAGGGGGCCTTTAATAACATGCAACCGGACTCTATAATTGCGGCGTTATCGAGTCTGGCGGTGGATCCGGCGGTCATCGCCTTGATCAGCGGTATGCTGACCGGCAGGCGCATAACGGACAGAAAGTTTCTTTTCAGGCACAACGTCCAGGGAAGGGCGAAAAGGCGGCGATTGCTCTGTACTGCTGTAGGAGGGCCATCGGGACGCTCTGGAGATTGAGCCCCAGTATCGTTCATTGGTTGTACACGGCGATGGGTCGCCCTATTCTTTTGAACGGGGTCACTGTCTGGTGGCCGGCATTGGATAAGGTGACCTACCTAGGGTATCTGTGAAGGGTACAGAGAACGGCTTCTGTGAGCATCGGTGCACTACACCATTAAGGTATATACTCGAGTATTTCGAAAGTTCGAACTACTCGTCGAGTACCTCAAGTAGTTAAAGTGCACTTTTTGTTTGTTTGAACATATGTAAAAAGGTAAATATTAAGAATAAGTATAATAATGTATACTTTTTGAAAGAATCTAGCAAATCTCACCTGATTCGGATGAACATTGTGTCCTGGGCCAACTACTACAACAAATTTTTTGTTTGAAATTTAGCACTTTTATGAATTGGCTATATTCATAGATATCTCATTTTAAAAATGGAGTTCCGATCAAAACTAAGAAGTCTGCGAACATACAAAGTTTTAGAAATATGCTATTTTTAAAAGTATGATGCCATTTTATAAAAAATGTTAAGTCTTGGTACAAACATATATATTTTGGAGTCGCATATTGTATCATAATCTTTGTTAAAATTTTTATTTCGCTTCGAAGAAGCTTGTGGGATAGGCCAACTGCTACTCGAAAAAAACTCGACCACCACCATACTAATGTGTGAATATATGCAGATTTTGAACATTTGATTTCATTTGACATACATTTTTTGAGAAAATTTTTTTACATACTTTAATTTTTTGGAGTCGTCTGCATTAACAGATTCCATATTCAAAAAGTCATTGGAATCTGATGAAAATTGTAGACTTCGCGAACAACTACTCGAAAAATCTTGATCACTTTCATACAAATGTGTCAAAATAGACAAATTTTTCGAGTAGTAGTTCGCCCACTGTACAATTATCAACGAATTGCTCTGAATTTTTGTAAGCGAAGTCTATTCTTATTTACGACTATAAAATGTATAAACTGGTTCCAAATGCTTCGAAAAATATTTCCGCAAATTAACATGAAATTTTAAAAAACTTCATATTTTCACAGATTTGCATTGTCGAGCTTTCTCGCGCTTTTTTTAGTAGTTGTTCGCCAAGGCCACAATTTTCGTCACATTCCTTTCAATTTTTGAATATGAAATCTATAAATACAGGCGACTCCAAGAAACAAAAGTCTGCAAAAAGATTTTCTTAAAAACTTTGTGTACAATGACATCAAATATATAAAATCTGCATATTTTCCCACATTTGCTTGGAAGTGGTCGATTTTACTCGAGTTTTTTCGAGTAGTTGTTCGCCAAAGAAACAATTTACTTCAGATTCCTTTGAATTTTTTTAACAGGGAATCTGTTAAAGTAGGCGACTGCAAAAATAAAAAATATCAATTTTGTAAAATGGCATCAAATGGTTAAAATCTGCATATTTTCACACATTTGAATGGAAATGTGAGTTTTTCGAGCTTTTTTTAGAGTATTAGTTATCCTATCCCACAATCTTCGTCGAATTGTCACGAAATTATAAGTTTAAACCAAGTTTTTTTTAATTTATTTTTATAAAATGTCATCAAAATTTTAAAACAAGCATATTTCTACGATTTCGTATGGAAATGGTCGAGGTTTTTTCCGCTGACTGCGGAATTTAAATGATCTATCTGTGAATATATTCAATTTTATTTTAAATTTTTCTGGGCACTGATCGAGTTTTAGTTGGCCCAGGACACAATGTTCATCCGAGTTAGGTGAAATTTGCTAGGAATAAAATAAGCAAACTAAGTAAAAGGACAAACTTCAAATATAAATTACTGCTGAGTAGGCATGTTCTTTTCAAAATGCATGTCAATAAAATCTTATATTATAAGCATTATTGTAAATGTTCAAAAGTGAAAAAATTCAAAATGACAGTGGCTAAACAAAACAATTTAAGAAAAAATGTCTATGATATGCTTCGACGGTGTCTAAAAACAAAGTGTTTCATCATTTACTCAAGGAACAAGTACCACAATATTTTCCGTATTCAATCGGTTTGAAACTAGAATTGCAACAACCAGGATAAAAAATAAATATAGCACCAAATTATAGTAAAAAAAATTGGCAGAAATACCAACAAAATGGAGACAACGGAGAAAAAAAACTTCACCAAAAAACATTTTCAAATAATTTTGGATGATGAAAAATACGTTTCTTTTTGCTTGGATTTTATTCTGATGACTTGAAAAGAAACTCCCGACAAGGTACAGTATTCGGCCAAAGCGAAGTTTGAACCAAAAGTACTAGCGTGGTCAGACATTTCGGAAACTTTACATTCAGGATTCAAAAGCCATGGCTGTAAATGCGGATATTTACATTAATAAATGATTAGTAAAACTCTTCAGAGATAGACACTTTAAAGACAACATATTATTTTGGCCAGACATAGTAAGCTGTCATTATGACAAGAACTAGTTAGAATGGCTTAATGCAAAAACATACGTTATGTACCGTAATACGCAAATCCTCCAAACGTCCCAAAAGCATATCCATTTGGGACATGCACTGAAGAATTGAAGAAAAAAAACTAAAAGCAATGTAAAAAAATTTACTTTAATGTCGTCCAAAGCATGATTGGAGGTATCAAGCATAAAATGCGACAAAGAGAAGATCGCGGTCCGTTGGATCTCTACTAAAAGTGAATTAATAATATACAGTCTATACTGTGTTTTAAATAAAAATACTTTAAAAAAAAAATAATTAGTTTTATATTTACAAGCGTTTTCAAATTGTCCATTTACTAAATTGGCATTGGTTATTCTTTGGAAATTTACCTTTCCAAAAAGTGTACATTGGTTATACTTTTCTTTAATATTTACCTTTTTACATGAGTTCATAAGAACAAAAAGTGCACTTTCACTACTCGAGCTACTCGATGATGTAGAGCTACGCGTTAACTACTCGAAACCGGGGGGGCCTGCTAAATATAGACTAAAAAAAATATTTTAATTATTACTTTACGTTTATAGTTTGTGAAATCACAAGAGCAAAAAATATAAAAAAAAATATGGTCCATAAAAAAATCGTTTCAGCTACCCCGTACCCATCTTTAAAAATCTTAAATAAAATTTGAAATAGCATTTGGGTCATTAGTAGCGTAAGGTTTTTTTTTCGCATTTGTCATTATCGTAAATGCCACCATGGCCACTGTTCCAATTATGTTTTAAAAATTTCTTTTTTCGGACCCTTGCCATAACAAGCAATTTTCACAAATTTTTTAGAGTTTTCGAACCTTTGTACATAAATTTCAATAAAATTTCAAAAAATACGCTTTTCTTTAAATGTTTGTAAAAATGTAATTTTTGAAGACCTTCTTTTAAAGCTGCGAAAATTTAAAACTTTTATGTTCACACTAATTAAATACGATAACACTTTAGCTTTTTAACTGAAATTTCTTTGTTAGTGTTTTTGATTGAAATTATCATACTGCTGTTTTTAGAAATTTTTTAAGTTTTGCCAAAAAGTCTAGGACAACCCAAACACAATTTGAGTTCGTTATCCAATTTAATTTAATTATGATTAAAAATTACAAACCCTGTTATTTCAAAATTATTTTGAGGGGATTCATAATACGCTTCTTATTTGGTATATACACAAAAACAATTATCAACCTGAAATATCTAATTAAAGATTTGATTTGAATTAGATTTGTTTGTTAATAAATATTTAATTGAATCAATTAATATTTTAATTGAATTTAAATATATAAATACATATTTTATTTTAGACATAATTCCCAAACTATTGAACCCTCCATCCCATAGTGCGGAGGGTATATTCACTTTGTCAAATGTTTGTAATTATTTTAAAAAACATCTGGGACCCCATAAACTATATATATTCTTGATCAGTATGAATAGAGAAGTCGATATAGCCATATCCGTCTGTCCGTCCGTCCGTCTGTCTGTGGAAATATAAAATACTCCGCCAATACAGAAGAAATGTTGCTAATTTTCCGTCAAATTGTTTGCTGATATCATGAGCAGTTTCCTAGTGAAAATGATCAAAATCGGTTAACGAGTTCAAAAGTTATGAGTAAAAATGTGGAAAGACCTCTAAAAATGTTGAAGCAAATTTTAAATTATTCTTTTATTTCATCATACATACTTACATTCAATGCTTATACACAAGAATATACGCAATCAGGGATGGCAGTCAATATCGCTGAAATACGGTCTCCGATTTAAACCCCTTTCAACTGACTATCGTTATCCATAAAATACCGTTACCGAAGTAATTGAAATATCCGTAAAATACCCTTACCGATATAATTAAAATATGAATACCTTAAAAGACCGTTACCGAAATAATCTAACAAGATCTGAAAAATAAAACTTCTGTAAATAGAGATATATTCCCAAAGTATGATCATAAACTAGCCAGTCAATAAAACTCGGGCATAATGGGGCTAAAAATTGTGGTGTGCATTAACATTTCCTTAATAACTAAAATAACGTTACCCTTAAAATGCCGTTACCAAAATAACTGAAGAATCTTTTTCCCTAAAATAACGTTACCGAAATAACTAAAATAACGTTACCGCTAAAATACCGTTAGCGAAATAAATAAAATACCGTTAACGCTAAAAACTTGTTACCGAAATAACTGAAATATCGTTACCCCTAAAATACCGCTACCAAAATAAAAGAAAATAGCGTTTCCCTTACAAATACCAGCATTCGAACCGGTTACCATCCATGGTCATAATCAACACGTACAAAAACAAAAAAACCCACAAAATATTGTTGTTTTTTTTTTGTTTTGTAATAGAGGGTGGCTGATGAAAGCCACTACAAAAAAAAAAACTTAATAACTTTTTTTTCTGAGTTATTAATCGGTTTCATTTTTTTTGTTTCATTGATTCGTCTTTCAATTTAAGGAAAATGAACGATTGGGGTAATGAAACTAACATTTTGATTGCGCGCCACTGCAATGCTTTGGAGGCTGGCGTTTCCGCCTAAACAAATTTGAGGGGCACATTAGGCGGCACTCCTCTGAGCAGATTGGGCTCGAAAATTATTTTGTCAATCGTGGGACAATCATTAGGACGCCTTTTCATCGAAATTCCTCAGTTCGGATGCAAATAACAATTGTTGCTGCAATACAAGTCAATTCTAAAGTTTCGACAAGAAATATTTTTGCTCGAATATGTATCAACAGACAGTCAATACTGATAGTTCTTTTAAGGATTTTCATTTCTTTCCTTTAAAAAAATCAAATAACAAGCAAACTGAATGCAGTAGAGTTGCCCCTTAGCTTGGAATGTTCTCTGTAATTTTCACGGAATTTCGCTTGCATTTGACGTCATCGGGCGTGGAAGTCATTTTAATTAAATTATTTTTTTAAAGCCATTAAAAATACTTAATAAAAATGTATTGCTTTTCAAATGAACAATAAAAAAATATTTATGTGTATTGAAAAAAAAAAATTTATATTCTTAATGTAGCACTATTCATCAGCCACCCTGTATGTATGTATGTAGGTTTTATAAATGGTATGTATGAATGTATTAGTAGCAATCGCATGCAGTGTTGCCAGGTTTGACGATATATCGTCATTTTGACGATATCTAATACACAAAATAACTAAATGACTATTGGACGACTTTTGCTTCCAAATGACGACTTTTTGACAATAGTTTATTATGTCAGCAAGACCTATTTATTTATCATTCCCTTGAAATCGCCGGATCTATTATTAAATGTATACTATTTCGTTAAAAATTAAAAAAAAAACGTTTTTTTATCGAAATCTAACCTTTATTTACTAATATGATGTGAAATACAATTTTGCAAAAATGCTAAAACTAGAATTAAATAAAATTTAATCCAAACCGGATTTATTTTTTTATAAATTAATTATGGGTTTAGCTTAATTTAGTTTCTGTGTTTATATTTTTAGAACATTTTTTTTTTACATTTTATAAAATTCAATTGGCGTTAGATTTAAATAAAAAAAAAATGTATTAAAAAAAAATCCATGTGCCTTTTTGTGAAACAGATCGCCAGCCCGAATATTCATATTTATAAAATGTTGAAAGATGAACTAAATACAACTTTAAATGAAACAAAATAAATTCGAAGCATAAAAAACAGGCCTAATAATATAAATAAAGTGCCAAAATTTAATAATTAAAAAAATATAACATTATGTTTGTTCGTTAACACAAAAATGTGTACAAGTTTTTACTGGAAGGTGTTCGTTTACACAAATACTCAGTAAAAACTGGTAAAAAGAGAGAGTAAAGTGACAGTTTGATGCCAAAGACCTTACAAGTTTTTATTGGATACATTTTTGCCAGTAAAAAAATTGTAAGAAGAAAAAAACATATGCTTGAAAAAATATGCTTGTATTTTTAGTAAACAAAAACAAATATTAAATTTTAATTGTTTATGGATTTAAAGAGAAAATTTTTAAAGAATTAACAATGGAACTTGTTAAAAAACATTCTGAATTATTTTTGGTCGACAATTTCAGTTAACTTTTATATTTTCCATAATGACCAGTTTATTTTTTTTATTTAAAACCAGCTGTTTTATCTATTTTACTAATTCTTACAAATTTTCCGTTTTTTTTTTTTTTTTTTTTTTTTTAATTTTAACCAATACTCAGGGGATGCCCCTACTCATGCAGTGCATTGCATTGATCAGGAAAATAGGGTATGGGAGGGAGGAAAGAGAGAGTAGTGTTTGTGGATATTTGATTTACATTTTTCTAAATTGTAAGTAACAGGGAAGACTTCTGCGGGAAGTTTGTTCCACATACGAATCGTTCGACTAAAAAACGAATTTTCTCTTTAATGCGTTGTGCGAAACACAGGACAATCAACTACAGACGGATGTGCTCTACTAGATAAGCGAGTATTACGAATAAAAACTCGGGATCGAGGAATAAGTTCACTTATCTCAGATGAGCACCTCCCATGGTAATATCGATAGAAAAGTGTCACACAACTCACATTCCGACGATGCTCCAATGAATCAATAGAGTTTGATACACTACTATCATTGATAAGCTTCACCGCCCTCCCCTGAACACGGTCCAGAAGCTTCAGAATAGACACTGAAGCCCCTGCCCATATATGAGAATTGTATTCCATTTTCGTAAATTTGTCTTACTCTTTGTAATTTTGTTACTGAGTCATTTTTACTGAGCTTTACTGGAAAAGTAATCGAACAGACTTATTGTTAAAGAATTTCCAAATGTTGGAAAAGACGCTTGGTACAAAATCTAAAAGCCCATTTTCCATTCCTGATAGACACTTTTTTTGAAGCACCTAATTTATTTTGTTTGTTTTTATTCAACCTTTCAATATTTTATAAATCATAATATTCGAGCTTGTGGTCTGTTTGTTTCTCAAAAATTCCATGCTTTTTATAATTTAAAAAATAATTTATTTTTATCTCAATCTTATACAAGGTAAATTTTGTAAAAATTTCAGAAATGTAAGCTCAGAAATTAAATTAAGGTAAACCTTACATGAATTTATGAAATAATTTTTTCCAAAACTTTATTTCACATCATATTAGCAAATAAATGTTAGATTTCGATAAAAAAATAAAGTTTTTAAATTTATCGAAATAATAAAAAATAGACCCGGTGATTTTTTAAGAGTGCTAACTAAATATATTTTGCTTACATATCAAACTTTTGTCAAAAAATTGTCATTTTGGAAGCAAAAATCGTCATTTAGTTATTTTGGATACTAAAAATCGTCAAACCTGGCAACACTGAATGCAATTTTTAAAGTTAAATTTTGTTTTTTAATAAGATTGTAACTATAATAAAATAGAACAAAACGACTAAATTTATAAAAAAAAGTATTCTTTTGTTTTCCTATTTTAACATTTATTATCAGGCTTGCCAGATACCCTTTTTCGTTAACCCCAACAAATCAAAAAATCAACAATTGGAAAAAAGGTTGAACATAATAGTTGAATTAAAATTCTTTATTTAATTTGACTGCATTAACCAGAGTTGCCAGACACTTTTATCGATATCAGATCAAACAAATATCCAGGAACAAAATCCCCAAATTCAACAATTTAAATTCATAACTTTTATTCGCACACTTGCACTCTAATTACATTTATTAAAAACCCCATTACATTAAAAGGACATTCACTTTCAGAACTTTTTTATTTAAAACATATAAGGTGCATACTACATCTTAAAATCTTTTGATCACACGCATTTTAAACCCAAATTGTTGTTTGATACATACAAAAATAATCTAAATTAAAGTATTCATGTGTAAAAACTAATCGAATTTTGGGAAAATTTCTTAGGGTTCTTATTCTAGGAGTCGTAAACGAGAATTGCATAAGCAACTAAGCTAAAAAACAATAATTTGAAATACCAGTTTCTTTAATTTTTTGTGTCTCGAAAACACTCTTAACACTCGAAAGATTTTCTTTTATAATTGACAAACTTAATTTTATCACACTTTCCGTTTTACTTATGTGATGTATTTCACATCTCCGATAGTGTCAAGTATCTGGGAGTTGTTCTTGATAGAAAACTATCCTGGAGGGCCCATATTGAGGAAAGGGTGAAGAGAGCCCACATATCGTTGGCCGTCTGTAGAAGGGCAATAGGATCTAAATGGGGTCTGAACCCCAGGATGACACACTGACTATACATTAGTGTTGTCAGACCTATACTGACGTATGCATCTGCAGTACGTCAGATGCGTACGGCAATGAGAACCGCATCTACTAGGACTGTCGAGACCATTCTAGCAATTCGCCCAATTGAGGTACAGGTGAAGAACGAGGCCGCATTGACTATGATGCGGCTAAGGGCTACCGGGGAATGGGACAGTAATGGCCTATATTATCGGTCACCGTACGATTTTGGACCAGTTGACAGGGTATTGCGTCCCAGAATGGGACTGCGACAGGATTTCAGAGAGGTCGGTCATGACGCTTGTGACACGTTAATCCCCGACAGGGAAACATGGTTAAATGGGACCTTCTTGGGGAACCACCCGGGGATCCACTTTTACACGGATGGATCAAAACTGGATGGGAAAACGGGTTTGGGCTTCTGTGACGCTGACTTCAATGTACGAAAATGCTTCCGTCTTCCTGACCATAATACCGTACTAGAGGCAGAGGTCACCGCGATTACGGAATGCATTAAGCAGGTGAATATCATGGGCTTGACGGGTGATATTGTGATTGTCACGGATAGGCAAACGGCTATCCGGGCTCTGTCTACGGACTCTGTGGGATCAATGACGATACTCAGGTGTGGAGGGGAAATTAATGATTTCTCTGCACGGGGACGGATTGAGTTTATATGGGTGCCGGGACACTGTGGTATAGCGGGGAACGAAATGGCTAATGAATTGGCTAGGGGAGGATCTTCTATGGAGTTAGTCACTTTGGGGAACGCTAAACCTTTTCGAGCTCTCAAGGCGGAGCTGGTGGATTGGGCTGACACCATGCACAGGACCATCTGGGAGAATGCGGGTGTTGGCAGGACCACGGGAACTCTCTAGGGAAACCCGGACAGGGACAGGACGAGGGAAATTCTGAATATTAGTAGGAAGGAACTAAGTCTTTTGATGGAAATCCTCACGGGACACTCGACACTGAGGACCCATCTCCACCGTATTGGTAGAGCGGACTCGGGAGTGTGTAGGGTCTGTGGGGGAGGACGAAGAGACCTTGGAAGACTATCTCTGTGAATGCCCGGCATTTACTATCCAGTGACCCAATATCCACATTGGGGGATCTTAGGGGCATAGGATGGAAGAGGTTGAGGAATTTCTTCAGTTCGGCGGAGTTCCTGGGGTAGGAAATAGACATGGGACCGATTTTTTAGAGCGCACAACAAGCCGACATTCTGGCTTAAGTGTAAGTCCTCAGGGACTTGAGTCGGATTAGGGAAGCATTTCTCTTCTCCGAATCCTCTTTTCGACCTAACCTAACCTATGTGATGTATTGTATAAATACATGTGTTGGAATGTAAACGGGTATTTAATAATTATTTCATTATGTATGTCTCCGCAAGAGTATTTTTGTTCACTTAAATTTATCTAAAATTCTGATTATTCAAAACTGTTTTGATGAGTTTGTATTACAATTTATATTAAGTTTTCATTGCATCTGCCATATCCATATTTCCTTATTACTTTCATTATTATATAGGCAAAAAAAAAAAAAAAACGATTCTTTTTTTTATACAAAACAACAGTTTTTTAACATCATAAGGCTACTTTAGAAATATATCTATTTTTCACGAAACGTTATTTTTTAGGCAATCACAATAACCATTTCACCTTTGAAGACCCACTGTTATAAGCATGCACAATTTCAGATTCATTGTAGTAAACTTTAATTAAACATTTTTTTCTTCTGAAACATCCCAAATACATTAATCAATCTGTCATATTTTGTTTTACTTATAAAAACAACATTATTTTTGTTATTTTTACAAAGAACAAATAATTGTATATATATTGTTTGCACTTTCCCTGGTTAATGCAAACACCGAGATGGAGGGTACCCAAAAATTCGGTACAGCCGAATTTAATCTTTTTATACCAAATTCGGCACATCGGCCTTTAATGCTTCCACTTGTTTTTTCTTAAACTGTATGCTTAAATAGAAAATTTTCATTATAAAATACCAAATGCGTTTGAAGTTTACAAACAAAACAAGCATTGCCAAAAACACACATACCAACGTATCGTTTACACACTTTTTTTGTGAGTATCATATTTTTTTTGTAGAAGATATTTATAACTTTTTTTTTTTAATTTTCAATAAAAGTTTTAATTGATATTATCATTGCCGTGATAGGTGCAAAATCAATAAAATATTAATTGATTCAATAATTTTTTAAATTGAAACCCGTTTTTAGATTTTTCTCTGTAAGTACACAAAACGTTTTTGCAGGAACGGAAAATATCTTTTCCAATTTCACATTTATTTCTTTCGAAAAATATTCCCATATTTATAAAATAGAATATTTTATTATAAACCATAAAGACAATTATTTTTTTCTCGTTTTTTTAAATGTTTGAAATATTCAAATCAAAATACAAAACAAATAAACACTTTTCAGGGCTGTCAAAGCATTTGTGAAACTAATGTTCTAAAAAAGACGATGTTTACACTATATACGATATTACATTAATCCGGCTTTTGTGTCATATTATATTTTTTTAACCGTTTTGGTGGGTGTTGATATATCACTCTTGCATACAAATTGCATAGAAATGCCTCGAAAAATTGGGGAAGTAAAATATTGGCAAAACTTTCTTGTTACACTTTTGCAATATTATAACAAATATTATTACCAGTATTATTGTCAGTTTGGCCTACAGAGTGCAATAAGATGTATGTCAAAAGGGAGGGATATAAAAATTGCACAACACACTATAAAATATTTTTAACATTTTTTGGTTGCGCAATAAGAATCATAACCTTTTTGTGTTTTTCAAATATATTGTACAATCTTCCATTATGTCATACACTGGTAATATTTTGCACAGTAGCAAAAGTTACACAATAATATTGCGTAGTTTATGGTTACTTTTAGGAGTTCTTTATCCTTCAAAAAAATATTTACCTGCATGTATAATTTCGTGGCAAGGCCGTTAAAATACACATTTTACAGTTTTATAAAATACCCATGCTTAAAATATCGTATAGGTAAAAATGGAGAGATCATAACAAAAAAATGTTTTAAATATAAAATAAATGTTATGCATATCAGTGGTTAATTCATAAGTCCGAGGTATGGGGGGAAATATATACCAAATAACTTCTAGGTAATTAAATATTGAATGAGTGAAATTTCATCGATATTGGACAATGGAATAGGTGGTCAGTCATTAACGGGTTAGCAATACATACCAGTGAAGCATAAATAGGCATATGTATGAGAGAAATCAACAATTTCGTGTTCAAACAAAGTGCGAATCTACCTCGCGCTATAATTTCAGATAAATTTGTCAAAATGTTGTTGTATTTTGAATAATAAATTAATAAAACATTTCTAAAAAATAATTAGTACAGAAACTTGATAAATGCAATTCTTATACTAAATAGTGATAAAAAAACAACATTCTGAAACAAGCCACCTGAATGGGTCTCGGGCGACGTAGTAGAAAAATTTAAAACCTAAAAAAAAAAATTAGACAGAATATTCGAATTTTGAATAATTTAACAGTTTCGGATAAAAATAAAAAAAAAAACTTTGTAACTGAGTCGTAAAATTATCAATGATTGAAAGCTCGCAAAACTTCCCCGGGTGGGTTTCAAGAATGCGAAGGTTGAAACTAAATTTGTATTTTGACAACCCATCCACAAGCCAATAATACAGAAAAAAATCTTTCCCTACTTTTTTGAATTAAATCGATTTGTTGAAAAATTTAAAAGCTGTCAATTAAAAATTAATTGAATCAAATACGGAACTTGCATGACATTTTTTTATACAAATTGTTTTTTTGCTTTTTGAGAAGTTATACAATGTTGATCACTTTTTAATCAAATGAGTTATTATTTAATTGAAAAATAATTCAATTTGTAATTGAATTAGTAATTTTCGTTGTTGGCGTATTTTAAGCTATTAAAGTTATTGAATCGGGGGTTTTCGTGATCGAAATGGGGTTTCTGTGTAACTAACACTTAAAAACAATACAGGATTAAGTTCAGCATAATTTTGGCTATGAAGTGTAGTTTTTTTTTCCAAAATTCCAACTTTTAAATCTGAACTTTATGCCAGCTAAACTCTGGATCTGATCCAACGTGCACTGTCAATAAATATGACCAGAAGTGTACTTTCATGGATTTTTAAAATATGTGTGCATTATTATGTTTGAAGAAACATAAAAATAGTTAACATATTTTCATGTTTATGCTAAAGTGGGTTTATTGCCAAGAATATCTTCTTCATCTTTGCACAAAGTTCTGTGGTGTTTAGGGGTGGAATATTGTTTTGCGAAGCCAATCCCATAAATTGAACGTGGTTGTAACAACATCATTACAGGGTAATTATGAGTGAGAAACTAAAGGAAAAAGGCTCTTTTTAAATATCTTGTAAGAACTTTGTTAACAAGTATGTTGTCTTAGTATTGCATATTTGTTGTTACTGCTTTTAAAGTAAATTCTTCAAATTCTTTCTACTAAGATTATCCCAACAAAATTGTTAAAATGTTTGCAGGAATTTTTCTCAATATTGTACAGTAGAAAGAAGAGATATAAATTTCTTACTTTATAAATAAGTACACTCATAGAAAAATGTTAGTGGAAAATTTCGTAAAACCTTAAGTAATTCAACTTTGCAAGTTTTAAACTAATTTTTAGGTATAATTGAGATTTTAGTTAAAAATTTTGCCACTTTAACTTGACAAAATACTAAATATTTTAAAATTTTTTTTTATATATTTGTTTATTATAAAAGTAAAAAAAAAAATATTATTTTGATAATCAAAACTAGCAAATTTTGCGTTCCCGAGTAAAAAGGTTCATAAACAATCATATGTTATTTAATATAACATTATATAAAAACATATTTTTATACAGCTTAATATGGATATATGTGATGGCGCATATGGTCATATATATCATTATCTGGAATTTGGGTTTTCGAGAATTTTTGATATGGTCTCATACATATTAATATCTTAATGTATATCGATTGATATGACTGTAGCTGTGGCATATATAACTAGCCGATGAAAGAAGTTCCGATATAGGTATATATAGTCATATAAATTCATATCACATCAAATATCAGCTGATCATTTAAATGGCATACATAACCTAATATCATGAGATCCCATGGGATCTCATTTGATATAATTTGATCCGAAAAGTGGGTATATCTAATTTGATTAAATTGTATAAAATTTGATAACATTTGATATTATTACATACAATTCTTTGGAAATTCGCGCTACTATTTTGTTTCATATTCCAAATAATAAAAAAATTTAAATATGAATCAACGAATTGGAAAATAAGATGTGACATGACTTATACACTGTGTTTCATAGCTATAACGTCATTTTGTTTTGCAATTATTTCTTAAACAACTGAACCGATAGCTTAACCCTGCATTCCTATCCTTATTCGACTTACGCCATTACTATCGATGGGTGTAATCCACCCCTACTTATTAGTATCTGTCATTCATATTAGTTAAATTCAATTTTGCAAATAATATTTTTTTTTCAATAACGAACTCCAAAATAAAGAGTTTGGCAATTCATTTATTTTGAATAATATTTTGTTAATGTACATCTCTCTTGAAAAAAGCAAAAATTCAGCCTTATGATTGGATTCCACCCAGACGATAGTAATGCAGGGTTAAGTGTCTTCAGAAGATTAACTTTTCTATGTCTTAGCTTTCGATTGATGCAACATAGTTGTTGGATGGTGTAGTACATGTGCGGCTCCAAGGGGTGGAGCCCCTTAAGCAAAATCAAAAATAAGAAAAGAAAGAAAATAGAGGGAGGGTGGGACAAAAAGAATGAAGTAAGAGCAAATAAATATTTGTTATGCATAATTAGATGAAATTTTAAAAGCCATCAATTTGCAAACGTGTGAATTTCGTTTCTAACTAGATGCCTTATAAAAACATATGCACTTTTTTATATTTTATGTTCGCGTCCTTTCGATCGAAATCTAACCCAGCAAAAAAAATAACCTGGATTTGGTAAGCAGTAACTACTTTTGTATGTGCTTAAGTGCTTCAGGGTAGGCACTATTTTTTGCTGGGTATTTCCAAGGAACCATATATATGCTCCCAAAAAATCGATTTCATTTCCATAAAAAATGCCCTAAAATCTAAAAATATGCTCTTAAAACAAATTTTTCTTTTAAAATCCGCATTTTAAAGCTTACTTTATAGTACAGTTGGAATAACTTTTGTGAAATGTATATCAGTTGCTAACAAGAGAGTAGATAAGAGAAGATATACCTAAATCAGCAGTCTTAAAACTGAAAATTCCAATTTTGCATATATGGCATGAATTTTTAAAATTAGTGTTACAACCCCCAGAAAATTTAGAAAAAAACTTTCGATTTTCAAAAAAACCGAAAAATATGGTAAAAGAAACGGTTTTTGTTCTAAAAAGAACAAAAATATGCTAAAAATATAATCTTATAAATATGTTCTAAAAAATACTCGTATGAGTATCAAAATATTCAAAAATACGCAGATAAGAGCAAAATATGCTCTAATAAATCGATATCGAAATTCGTCAATTGTTCTAAAACGAATAAATATCTCATTCATTTTTCAATAGGACGCACAGGAAAAAACGTAATACAGTATATTTCTTGTATGCCCTGCTTTTTATATTTTAAACAGCTGTTCGATTTCGATACCTTTTGGTTGGAAATGATAAAAAGTACAAGTGAGTAAACAAAAAAGTAATAACAAACTAATCTTTGGTAGAAAATTGGAAATACTTAGTGATTTATAAATAAATTTAAATTTATACTTTTCAAATCATGGTATAAATGAAATATTTAAACTATGAAATTTGTACAATAAATGCATTATTTGGAATTGTAACTTTTAATGTGAAAAATGTGTTGAATTATTAACATAAAAAAATTAAGAGTTTTTCGAACTGCCGGGTTAAAACTTCAAATATATATAATTTTTATGAGAAGTTTTTCATATTTTGTCTTACTCCGGTGGGGTTAAGAGCTATAAACACATTCCATAGAAAACCATCAAGAAAATCGAATTTTCGACCGCGATCCGCTTCAATTTTTACCAAACTTGGTATGCCATATAAATATGACATAGTCCAAATTTTACGTTAGTACACTGAGGTAACTTCTGCTTTAAAAATATGTAGTTGTTTGTGTTATAATACAGTTTCTTTATTTTTAATGTAGATTTCAGTCATTTGTAGAACAAATTAAATTTTTTACTGACCTTGTAGTTCATTTAAAAAAACAAACCACATCAAATGACTGTTTTATGATTTTACATTAATTTTTTACATTCGTTTTTTGTTATTTAAAAAAATAAATGTTTGTTTATTTTTTACTAACATATGTGTGGTTCATTTTTACTACAATTTTGGTTCATTTTATGAACACTAAAAAACAAATGACAATGTTAATTGAATTTACTGAAATGTAGGTCGTCCTTTCTTAAAGTGAAATTTCATTTGTATTCTAAGTGTAGTTCTTACACTCAACAAAATTTAGGGCGATGTTTATCAAAAAAAGGGTATAATATTACTAAGTATAGTAATAACATTTCAACTTATAAATATTATTAGTAAAGTTTGTCAATCAACTTAAGAAAACGATTTGGAGAAATATATAATGTCATTTATTCCAAAAAAACTTAGGAAAAAAATCCTACTTTAATTTTATGATATATAAGCAGAAATATTAATAATATAATCTATTTTTTTTATAAACTTATCTAATTATATAAATTATTTTTATAAACTTTCTCTAATTATTTTAAATTTTCTACTATTTTTGAATAAAAATGCATTTTTTTTTTGTTAAATGTGTATTAAAAATATAATTTATTTAATTTGTTTTTATACATAACATCATCAATACGGTAGTGTTCCTTTTATTCATCTAGCTTCCTTCTTACTTATACAGAAAAAAATGTTGCTGTTTGCCAACTGAAATTCGATTATTTTGACTCAAATTCGGTTATTACGAATTTAAGTCGGTTGGTACAACTTAACATTAGTTTTCACAACAAAGTTCTGCTAATTCAACTGAATTGTAGTTGCAACGAATAAAATATTAAGAAATCGAATGTAAATATCGTTGTACTAACTGAATTTTTGAGTTGTTACCATTAAAATACACTTTTAAATTCGGTTGGCACTTTATTTCTCTGTGTGTAGCTTCATGATAAAACACCAATACATAAAAACCTAAAAAAATGAATTAAAATTAGTTAGAATTTAACTTTTACATTAGCAACTGATATTCACATACTTCTTTCGTAGCTTTTTATGTCAGTGTCCTTTTTATATCCGCACAATAGTTTTTATATTGATTTTAAATTTTAAGAAACATTTTTGTTTTGTGCCGTATGTATTTTTTTTACACTTAAAAAAAAAGCATTATAATTTTAAACACATATTTACAAGAAATAACTTATTAATGTTCTGTCCGTCCAAATTAATACTGTTAAATTTTACCAAGTTCTATTTGATTAAAAAGTGCAAACAAACATAAAAGATTGACCATATAAGTTTGACATTTTTATAAGACTTTACATAATAGATACAATTGTATACATAGTTAAAAATGTTAAGTTATTTTTCATAATATATAATATGATATGACTTGTCACGTGGAAGGTATTTCAGGAAAACCGTGTAAATGCAAATACAAAATTTACAAGATGGAATACATAATTTGTAGTAAACGTGGTAAAATCGACAGAATTTTAATGAAAAAAATTTTACTAAGTATGTGAATACCCGTAATAGTTTTTAGGGTATCGTTTGCAAAAAACTAAACAAACTTTTATTATTAAAAAATGGACAATTTTATTTAAAAAAAGAAAAACAAATTATTTTTCAATAGCAAAAAGTAGAAGTCCGGTTTTGTTCTATGTTATTACAAGAATGATTTTTATTTCTAAAATGGCAACTTAATATGCTCAGAAAATTTCAATTCTGCTAAAAAATCCCAAGCTTAGTGACATTTAATCATAATAATAATTTTATAATTCACAATAATTATAGATAAATCGTATATAAAACGTGTATAAATCGTATGAAGCATAGACAAAATCAGTTAAATTCAATTGTACACTAAGATTTTTTCACTATTAATTCATTGATTTTAAATTTCAAAAATAATTCAATTTAATAAAAATATTAAAGCAATACGGCCAAACAGTATGCTTTCAACATCATCTCCCTGGCAATTTTGTGTTTTTTTTTTTATTTGATTTATTTGATATCCTATACACAAGACTATAGGTCTTATATTGCAGTATAGGACTGAGCAAGTGTAAATACAATAATTCGTTAAATATATATAAATATTACTACATTAATGCACAGACAATACAATATTAACAAAAGAAAAATAAAAAAAGAAAAATTTTTAATAATTATAAGAAGACAAGTAAAAAATTAAACAATAGAAATATCAAAAAAGAAGAAAAAAAGAAAAAAAAAATAATATAAAAAATAACTGTTTACAAAATTGAATAAATTTTAATAAATAAATCAATTAAAGCAAAGACAGGAAAAATCAAAAATAAAAATTGAAATTATAAATAAAAATAAAAATAAAAGAAAAAAAAAAAATTTAAATTTACATAAAAAGCTAAGAAATACTCGAAATGGTTTAAATATAATTAAATGTTTTTTAAAATATTTATATCATTGAAAATCAAATTAAATACATTATCAAATACATTATCTATCAAGAAAAATACCTAATAATGTTTTTTTAATAGAAGTGCGCTACTTATAGTTTGAGAGCTATGTGGAATTCTGTTCCAGAGACCGATTGCGTAAATAAAGAACTGCCATTTAGAAATCTGCGTGTGATGCGTAAATGTAAGTAGCCTTTTACCCCTATTTAGTGTTGAAAATTTTAATCTTGAGTAGAGATGTTCTGGTTGACGTGTATATATAATTTTATGCATAAAAAGTAGAAGTCTCGTTTTAACATAATTATCAAAATTAATGCCATAAAGAAGACTTGTAAATGACGAAATGTGGTCATATCTTTTTAGACCATATACGTAACGGACGATATTATTATATGCAACGTTCAGTTTTCTTTTGCTCTCATTATCGCAGCTAGCAAATAATTCGCAACCATATAATAAGATTGGCATCAGATAGGTTTTGGCAAGAAGTTTTCTAATCTTAATTGGTGTACAGTACTAAGTTTGCCAAAGATTTCTCAACATTGAAAATGTTCGACCACAAGCATAATTAATATAGCTAGAGCAAGTAAGCGTATTGTTAAAATAAATACCAAGATTTTTGGCAGAGTCTACAATAGCAATTCTTTGATTGTTTAAAGTAATGTTTGGCATATAATCGAGCTTTAATAATCTTTTCTTAATAATTAGGCATTTAGATTTATTAGGGTTTATTCCAAAGCCATTAGCAGAAGCCCACTCATAAATTGGACTTAACTCGTGGTTTAAAGTTCTTACACATTGCTCAATCGCTGTGACCCTGCAACTAATATAAAGTTGGATATCGTCAGCATACATTCTCACCTTGCAGTTTTCAAGTATCCCTGGGGGATCATTTGAGTATAGCGAGAAAAGAAGAGGGCTAACAATCGACCCCTGTGGAACACCCTAGTTACAGGCAAATAGTTTGATTTATTTGTAGTTGTTTCAACATATTGATATCTTCTCCGTTAAGTATGAAGATAATAGAAGTGTGGCAGTAGATGAGAAGTTAAACATGTGTCTCAATTTAAAACACAAAATGTTATGGTCGACAGTATCAAACGCTTTCGAGTGCTCCAAAAGAACCAAAAACGTAACATTTCCACGATCAACTTGTTGTCGAATTTCTTCAGAAACATCCACCAGAGCAGTTATGCAACTGTGTTTCTTACGAAAACCAGATTGACGGCGCTACGAAATAACCCCCAATGAAATAACCCCCAACGGCCAAAAATGAAATAACCCCCAAAAAAATTGTGTAAAATTGTTTTTTTCTTTTTTTTTGGGGATTATTTCTTCTTACGGTTTGGAGATTATTTCATTATGAAGCAACCCCCAATGAAATAAAGCCCAAAATTTAAATTCTTTGGAGATTATTTCATATGCAATTATTTTGGGGGTTATTTAATATTTTTTGGGGGTTATTTCATTTTGCTAAAAGTGAAATTTTTTTAATATTTGTTACAAATAAAACAGGTTTTAATAATTTTTACAATGAAATTATACCGTTAGGATATTCATTAACTATTCAACGATGCAATTCTTTAATGATTTTTGGAAATCATAATCAGTTCTGCAAATAGTTTCTTGCAAGTGACAACTAATTTAAACGTGGTATTAAAAATGAATTTTGAAATTATTAGTGGAAAAAGAAGAAACAGCAAATTGATGTATTCTATAAGTGAAGAGCAATTGTACGCAAAACGATCTACGTATAAAAATAAAATTTTTTATGAATGCTATGTGGAAAGTTGCATGTCGCGTGTTAATTTGGAGAATGGTGAACTTTCAAAAAGTTCAAACTTTAGTGAACATAATCACGATAGCCATAAATCAATTTTGAAGAACTCAAAGCTCTAAATAACATTAAAAATAAATGTTTACAAAGCGGTAGCTCTTTGGGTGAAACTAATGCTTTAAAAACCATTAGAGAATCATTTAGAAGTGTATGCAGCAGGTATGTTTAATGAACTGTAATTAGGTAAATTTTGTAATAAAGTGCATTTTTTTATTCATTATAAGCTCGCAAGAAGCTACGAAAAATCTAGATTTTCAAAAACTTCAGCGTGGACTGCAGTACTTAACTAGTACAGTGTTTACAGCTTCTCCAAAGACTCCTGCTGAAGTCACTCAGGCATTTCAAAAAGAGTTAGTTTATAAAAACTTTGGGTTTACTCGCCACGAAGGTCAAGAAAAAGCACAATCCTTTAAAGCTTGCCATGACGAAAAGGATTTCGCATACTGTATATTTGCGTCAGACAAATGCGTAAATTTGATAAGGGAAAATATTCCCCAAAATGAAAGAAGACGCATATTAATTGATGGCACGTTTGCTGTTGTACCAATTGGATGTTTTAAACAACTGCTGATCATCAATATCGAATACCTGGAAAAGGTAATTAAATTATGAAAAAAGGAATTTAAAATTTATTCTTCTGTAAGAAACTAAATGAAAAAAGCGCCGCAGGCGAAAATTTGAAACCGAATTAAACCAAACCAAATTTTCGCCTGCGGCTCTCTTTTCAACATGTTACTTACCAAAATTATGAATTTCAAATTTTTAATTCGGTTTCAAATTTTCGCCTGCGGCGCTTTTTTCATTTAGTTTCTTACAGAAGAATAAATTTCAAGTTTTCTAGTCTGTTCGAGGAATTCTTAATTAAAAAAAACTGCTTTATAAAATTATTTAATTTTATAGGTATTTCTATTTATATTCGTATTAATGAATAAAAAATCTGCGAAGGCCTATATACATTTGTTTGAATTTATTAATTCAAACATTTTGGATTTAAATGGAGCGATTTTCATTTCTGATTATGAAATGGCTTTGCGAAAGGAGATTAAAAATCAATTTCCGACATCTAAATTATTTGGATGTTGGTTTCATTTCTGCCAAGCAGTACGTCGACATATAACAACAAAATCTAAGGGTCTAGCAGCATTTATAAGGGAAAGCAAAGCGGCATCGTTAAATTACCATAAGCTTCTGTCGCTTCCCTTATTGCCCGCGGCACACATTTATGGTGCGTTTAACGCTATTAAAACTGAAGTGGAGAGTTTTGATCACCATTTTAAATTTGCTGGTTTTATGGAGTACTACGAAAACCAGTGGCTAAAGAAGGTTATACTTAATTTTTTTCTTACTTTTTTGTAGTTAATAATAAAATTTTTCTACAGGTTGGACCAGCTGGCATTTCTGTTTCCGGTACAACCACTCAGACAACATCCTCTTTGGAAGCCTATAACGGTGTGCTGGGAAAGATTATTCCGAAACATGGGAATTTTTTTAAGTTTATACAAGTTCTCCAAAATGAAGAGTTTGCCAAAAGCAGGGAATTTGAGTTGTTGGCCAATAGTGGTGGGGCCTTTGGTAAAGCCAAACGAAGAAAAACTTCTATTGATAAGGCATCAAAAATAGAAAAGGCTACAAATGAGTTGCTGAGTGGAATCATTACTGCATCAGCGTTTTTAAATCGCATGGTATTTCCTAAAAACAAAACATGTACCGATATGGAACCGGAAGATGATTTATTTGATAATATTAATTATTTGGAGGAGGAGGAGGATGAAGAAGAATTGGAAACAACAGAGCCTCCACAAAATATAGAAATAAAATTATGTATTGTTTGCACAGTTTTAGAGCCAAACATGCTTCTGCTGCCTTGTAAGCATTTAAAACTTTGCAACGTTTGTGTTTTAAAGCTCCAAGCAGAAGCACTAGAGAAAGATTTGCAGAAATTTAAATGTCCAGTTTGCCGGCAGGAAGTTGATGACACTATCCAAGCTTTTTTATGAATTTTTTACCAAATATATAGAATGTATATAATCAAATATATAAAAACAAAAAATAAAAAAAATTTGGGACATATTTCATTTCTTTGGAGCTTATTTCATTGGGGGTTATTTCATTTCTTCCTTTGGGAGTTATTTCATTACGAAACAACCCCCAAATTTTGGGTGTTATTTCATTTTCACCTTTGGGGAATATTTCATTTCTTTTGGGTATTATTTCATTTTCTTTTGTTGGGACTTATTTAATTTTTTTTGGGATTTATTTCATTGGGGGTTATTTCATTTTGTCGTTTGGGTGTTATTTCATTGGGGATTATTTCGTAGCGCCCAGATTGACGATCAGTATTAGTATCTAAATAATGAGTAACTTGACTATGAATCAACCTCTCAAAAACTTTAGATAGAAATGGTAAAATTGATATCGGCCTGTAATCAGAATTTGATTTAGGAATGGGAATTACTTTTGCCAGTTTCCAAATTATAGGATAAACTCTCGTGGTAAGTATCTTGTTGAAAATAAAAGTAATCAAGGGAAGAAGTTGTGGTAAGAGGATCTTGAGAAATCTAGGATCTATGCCATCAACACCAACGGAATTTGATTTAATTGACAAGAGACTAGATAACACATCACATTGATAAACATTAGAAAAATAAAAATTCTCATTTGAAGCATCAATGTCTTGGTAGCAATTACGATCAGGTGGTATTATCGGAATGTTTAAAAAAATTTCATTTAGTGTATCCGCATCAACTGCACAGGTATCATGACTACTAACCTTGCCTATACCGATTTCACGATTTAAATTACGTTGCAAAAATGTAAGTTGATCATCTACATTAACCATATCATATAATATATTCCAATCAATCCTACAAAATTCATCTTCTAAGAATTCGTGGTCGATGTTTTTGTAGTCTCGATAAGTTATTTTTTGTTCAGGTACTAATAGTTTAAAATTATACGCAATAAAAATGAGGTCATGTCGTGAAAAGCAAGGTGCGGAGAGTTGATCATAAAGTAATACCTTATAACTATCACTAACATAGAAAAGATCGAGAAGAGTATTATTGTTAGTCGTAAAATGTGTGGCATTGTCTGTGTTCGGAGAGCTTAGACCAAGCGTACACATATTATCAGTAAGATAAGAATCAACTAATACGTTTGAGTTAAAATCACCTGCGATTATGACATCGTCATATAAAACTGTAAAAGTTTCCAGAGTCTTAATAAATTTTTTCATACATATTCGGTAACTTGGCCCATACACGCTACCTACAAGTAATTTTCTTCCCTCGCTGTTTACTTCCAAAAATAGATATTCTACCAAATTTTTCGAACTAGTCGAATTATTTGAATTGGCATCTTCAGAAACCTCATCGTGATCAACATCTGTAGACTTGCGAAGTTCCTTAAATACAATACCCTTTTTCACATAGATTGCTACACCCCCATAGCCATCTCTTCTAACACTGTACCCATTCAGAGCGATTGATAAATCACTAAAGTCTGGCTTAAACCAAGTTTCGGAAACGCAAATACAATCAATTCCCGAGTCTTCAAAAATAAATCTAAATTCATCGATTTTAGGTCTCAAGCTTTGGACATTGATGTGACAGATTTTGATGCCTTCTCTCTGAGCGGCCAAAATTCTTAACATATTTGCAATACCGTCTCTAGAACGAGCTCTATTGCAATTTAAATTGTTTATTAAATATAAAAAAGTAACGCACGCACTAAGTATAATTTCCATATAATATTCATTTAAAAACATTATTAGATTAATAATGAAATAAAAGTTGTAGTAAATATTTAAAATAAATAAAAATATTGCTATATAAATAAAAAGGTAAAAATATAAATTGACATTAAAAATGTTAAAGAAAGATGAAGTTTTTAATATGTAATTATTCTTCAATGGCACCAGCATGATATGTACCAGCATCAGAAGTGGATACATCATGGTCCCGAAATAAATTTGTAAGGTGCGAGTTATTAAGATGTTCTAACTCGTCAATTTGTATTGGCTGGTCATTTGCGTATATCTTAATATGTACCACAGGGATGTTAAAGTTGGTACAATTGTACTTTTTTTGGTACATTTTGACCTTCTAAAGTACCGTGGTACTACCGCGACTCATTTGGTACAATTTAAAAATTTTTAATTTTTCCCCTTTTTGAATTTTTAGTATAGCAAACAAATTGTTATGGTATCCTTTTTCATTTTTCGCTTTATCTAATGAGCGCTTAAAATATATGCGACTATATCCTCCAGATTTGACGATTTATCATCATTTTAAGGATTTTCAGAATAAAGTTGGGATTTTTTTTTTTAATATCGATTAAAGATTTACGATTTTTTACAAAATTTATCTGGCAGCTCTGTATGCGATTGGTATTTTGGTGTATAGAGCTCTTACATATATTGACACTTGTTGCAGCCAACTTCACTTTTATTTTGAATTTATTAAAATTCTGAAGAAGTGAAAATTAAATTATTGTTAAAGAAATGAAAGAAAGTCCCAAACAATCTTATATATTTTTAATTTATAACTAGTTTCCAACCTCCGTATATTTACAAAAATAAAGCAAATCAAACATATAGCTAGGTTGATACTAGTATTTCGATCTAGTTAAAGATCTCATCAGAACCCGATGTTTTAGAAAAGTTAGAGCCTCCATAATAGGCAGAACTTTAACAAAAACCCGATTAATCATTAATCCGATTAATCTTGTCTTCTTAGTAAAAATATTACTTGAGCCAGAGTAAAAACTAAAATTTTTTTAACTGAAGTCGTTAAAAAATTAAAACATTTGTAGTTTTTGGTCGCTAGTAGCTAATTTTCAAAATGAACTGAATGTCAATATGTTTCCAGGCATTTGTAGTCGTTGCTGGAATTTTATCCATTCCACACTGGTCTGCAAATGTGGAAAGAGTTTTTTTCTTTTCAAAATATAATAAAAGCTAAGGAAAGAAACAGACTACATTAGCCAACATTACCAAGTCTCATACAGACTAAGGATTGGTTAAGATCGACAAATTCATGCTGCTATGATGTAAAAATTCCAAATAGTTTATTAACTAAACAAATAATTCCATGATTTGGTCTCATATATTCATAAGACTTTTTTATGCCTTATTTTATTCATACATATAATGTATGTTATTGGAAGGTTTTGTTTTTTTTTTTTCTGTACAAATGAATTTTTATGTAATTTTATTGTTGTTTTAATAAATTTGGAAAAAATGGTACCGTCAAGGTCCAAAAAGTACAATTTTTTTTGGAGGTTGGTACAAAATTGAAAACCCCATTTGACATCCCTGATGTACCATGCCACGTAGCAGAAAAGCACTATGAATACGATTACTCTTTTTAAGACGAAGAGCAGCTCGTAGAATATTGTAGTTTTTAGCTGTTAGGTTTTCGTTAACAAAGAATTTTGTATCGGAATTCATTCCAATATCTCTCAAACAGAAGAAAAAACCTTTATTAATTTTACGAAAATTGGCAAGTGATTTTAGAAAATAATTTCTGTCATACGGGGACCACATTTTTACTATTATTACGGCATCTTTCGAATCGGCTTTATATATATTGTTATGGTTTTGTAACCGATAAATAGTTTTAACCGCGGGAACAGAAGTGTTAATTCTGTTGCAAACTTGGTCGAAAATTTCATATAAGTTCTCATCTGGATTAAAAGGAATTTCATTTAATCGCAATTCACAAGACACACTTTCATTTTCTTGCTTTTGTACTTTTGTTTTTAAGATTTTTATTACGTGTTTGTATAATATATATTAAGTTAAGTGTATTTATAGTTATGAAACACTTATTATTTTGTTATTCCTTTTTAAATAGTAAAAATAAATAATTATGCCGGTTAGACTAAATTATGCCGGTTAGACTATTCTACTTTTTTTAAACTTACGAAATTTAGTGAAATTAATGTGTAAGTATAGTTTTGAAACGCAGTGTATAAGATACGAAACCCAAAAGCTGCATTTTATAGCGACCTCTAAATATCGTCAGATTGAGAAAATTTTTGTCATATATTTCGATAAAAGGAATAAAAGCAAGCTTGTGGAGAAAGAATCGGAATATACTTTTACATTCTACTGGGTTTTCTCGATTTTGTGAATTTTTTTTTAAATCTTGGTGGTCTTGGACAATTTTTCGAATATGGCACCACTAGCTGGCCAATTTTTAACACTTTTTCGTTTGTTGAAAAAATAGGCAACCAACAGTTATCATAAGCTATCAAGTATATGAGGAACTTCAAAAATGTTCGACAGTTTTAGCTAAAATATTTTCAAAAATTTCATTTGTATAATGTAAATAGTATGCTAGCCAATGTTTAAGCATGCTAAATCCATTCAAGTTACTCATTTATCTTTAATGGGTGTTTTGCAAGCAAATTAAAATATTAAAATTACAGCTTTTTTTTAGATTAAATGAAAGCTACATCAACTTGTAATTCTCATTGCATTTATCACATTTTAAAATATATATTACACCACCAAAAAATATAAAAATAGATCAAAATTGTTCGATTAATCGAGTAACGGTTAACCGATTTGATACAGTCAACATACACAAGATTTCGCATTAAGTGTTTAAAAAAAAACACTCTTTCCGCTTATTGTGACAACTCTTAGTTGCAATTTGTGGACTACATCACCAATGTAACGAATTCGGATACAGTTAGTAAGTAATGTGACTATATAAAAATTAGTTGCCATTGTAACAGGTGAAAAAGTTGGAGTATAAAAAATACGTTTAAAATTTTTTAGCTCAATCTTTTGATACATAAAGGGTGTTTTTTGTACAGGTATAGAACTTTAAGTTGGGAACACTTTTTTAACTGGCGGCCATTTTGTCAGCTGTCAAGTGATTTATGTTTAGTTTGGTTTGGCATTTCAACATGAATATACTGACGTCTGAATAACGCTTCCAAATTGTGCAAATTTATTTTGAATAAATGGTTCTGTTCGAAATACGTATCGCGCACGAATTTTGTTTAGCGATGAACTTTGGGTTAAATGGATAGGTCAATAAACAAAACGGACGTATTTGGAGTGATGAAAATCCTCAATTGTATGTTGAGACACCGTTACATCCAGAAAAACTGACAGTTTGGTGTGCTTTGTGGAATCATTGGTCCGTACTTCTTTAAAAACGATGCTGGTTAGAACATTATAGTCAATGGTGACCGCTATAGAGCCATGATTACTGACTTTTTCGTTCATCAATTGAACAACCATGATGTGCAGGAGCTGTGGTTTCATCAAGATGGCGCAACATGTCACACAGCTCGTGCCACAATTGATTTATTGAAGGAAACGTTTGGTATCCGCATAGTTTCACATTTCGGACCCGTGAATTAGCCTCCAAGATCGTGTGATTTAACGCCGCTGGACTATTTTCTGTGGGGATATGTGAAGTAGCTAGTCTACGCCTACAAGCTCGAAACAATTGACCACTTGGAGGACAACATTCGCCGCGTTATTGCCAAAAATTTGGAAAAAGTCATCGAAAATGGGACCTCCAGATTAGACTACGTCCCAGCCAGCCGTGGCGGACATATGTCAGAAGTCATATTTAAATTATAATGAACGAAGATTATCTTTCGAATAACGTAAATATCATGTTTATTTAAAAAATTCATCTTTGTTTTTTCCATTTCAAAGTTATATGCCGCTATAAAAAACACCCTTTATTTTCGTTATATATACAATTTTTAAATAAATTAACACCTAATTATTTTTGGATTAGTGAATTATTTAAGCAAAAGTTTGTATTATGACTATATCTTGCATGCGGCCCACACATAAAAATAGAAAATTAAAAAAAATAAATTTGTACGGCTCTCCGAAAATTCGTTAAATTCTTTATGCGGCCCGTGAAACTTTTTTGTGCCCACCCTTGGCATTTACAGTTAAATGTGTGTAATATCGCTAATGTACTATATCGGTTTTGAGAAACCGGTTTTTCTTTTAACCAAATGTGAAAACCCGGTTAATCAGTTAACCACCCTTAAATAAATCAGCAATTTTCTTACTAAAAATTTACAAAATGCTTAGAAAACTGTAAAAAATTTATACTTTCCGTTTTTTTAGTGCCATATCGAAAGTTAGAAAATTGTAGAAATTGTAATTTGGCGATCGTTCGGCGTGGTTCCAAAGTTACCGCAAGACAATAATGAAAGGTATTTGAAAAGTCCTTACACAAAAATGATTATACATCTAAATAGAAATAACTTTCGGAAGTTTTTGTATCCGCAAACTGTGGTAGCTAACTCTCCTCTAAACCTCCATGACTAATTAAAGTTTCATTAAGATCTGAGTGTTCACCACAATTCAAAATTTAATTTTGAATTGTCAGGTTTGAGATCAAAATTCAATGTTACTATTACATACAGAAAACACTAATTGTAAAAGATGAAAAAATCGTGTGATGAACAGCGCTATAGGGAGTGCCGCACTTTCGAACTAATCTCATCTTCAGCCTCGTTATAATCCACCATCCACAAGAAACTCAAGGTTTGATCAGGTATATATAAAGGGTGTTTTTTATACAGCTATATTACTTTAAGTTAGTAACACTTTTTTAACTGGCTGCCATTTTGTGAACTGTCAAGCGATTTATGTTTAGTTTGGTTTGGCATTTCAACATGAATAGACTGACGCCTGAACAACACTTCCAAATTGTCCGAATTTATTTTGAAAATCATGGTTCTGTTCGATATACGTAACGCGCACTAAAGGCAGAATTAGTTTGTACGTTCTGTTCTGTTACGAAGCAGCTGTTTTGTTTCTGTTCAATTGAAAGTCTGTATGTCTGGTTCAGTGTTACCATATTGCCAGTTGTAACTGTTTTTTCCAGTTTTTTAGGATGCGTAACAGTTTTCCAGTTTTTCATGAAAACAAACAGTTTTTGTTTAATTTCAGTTTTTTTCAGTTTTTCCAGTTTTTAACAGTTTACCTGCTCGATTTACTTTCTTTTACTTGAATTTATAAATTGAATACAAAAGTTGCACAAAATGTTTCAATAAAAAATAATACTACGCATTGAATGCAACTGTGTAGTAAGTTTTAATTCCCTTTTTAGCATTTGTTTGTGTTAAAATTTTGTGGAATCAAACGAAATGAAAATCAAATTTAATCAAAAAATGTATAACTGATATTTTTATGGAATTAAGTATGATCTCAAAATGTGATGAATTATTTTGTTTTTTTTTTATGGTTTTGTAGCTATTTTTTGCTATATGCTAAATAATTAATATAAATATATTATATTTTTTTTTACTTTAAACAAGTACACAGAAAAAAACATATTAGGCCTATTGTTAATTAAAATGTAGTTTTATAACAGAGCACAATTTGTGATCTGTAATAACATAAATTTGAAAATATTTGTTTTTGTAAGTATAATTAAAAGTTAGTCTACAACAAAAAAAAATTTTTTTCTGTGTATATAAAATGCTTTATGTTATGTGTTTAATGTTTTTTATGTTGTTTTATGTTTAAATAAAATGAAATTGAATTTAAAATGCACATATTAACTGTTTTTTCTGCTGTTTTTTATTAAAAAAATAAACAGTTTTTTCTTAAAAAAACTGTTTTTTTTTTGCAGTTTTTTGAAAAAAATACATGGCAACACTGGTCTGGTTAGTTTTTACTTTTTCGTTCTGTTCTGTTCTGTTGCGGACAAATCTATTGAAAATAGAATTCAACGTTAAGTGACAGCCTAAAGTGCGTATGTATTGGTTTGTTGTGAAATATTTTTCTCAATATTTGAATCAGGGATGATAATGTTGGTACTATAGTACTTTTTATGGTACTTTTTGAACCTCTGATGTACCATGATACTAATATGACTCATTTAGTACGATTTACAAATTTTTCTATGTATGAATTTCTTGGTCCCTTTAAAATTCAATAATTATTAATTCGATTTGCAGTCCCATATGAACAATGAATTAATTCGGAACCAAACGCTGTGAATTCACTCAAATGATTTCACTGAGTGCGACTGATTACAGATGATTATATTAGAGATTTATTAATCGATTAAACCAATTATTGAATTCAATCTCTAAGGGTTATAATTATTATTAACTAATTTTGATTTTTAAAAAAGTAAATAATAAAAATGTGAAATTGAATTTGTTTGCTACCAATCACAAGGATTGAATTCGCAAAAAACTGTGAGAAATGTAATTCAATACAGCAAGATATTAATAGCACATTCAAAAAACATTAAAAATTTGCTGAATTTAAGAAAAAAAAATTTTTTTAATTTTTTAAATCAATATCGGCTAATTTTCTTAGTACGCACTGCTCGTTTTTACATAGCTTTATGTACATTTTTCCGAAAAGTTTGGTATTGAAAATGAGCAAAATCGGTCCAGCGGTCCAAAAGTAATGAGTGACAGTGTTAAAGTACCTCTAAATTTTCCATACTGTATATTATTAGAATTCATTGTAGTGTCTAAAATATAACGTCATATTTTTCCACCAGACGCTAAGAGGTGAATAATATTTAAAATTCACCGCAAATTCTTTTTTATCCACAAAAACTTTTTTTCACCTCAAAAATAGTTTTGTTACCTCAAAAATATTTTTCACGACACAATTTATTTTTTACAATTTTATATGAAAAGTTGCGTTTGTTGCGATATTGTTTATCTCATAAAATTGTAAATTTCGTTCCCTTTCATTATTTTAATTACGATTTGAGGCCTTTGAAGACCGAGCGAAATAATTTTACGGTAAAACAATTTGGTATTCTTAAAAACTATGTTTTTATTAGACTTGGGCAATCTAGTTCATTTGAGTGAGCGCTCTTTCTGGTTCAATTATCTCTCACTCTTCTAGTTCAATCGATCTTTGACAATTTCGTTCAATCGTTAGATAGATCGTTAATTTGATAATTTTTAAGGGAGTTATTCATATTAAACACTTCTTTTGAACATTAAAAAAAATTGAGCTGGCAACATTGAGAAAAAAAAATTAAATTCAAAATCAAGATAAAGTAAAGAAATATCACTCAAATGACAAAAGAGAACAAAAAGAGAGAAAAACTAAAAGCGATGAAGATTGCGAACTAGCTCACTAGTTCAAAGTAAAGACTAGTTCAATTGAACTAGGTCGTTCACGAACTTCACAACTATAGTTTTTATACCATCTTTGCTTCCCAAATGATTTAAACAAAAATTAAAAACCGGTTATCCGACAGAACAAAACGGTTTGTCAAAAACCGAAATTTAGCCCAAGCCCCGATTTTCCGGTTAACCCTTTTTAGAAACACTACATCGTAAACATTTTTATTTTAGATAAAAGTAAAAGCGCAAAATGTGGCGCCACTCCTGTATAGAGATCATATTTTTATGTCAATATCAAAATTTACTTACCACATGACCTTGAAGTTCAGCCTCTCTGTGAGATCTGTGTATTCCCAATTGATCCTGAGTTGACCTCAATCCAGCCAACTGATTATAATGATGCAGGGGAGTATGATGTAATGTTGGTAATGGTTGACCATATGGGTCCGTTCCTAGATATTCTAAAGCACCGTGGTTCTGTAAGTACGCAGGTATCTAATCAATATTAGTATAAATTTTTGTTTTAAATTTCATAGCATTTATTTTATTTAAAATTAAGAGAATTTCTATTTCAAGTGCACAATTATTACCTGTTGTTGAGGAGGACTTTGTGTGGAATGATGAAAAGGAGGTGGGAAGTATGGAGGCTGAAAATCAGACTGCAATGATTGATGGTGCATGGTGGCTGCTGAGCTGTGTGTACCACCATGGCCACTGTGACCAGCTGTTGGTCCACCTCTGCTTGTATGACTTCCTGTATGTGTAGTATAGGCAGGACTATTACTTGATAGTCCCAAACTCCCGTGACTAGTCAAACGTTCCTAAAAAGAAAACATAATATTTTAAATCAGAAATAATATATAAGTGCAATTGTCATTTAACATAATTAGCTTATTTTGTGGAGGCAATATCAGTGTCAGTGTTGCCAAGTATTTATTTTTAAAAATTCCTCTAAATTGTCCTAAAGCCTATATTTACTTTACCACTAAAGAGTACCCCTACAATAGTTTTTCGCCTGGGGAACATAGGGCTACAAAAACACAAAAAATAAATAAAAACTAGTCCAAACAAACGAAATTTATTTTATTTTTCTACAAAAAAACATTTCTTTTAATAAAATAACCTCCTCATAATTCAAAATAAAGAAAAAAACTAATTCTAATCAATTTTTTTAAATATATTTGATGAATATAGTAACTGAACGAGAATAGGGAACGTATACAATCAGTGTTGCCAAATATATATATTTTTTAAATTTTTTGATAGAAAAACTGTTTTTGCAAACAATTTAAAATCTGGAGAAGAGTTTGACAAAAATGCATGCACTAAAAAATTGGTCCGTTGGGCGTACCAATATAGGACACACTGTTCTGTTTTCTTCCCAGTGCTTTTAAACGACTGTATTTTTTACTGATCTTGACTACAATCGTAAATTTAAGTCAAAACTAAAGGCCTCATTAGTTGTTACTTTCTGTTGCCGTTCTGTGTCGTTCTGTTCTGTAGGTAATATTATTGTAGGTAATTACTTTTCCTGTGAAAGGAATCAGCTGTTTTACAAAGTAAAAGAAAATCCAAACAAAAACATTCAAATCAGGGATGATAAATGCGATTTTTAAATAGTACCAACCTGCATATAACATAGTACTTTTTCGGCATCCAAAGTATAAAAAAAAAAATTTAGATATAAATTAACAAACAACAATAAAAATATATTAAAAAAAATATGTTAAGAGGTGAAAACAAAATTTTGAGGTGAAAAACTTTTTTGGATGTAAAAAAATAAATTGTGTGGTTGAAAACCATTTTTGTGGTAACAAAACTATTTTTGAGGTAAAAAAAAAAATTTTTGTGGAGAAAAAAGAATTTGCGGTGAATTTTAAATATTATTCACCTCTTAGCGTCTGGTGGAAAAATATGACGTTATATTTTATACACCAGACACTACAATGAATTCTAATAATATACTGTCCATTATACACCAATTTGTATGGAAAATTTAGAGGTACTTTCACATTGTCACTCATTACTTTTGAACCGCTGGACCGATTTTGCTCATTTTCAATACCAAACTTTTCGGAAAAATGTACATAAAGCTATGTAAAAATGAGCAGTGCGTACTAAGAAAATTAGCCGATATTAATATAAGAAATTATTAAAATTTTGAGATTTTTTCTTAAATTCAGCAAATTTTTAATATTTTTTGAATGTGCTATTAATATCTTGCTGTATTGAATTACGTTTCTCACAGTTTTTTGCGAATTTAATCCTTGGGTTTGGTTGCAAACAAATTTTTTCGTGAACTCATTCGATTATAAAAACACGCTGCTAATAGTCAATTTCACATTTTATAAGATTTTTATTATTTACTTTTTTGAAAATTAAAATTAGTTAATAATTATAACCCTTTGTGATTGAATTCAATAATTGGTTTAATCGATTACTAAAACTCTAATATAATCACCTGTAATCAGTCGCAGTCAGTGAATTCATGTGATTGAATTCACAGCGTTTGGTTCCAAAATAATTCATTGTTCATATGGGACTACAAATCGAATTAATAATTATTGAATTTTAAAGGGACCAAGAAATTCATACATAGAAAAATTTGTACATCTGAGGTTCAAATAGTACCATAAAAAGTACTATCGTACCAACTTTATCATCCCTTATTCAAATATTGAGAAAAAGATTTCACAACAAACCAATCCATACGCACTTTAGGCTGTCACTTAACGTTGAATTCTATTTTCAATAGAATTGTCCGCAACAGAACAGAACGAAAAAGTGAAAACTAACCACACATACAGACTTTCAATTGAAACAAAACAGCTGATTCGTAACGGAACAGAACGTACAAACTAATTCTGCCTTAAAACATTTTTTCCAGCGTTTCCAAATATTTATTTGTAAAATCAATGGCTTTTTTTTAAAAAGTTGTCAAACCCGGTTTCCGATTTATTCGATAAACGGTTTTTTTTTCTATTTTATTTGAAAATTTTAAAGAAATACAATTTTTTTGGAAAATTAGCAAGGTGTCTCTCAATTTTAAATAAAATTCTGAGATGTCCAATTAGCTTTGTTCTTTTTTATGTTTATTTTCACCATACATGGGACTAATGAATTAATTGGACTAATGAAATAATTTTATTACCATTACATTGATATCAATGGTAATGAAATTATTTTCAATATAATTTTTTAACTAATAATGATTTGAGGATTTAATTTTATTGATTAATGAAAATAGTTTTAAATTTCATTGCCATTAATAATGAATCAATAAAAAAATAAGTACCATTGAAAAATAGACTTTTAAAATTGTGAAAAATCGCTCAAATTTAGGGATGGAAAGACGTCGCACAAACTCATGCTTAATTTAAATAATTAATGATCCAACAATTTCTAAAACTATATAGATATTAATTTTCAGTCTGGTTTGCAACCAAGTAAAGTAGAACCAAGTAAAGTAGAACGAATGGAACGAGTGAAATTGGAACATTAAACACAAAACGGTTAAAATTTTTGCTCCTCATATAACCCTGATAATTCAAGTAGGCTAGGTCTGGGAAGGATCGCGAGGGCTTAATTTTTCTATGAAACAACCTCAGGGTGTCTTAATTATTAATTTAAACACTCCGATAATTGAATGGAACATTATTGCAAAATGGAATGTTGTGGAATGAAATGGGCAACGAGTGGAATCGGAACATTTAACATATATGCATTAGCGTGTTACTTAGATACATTTTGTCCGTTTTTCAATGTCTCGCTTAGTTTTCGAGATAATAGCCATTTTATTAAATGGCGTTTTTAATTGCCGGAAAATGATAATGCAAACAGGCTAGGACCGGGAAATATCCGGTGTGATTAATTTTTATGCAACAACCACAGGGTGTCTTAATTATTTATTTACGCATATACTTACATGAACATACAAATTTAAACACTCCGATAATAAAATGGAATATTGTTCCGAAATGGAACATTGGTCCAAAATGGAAGGGGGGACGAGTGGAATCGGGATACTTTACACAATTGTATTATCGGTACTTGTTACGCAGGTCAAATTTGCAAAACTTTTGTCCGCTACGCAATATCTCGCTTAGTTTTCGAGATACATATTAGTCATTTTATAAAATGGCGCTTTTTACATGACAGGTAACTCCGAAACTAAACGAGATATGGCATAACGAACAAAATTATTGCTACAAAAAGGCTAGGCCTGGAAAAGATCCCGATGATTCCACAGGGTGATTTTTTTACTTTTAATATAAATTACGGTACCCCGATAAAACAAAGTTCGTTCCCAGTTCAATACAATTCCGTTACCTGTAACTAATGTTCCAATTTCACTCGTTCCCCATTCCACTTCGTTCTTCATTTTTAGTTTCAAAATTCCACTTATTCTCCGTTCCATTAAATTTCGTTCCCAATATTATTCAACTCATTGCTTATTTTATTCCATATCGCTTCGAATGAAAAAAAAAATATGCATTTTTACTTTCCAACTGTGTTTCCAACCTAGAATGTTTTTGTAAACAAATGCTTTTTTTATCAATTGCAATTAGTTTTTTATGCATTATGGTGTTTCATTATCATTAATAGTAATGAAATTTTTTTCCATTTTCATTAGTATCAACTAATGGTAATGAAAAATTCCAATGTATGATTTGAACCCATTTGCTTTTTTTTTGGATTTTATGATTTTAAGTTAAAAATTTTTTGATAAGATTTTTGAGCTTTTAATTGAATTTTGAGCTTTAAATGTAAACAAAGTGTATTTACAGCTACGGAAAATAAAAATTGTTGCCGCATTTTTATTATAATTAGTTAGTTTCTTTGCTAATTCCACGTTTATTTCTTCCAAAAAATATTCCTATATTTATAAAATAGAATATTTTATTATAAACAATCAAACCAATTAAAACTAGTGATGGTACAACTAGTTCTAGAACTCATGCAAGAGAATGTTATTGAACATTTGTTTTCAGCTAAAATTTTAGTTATACTTATTCAGCACTTAACAGTTTCGAGCTATTGTTTTGCTAATAATTTACTTATTTATTTTCCTAAAAAAAATGTGATAATAAGCACATTAACTGTATGGACGAAAGATATACGCATATATACTTCACCTTGTCCCCGTATGTCAAGATGAAGTAGAGACGAGGAAAACGATACTAAAAAGTACAACTCTGGTTGGCATATACAAAATTCAACCATGGAAGATTTTTGTATATGTTTTTCATATAAAAGGACACCAATGTAAATTGTTGATCTAATAAACTCAAATATTGTGCTGATTACGGCTTGTCAAAGAAATTATTTGTTAATTAAATTAAAGACAAGATAAAATATTTAAATATTTAAACTAAGTTTTTAAAGTGCTGATTTGTGGAAAAATTTCAAACAACTATACGTTTTGGTAGACAATGACACACATCTTACGTAATTTTTTATGTTTCCTTTCTCTATTTGCAAAAAAAGGTTGTTTATGTGTATATCACATTTTGTTATTTTTTTGTTTTGTTTCTAGAATTATCTACGGCATTTATGTTCAGTCCAAATTGTCATCATTTAGACAACCATGGATATAAGTAGTTAAAATATGTTTTTTTTTTATGTTATGTATAATTATTTCTATATATTTTCAGTTATTAAATTAATGCATGTCGTCAATGTATGGGCATTTTTATATTTTATAATGTATTGTAATTTTTTTTTTTTTTTTAAAGAAACACAAAATTGATGTGTGAATTTTCAGCAAATAAATTAACGTTTATCTTTTCTAACTTTTTTTCAGCCTATTAATATTCAGCAAACATTTTATTAATTTTTAGCAAGGATTTTTTAATTTTTAATTTTTAATCAACTAAATGTTATAAAAAACTTTTGCTGAATATACCATTTCCTTTTTTTTTTTTGCTAAAATTCAGCTTGCTGGTTATCAGCAAGAGATTTTGCTGACATTAGCAATTTATTTGAATGCACCCTCCTGACTAAAATGTTGCTGACTCAGCAACATATTTTGTTAACTTTACTGCCGTTTTGTATTGTACTTGTGGTTTCCCGCAGTTTTTTGCATCCAAAATTTGCTAAGTAACCGATTTCAATAACTTCTTTTTTGAAGGAGAGATACAAGATTTGAGGCAATAGTTCTATTACAAATATAATTGAAAATTGTGCTTTCATATTTTACTATATTCGCTCATTTGGTTACTTTATTTATTTCATTATTTAATGCATAATTCTCTCAGTGTACTACAAAGCTGATCTATTATCACCAGGGACAGGAATTTCATGTACTAAAAAAGTGTGTTTTAGGCGCCTATAATATGCATAAAAAGTTTTAAAATATCCTGAGAGTCACTTGAAATTAATTATTTTCATGTCTTAAGGTAATTTTAATAAAATTTTAAAGTTAGTTTCTATTGTTTAATCTGACTACGTTTCAAAAAAAAAAAAAATTAAATTATTTATAGAAAAATACTCATTTAAACAAAAAAAAAATTTTCTCTTAATCACAACTTGCATTTAAATTAAATAATTACTTTTTAATTTTTCTTTGTGAAGGCGTACTGTTAATAAGCTGATTACACATTTTTTACAAAAACATTGTATTTTTGAAGAAAAATAAACCGTATGTAATATAAAATTAAAAAAATAGTTTTTTACTTGCCTAGTTATGTATATTGATGTCCCCAAGTGGAGACAATGGGTTGCTATGTGTAGGAAATGTTCGTATATATGTATTTAAGACACAAAATATGTAAATTTTAGAAAAAATATAAGAAGATCCATTAAAAATTAAAATGGAACAAAATATGCACGTATTTTTCCTATTACGCTAAACTTATGATGTGACAATAAAAGAAATTGTAAGAATACGACCAAATCCAATAAAATCCTTCGAATGTAATAGAACAGCAATATTGTAATTCTAATCATATGTCTAACAAAATAATGCCAAAAGATGTATACGAATGTAAACGAATAACATCACATGAAAAGGGGGCTATCACGACCCGGACCGGCAGATCTTAATGAACATCGGATAAATTGTAGAGAATAAAAATTTAAGGGACCCTGTTTAAAATCGACACATATGGATCCATACATGAACACACATGCTTCATACATGTCCACATGCATCCATACATGGATGCATATGTGTTCATAAACCATTCTTACACAGAAAAAACTAAAAACGGGTTTCAATTAAAAATTTTGTTGAATCAATTAATATTTTAATTGATTTTGCACCTACGACTGAAATGATAGTATTAACTAAAAAAATTTGCAGACAGTTTATTAAATCTCTTTTAATTAAAATAATAATAATATCAATTAAAAGAGTTGTTGTTTTTCTTTACAACCTCAATTAAAAAGTTTAGTTAAATTGATTAAAACTTTAATTGAAACTTCAGAAGAAAACAATGGTAGTTTTAATTGAAAACTCTAATTTTTTTATTTTTTTTATATGTCCCCCATTAAATATAAAAAGAAATGTAGGTTTGTAAATTAAATTGACATTTTATTTATACTAAAATTAAAGCTTTTTAATATAAAAATGTATTATAAGAAGACAAATAAAAGTAAAGACAAAATTTTTGTTTTGCTTGTCTTGTCTTGAACTTTTTCTTGTAATTGAATTGTTTTCTTAAAAAAAATCACACACAACTTTAAAATGATAGTTTAATGACACTAATACTTATTGAAAATTTAATTATTTACAAAAATAATAGTTTAATTGTCCTTTTTCGATAAGGTTTATTTAAATCCACATGTGCACTTTAATTATAAAACACTAAACTAAATTAAGTTTTCGTGCGTACACGAATATCGCAACAAAAAGGGTGTTGCAAATTCTAGTGAAACAACTACGATTTTGTGTGTATTTGAAATCGGTAGACTATGCAACTTATTAAAAGTTAATCATTTGCGATTTTTTTTTTCTTTTTATTTACAAATTAAATAATATATTAATATTATTAAACCTTTGTTTGATTATTTAATCTAAATAAAATAAAAAAAAAAATAGTTTGCCAAATTTTTAAAAATTTTGTTTACATGTTTTCAACACTGTATGGATATATTAGAAAATTCAAAAATTTTTTAATTGAATCAATTAAAAAAATTGTTTAAATTGCCATTGATATTCAAATAATCGATTAATTAGATATTTTTGGCCCATAATATTTTCTGTGTATATATTAATATGAGGAATGATACGAGTATATGTTCATCTCTGTGCATTAACGAAAACTGAGGTAATATTTACATACATATATAATCATACATGAGTATCAATTTCCATGTGGCTGGGGCCATTTTTGATTTTTTTATTTTGATTATGTATTTTTGTTTTGTAACCCGGGAAGGGAAAACTTATAATAATATGTGCGTGCACACTAGGGTTACAACGTTTTTTTGGCTAAATTTTACCTATCAGCAAGTAATGGGTAATATTAGAAATCGCTTTTTCAAGGCATTTTGAAGCAAAAACCTCCCGCATAAAGTGCATTTACTTAAAATACATTGTTTTTAAGTTTTTAACAATAAAGTTGTACAAGTTTACCAATAATACTGATCAACATATTTTAACTTATTGTGTTGGTTTAAGTTCGATATGCATCGTTATTGTCTAATGACGTTAAAATTTTAGCTAAATAAAATTGTGTTACTTTAATAGTAGGTAGCTAAAATTTGATAATTGCAAAAAAAAGTCAAAAGTTGTAACCCTAGTCCAAAGAGAAGCTTTCGACTTCTAATAACCCGATTAAAAAAATGAATATGATGCTTTATATAATCATACGAAATTTAATATGAGTCTTAATACAGTTAAATCCGAGAAATGGGCATTAGTTTAGTGGTAATTTGAAAATATCAGATTAAATTACATCCGAATAATGGCGCTAAGTAATTTACTCCGATTTTTTTATAGCGGTATAAATTTATATGTGAACTGATACTAATATATACAAAATAAGCTGTAGTTGTATCCGGTTTTGATTTTAAAACTTCATTAAAATCCGCAATATTTGCAGAAATATTACTGTCAAATACGGGTTTTGCTTCAACGTTATAAATCGTTTTAGAACTTAGCCACTTGCAACAAGTTAACGACTTTATAATTTGTAGCAAATTTCTTTCCAAAAATTGTGAAAATTTGAGCCAAATTGGACCACGTTAACACATGATGCATATCGATCAATGTTTGAGCCATAAATTTATTTCGAAAAATTAAAAAAATAGTCTCTGTGTGCTGAACACGAGTCGCTTTAATGGATTTTGAGATATCGTAATATTTATCGTAACAAAATTCTGAAAGATATGTTACCAGATGCGTGCGTAGCAAAATTAAAATAAAAAGATTGCACTGTAAAGTATCAACTTTTGAAATGACACACTACGGCACACGTAAACTTAAGTTTGGGTCGTGTGTTATCTCCGTTGTGGTATTTCCGTTATTAAATAAATAAATTATAAATTATTGTCAAAAAAAATTCAATTAAATTTTTGTTCGATATCAAACTCACTTCCAATTAAATGTTTAATAATATGTATCAACTGTTTAATTGAAAATGAATTTGGTATAAACAAAATTGTCTAGTTTTTATAACGTGTAATAACAAAATAGTAAAAAATTCGCGTTTTTTTTAATTTTGGATATTTTTTTTTTCAAATTTAGCAATTTTGTTTTAATTTTAGAAGTTTTTCGAATTTAAATGTTTTTTTTTTTAATTTGGCAACTTTTTTAATTTCTGCACTTTTGAGGTTTGTTTGTTTATATTTTGGCAATTTTTATTTTCAAATTTGGAGTTTTTTTCAAATGTTTTAGATTTTTTAAATTTTGGCGACTTTTCTACAATGTTGGTGATTTTTTTAGAATTTAATTCAAGTTATTTTTTTTTAATTTTAATTGATGTTTACTAAAAATTTTTTGAAATAAAAAACAATATTCAATTAAACAGTTATGAATAAAACTATAATTGAAAATAATATCAATAAAATAGTTACAAATTATTGAAACTCAATTTTAGTTTTTTCTGTGTAGACATATTTAATTTTTAGTTTGCTTTGTTTCAATAAATTTTTTTGGTTATATTTTAAGGCAAATGCATCGAAATCTCTTATGAACTGACTTTATTTATTGATTTTTTTGGCGAAAATCCACTTTAACAATGATAGCCGCCCATTTGCAGGCGTTGTTTTCTAATGACATTTGAAGATTCGAACCATATAATACTGAACTCACAGGCATTTCCTTTTTGATCAAAGTCAAAAATAAATATTTTATATAAAATTTATCAATAACATTGTTACTTCTTAACGAATTGTATTAAGTTTTTGAAATTGTCAAATCATTTCGGTTGTGGGGGGCTCTAGCCCCCCGAAAAGATAGTAATTGAATTTCTTGTATGTCTTTATGAAATCAACGAAAAAAAACTCTATGAATTTATTTCATTAATGCCATGAAGAATAAGTATGCAAAAAATGTAAAAAATACTATTTTTAAAACCAACTTGGGCGATTTCAATTACACTTAAATTACATGTAATTAGTAATTGCTTTTTTATTTTTTCTTATCTTTCTATCTGGTTGTCGTCCACACTATTAGTGTGCTGATCAGCACAATTTTTTTTAGCAAAATAAATTAGTAAAATATTAGTAAAACATTATTTCAAATCAGTTAAGTACTGAATAAGTAGAACTAAATTATAACTGACACACTATTTCAGCAAAAAAAAATTTTGAGAAATAGTATACTTGATTTACAAGACGTTTTACTAACTTATTTTTTTGAGCGTAGAGATCGAAAAAACGGAATATATACACATTTGATTGGTTAGTAACAACTCATAATTAACACTTTTATTACTTTTCTGTATTTACTAATTTTTTGCTGATATTAAATATTTTTCGACAAGGTTCCTCCCAGCGAAAGTGTTGCTTACTTTACAGACTTTTTTTAATGATTTAATTTTTTTTTTAATTCAAATTTCACTTGAAATTAAAAATAAAAAATTTTTTGCTATATATATTTAGCTTCCATTTAGTAGAAATATGTATTTTTCTAAAATCAACAGAAATTCTTAATAATAAATTGCTGATTTTAGAAAATTTCGCATTTTTTATGATTTTTTTTGTTTATTAAACATTAAGCAAATTTTTGCTGATTTTAGTATATAAATTTGGTACTTCCAATTAACTAAAATTTAGCTCAAACATAACTTAATAAAGGAAATTTAACAGATTTATGTTTGCTATTATTACTTACTAATATTATCAAAAAAATGCTATTTAACTTTTTTTTTTGCAATGTAATTTTTAACTAATTTTTAGTAGTTTAAGCAAAAAAATTTACTAATTTTTTTCCTTCATTGTAGGAGCAAGTTCTGACTTAAAAGTTGCGAAGAGCCAACATGTGTGTGGGGAGTGTTTGCACTATTAGGCATGAGCTTGTTCCCACGAACATTGTTATTTCAAGTGAAGTTCAAATTTACAAAAACAGAAGACTTTTCCTTAAGTCCGAACATTAAAGTACCTTAAAAATGGTTAAGTAGAAAATCGCTGTTAGTATTTATTACAATTAATTATATAATTATTATTGGTTTCATTGTGATTATTGTTATTATCATTATTATGCTTGTTTTTCGTATACGTATACGTTACGAAATCCCTTACAAAATTAGACATAAGGCATGTTAAGTGTTAACTCTTTTAATTTTTTCCACATCGATAAGTTGTCTGTTTGCATACAAAAATATTAAAAGTGCTACAAGTCAGTTTATTAATTTTCATGTTAAGTGTTAGGAACAAAAAAAGGCTTTTGATATTATTATTTTTTTTATTATCACACTCACAAGAACTTTTCCGTAAAAATTCCATAGTTATTTAAAAAGTAAATCCGTAAAGTTATTTCAAATGAATATGTAGTTAAATTACCAAAGAAATATATTTTTTACTTTTCTGTCTGTTATTCAATAAACAAAATAAACAAGAAACGGACTTTCGGCATTAGTTAAAATATTATATTTAGTATTGAAATAAACGAAATAAATCTATTGTTTTTACCGATTTTGTCAATTAATTTATTAACAGTAGAAAATAAACTAGAAACGAAAAGTAAGTAGTCCTTTTTTAACTGATTTTCAATTAATTTAATGTGTATATTCAGTAGTCTTTACGGAAAAAATATTGTGAGTGTATAGAAAACTGTGATTATAAGTAATTGATAATAATTTTAATTGAATACATTTTTGAAATCAATTTATTTGTAATGTAATGATTACATTTTTGTTATTATTACTTCTTAAAACCAATTATGTTTTTTCAATTACATGTAATTGTACAATATTTCACATTTTCCTATTACAATTACATGTAGTTAGTAACTGATATTATTTCAAATACAATGACATGTAATTCGTAATTGATATTTTTTCAGTTACAATTACATTTGTTTGTAATTGAAATTTTTGCTTCAGCTTAATTACATGTAATTGTAATTGAGTTTTTTAAATTACAATTACATATAACATGTGATTGAATGTGTAATTAATTACAAAATGTAATATTTAACGCCCATGTCTGTTTTAAAAGAAGAAGTAGTAAGTTTTGACAAAAAAAAAAAACATTTAACGTGAAGAATAGGAGTCAATTGACCTTAAAGTGACTGGTTAAAGAAGGACTTATCACAGGACTGGTATAATTTAATACTGAAGTGGGTTAAGCAGTGTCAATTGGCTTAAAATTACCAATCCTGTGACTGGTAAATGGAGGACATACCACTTAACCAGAATGGCTATTAACAAAAAAAAGCCAGTTGGCCAGAATTTTACCCATTGGAAGCTGTTTATTTTTCGTTTATTTTATACGACATGGCCCCTTTGCGACAGTCTTGTGGTATGCCCATCTTTGGTTAGTGCTGTGGCATGCCACTATGTGGTTTAAAGCAGGACAAATGACCCCCTCCTATGACAAGCCAATGTTAAAGTTGCCAGTTGTTTACATAGGGTAGGGTTTAGCAGAGGACCGGTCTCTGGCACGAAGGGACAAATCCTGTGGCACACGCAGGACCGGTCTCATTCCCCATAGGGTCTAAACAAAGGCAATTTCACAGTTAAAAAATCTTGTAAAAGGCCAAAACAAAACACTTTTTATAAAAAAATATTTTTTTGTCAATTACAATTGGCAACATTTTATTACCATTCGTCTAATCAATGCCAATTAAAAAAGTTTCATTGGTAATGTTAAACAATGCTAACAAATTAATTTTCATTGAAATAAAATGTTTCATAAATTAAATTCACGTTTTATCATTTCAATGACAGCGTTCTGTGGCAAAATTCCAATGTAAAAACTCATTGTATCCATTAATATTATGCACAAAATTCAATCATTGTATTTTATAACTTTATGATAGAGTTTCATATCATTCATTTTAGGAATATTTACATTATTTCTATAAGCCATTTCATAAGAATTGACTAAAGTCAATTCTTTTTCATGGATTAAATGAAGTGTATCCGACACACTTACAACTATTTCTATTTTGGAAAGCCTATTAAATAACACTGCGCAACTCGAAAAATAAAACAAGGGTAACGGCCACTGAGTACAGGCTGATTTAAATGGCGTACACAGTTCTTTCACTTATATGTCAGATTTTTCGTAAAATTGTATTAAATTTTGAATGTTTTAACGAAGTTTTTTTATAAGGTAATGGACCCCATTGTGGCTTGTTCCCTAATGAGGACCGCGGCTTTATTTGTTAATGCTATATATTAATTAAACATAAGTGATACTCAAATGTCGTTGAAGGTATCATCAATATTTCCCATTAAAAATTGAGAGAAAATATCTAATACAAGTTTGATATAATTTTTATTAAAAATTAAAAATTATGTTTTTTCGACCTTTAATTGTGCAATGAAAATGAAAATTATTCAAGTTCGAGGCCATACTCTACATTTCTTTATTAGGATATTGTCCTAACAAATAATCTATGGAGTTTTTGTTTTCAAATTTATTATTTGACCCTTTCAGGAATGTGCTGATAGATCTATTTCGGGTATTTTTTATTTTCGAAAGAGGTAACAATCCCACACAAAATATCAAACATTCATATAAACTAGTTTTCTCACTAAATGAGAACTAATATATATAACAGCTCGAAGTTAATGGTGATAATCCTCAACTTTCCAAACGTGTTCTGATGATGGGAACCTAGAAAATACCCGAAATAGATCTATCAACACATTCGTGAAAGGGATTATAATAATAAATTTGAAAACAAAAACTCCATAGAATATTTATTAGGACAATATCCTTATAAAGAAATATAGAGTATGTCCTCGAACTTGAATAATTTTCATTTTCAAAAGTTCTTGAACATAATTTTGTTGAGTGAGCCATTTAAGTTATCTTAATTTGCGATTTCGCACTGATACTTCTATAAAGCGATATTCTAAAAAAAAATTACTGAGATTTTTTTCTTATACCAATTTTTAGTAACTCTCAAAATATTACTTCAAATGCCCCAAGATGGTAATTTTCAGGACTCAACGATGTTCACTTATTTTCTTTTTTCATTGGCGTTGAAAGTTAAATTTAAGTTTTATTGAAATTTATTGAATTTTATTAAAATTAACAGATGTTAAAAGACGAGGAAAAGCAGCGTTATCACTTCTCCAGAATATATATTAGACTCGAAAGGTAAAGTCTCAGGTCAAAAACTTCATCAAAGAAATAAAAAATCAAAAAGAACAACCAACGCCGCGAAAGTATTTAGAAACAAATCCAAATCGACAGAAAATCATATATCCTCTTCACACTAAAATGAAGATTTTTGTATAATTTGACTAAAATCCACATCGACAGAATCGTATCGAATTTGATGCAATTAGATACAAATTTGTACAAATCCCATACAAATGTTTTTGTTTTACATATAATAACATCGAATTAGATATAGTTTAATATTTTGGATAAGAGTTGATAAATTACACTTTACTGTAAATATAGACGAAATAAAACTGAACCGTAATACTTTTTATGTTGAAAAAGCAGCCGTTTGGACATTTTAAACAGAAAAGTTTTACGAAAAACTAGATTTTTCTCAATTTTTTACATGAAAAATACAGATTTAAAGCTATTTTCTCTTAATCAAATTATTTTGCAGCATAGTGATATTATTCGCTATTTGGCCAAATAACCAAAAAAAAAAAAAATTTTTTATTTTATTTTGTTTGTTTTGAATCAAACAAAGTTAAAAATAAAACGTTTTTTAATGCCTCAACGTCTGACCATCACATCTATATAATTAAGGCATGCTGATTTCAATAGCAAAGTCCGTTTTCGAGTCAATGGAATAGTTTTCTTTCAAATTTGCTTTTAATTTCCGCTATATTAATATATTAAAGGCATTTTAGAAATCGCTGTCGGTGCGTAAGTTTTTTTTTACCAAATTGAACTGAAATAGTTTTTTTTATCATTAATACAATATTTGCCATTAGAAAACCCCTGGGGAGAATATTGTCCAAAAAAAGTTATCACCCTAATGTACAAACTAGGGTTACAAGTTTTTTATGCTAAATTTTTACCTATCAGCACGTAATGGGCAATAATGTATTAATAATAGAAATCGCTTTTCAGGGCATTTTGAAGCAAAAACCTCCCGCATAAAGTGCATTTACTTAAAATACATTGTTTTTAAGTTTTTAACATTAAATTTGTACAAGTTGACCAATAATACTGAACAACATATTTTAACTTATTGTGTCCGTTTAAGTTCGATACGCATCGTTATTGTCTAATGACGTTAAAATTTTAGCTTAATAAAATTGCGTTACTCTAATAGTAGGTAGCTAAAATTTGATAAATGTAACCCTAGTGCAAACAGAAGCTTTCGACTTCTAATAACCTGATTTAAAAAATGAATATGATGCTTTAAATAATTATACGAAATTTAATATGAGTCTTAATGCAGTTTTATCAGAGAAATTGGCACAGCTAATTACATAAGTTTGCATTAGTTCAATTTTAACCAGATTAAATTACATCCGAATAACAGCGCGATATAATTTAATCCGATTTTAAATAGATGTATAAATTTATATCTGAACTGCTCTAATATATACAAAATAATCTATAGTTGTATCCGGTTTTTTTATTTTAAAACTTCATTACAATCCGAAATATTTTCAGAAATAATTAACGTCAAATACAGGTTTTGCTTCAACGTTATTACTCCTTTTAGACTTTAGCCACTTGAAAAAAGTTTACGACTTTATAATTTGAAGCAAATTCCTTTCCATTTTTACATTTTCTTTTATTCAACAAATTTTCTTAAAATTACCTAAAAAAAATAAGTTCTTTGAGAAAAAAAAACCTTGAAAATGAAGATATAATGAAAATGAAGATTTTATGGAGTTTAGTAACTTACACGATAGAATAACAAACACGGAAAAAACGTCGAAACTTAATTTAGCTTTTTACATTTAAAAAATCTAAAACTAAATTAAAAACTCCTAATGTTACAAATAATAATGTTACCCCAGAAATTGGGGTACATTTTGTGTATACAAACTGAGATATGCAATTAATTGTACTACTTATTTTATTAATGTAATATATATTTATATCCAAAATATGATTAACAAATTTTATAATGTGAATCTAAATGGTGTAATATACAATTTTATCCAAAATTAAATTGTGTTTTTTTTTCAAATATAATGTAATATCTAAATATATATTATTTAACGTCATTATTATTTGTATAGCGTCATTATTAATTGGTATATTTATTAGTATTATTAGGATATATATATTTAGGATATACTAATCCTAAATGCAATATACAATTATATATTGAGCGAGATGCGATAAGATGCAACTATATATGATATATTAAAATTTTTCGATGAAATTAATTTTATACATGAATTTGTATAATTATGTCCGGTTAAATACACTGGCAGACAAAATAAAATAATGTATTATTTTATGCAAACATTTTAACTCGGGAAATTACAGATTTATAACCGTCCAGAAAACTACGTATTTTTTATTCGTGAACTCAAAAGTTTCAGATTTTGCAGTCAAATTAAAATATCCTATATAAATGGCCTGACACTTGCAATGAAGCTTTTCCGATGGGTTCCCTTTGAACTTAATAAAATTCGGATAGATGATAAAGGATCAACAAAATATGATAAACGTATTTTTCAGCTGCCCAATCCCATGTTTAAAAGTGGCGGTGAAATTTAACACATATTTGTATGAAAATATGTTTAAATTTTAGGAACAGCGCTAAAATACTCGAGCTATGTCGTGGACCCAGGCTGCCACTTATTTGAATAATTTTAAATATTGGTGAACTAATTATTCACTATTTTTTTTCTTTTTCAAATATCCGACTTTTTTTTTGAAGTTTGGAGAAAGCCCATAGGGCTTTTACTCCATGTCTTGTATTAACAAAATCGGAAATTTTCCAAGGAAGCGTTTAAGCTCACTAGTGTGATTGTAATCTGAAAGAAATAATGATAAAGAAAAAAATATACAATTGGAAAATTTAAAAATATAACTGACATCGTCCAGGTCTTATTTAAACTAAATTATGTATTTCCAATTCACTTTAATTTATATTTTTCAGATGCTTTTCAGGCGTTCTTGTGTGTTTACCCTTCATTTTAACTTTTTTGTCAATAATTAAAATTTTCTTTAATAAACTTTTTAAATAAAAATCCTTTAAAATTTCTAAAAAAACGACATAATTATAACACAAAGACTAATTTAGCTGCTTAATTTTAAAATGTCGCATTTGTTTACATTTAGTCTAAAAAAAATTGTGAAAATGTTAGTCAAATTGGACCACGTTAATACATAATGCATATCGATCAAAGTTTGAGGCTTAAATGTATTTCGAAACATTAAAAAAAAAATAGGCTCTGTGTGCTAAACACCAGTCAGTCCCTTTAATGGATTTTGAGATATCTATCATAAAAAATTCTGAAAAGTATATTACCAGGTGCGTGCGTATCAAATTAAATTAAAATAAAAAGATTGCACTGTAAGTAAATTATCAACTTTTGAAATGACACTACAGCACACGTAAACTTAAGTTTGGGTCGTAGTGGTATCTCCGTTTTAAAAGATTATGTCAAACTACACAGAAAAACTTATAATAACAACATAGAAAAAATGCAAAAATTTTAAAAAATCGCCAAAAATTAAAAAAAATCGATTATAGTAAAAATTCGCGCATTTTAGTTTTGGCGATTTTTTTTTTCAATTTCAACAATTTTGTTTTTAACAGTTATATTAGTTTTTTGTTTTTATATACATCGAGATTATTTTTATGTTATTTTCAATTTATAGCGAGCATTCAACCTCCGTATATTTACAAAAATAAAGCAAATCAAACATATTAGCTAGGTTGATACTAGTATTTCGATCTGGCTAAAGATCTCATCAGAACCCGAGGTTTTAGAAAAGTTAGAGCCTCCATAATAGGCAGAACTTTAACAAAAAACATATTAATAATCAATTTTGCTCCATTCTTGTCTTCTTAGTAATCAAGCACGTGGTTAGGTCTTTTAAATTTAGAGATTTTTTTTGAATTGAGGCGTTGTTTTTAGTTTCGGTAATTTTTTTTAAATGTCTGCAATTTTGAGGACTGTTTTTTTTTTAAATTTTTGCAATTTTTTTTTTCCAATTTGGCGGTTTTTTCAAATGTTTCCGATTTATCAAAATTTGGCAATTTTTTTTAAAATTTTGGTGATTTTTTAAAATTGTGGCGATTCGTTTTTAATTTAATCAATTTTTTCCTCATTTTTCGGCTATATTTTTTTTTTTATTTAATTTAATTTTTAAATAGTATCTACTAAAAATTTGTTTGAAATAAAAAACAATATTAAATTAAATTTTTAATAGATTTGAATAAAACTACAATTGAAAATAATACCAATTAATTAGTTACAAATTATTTTAATTGTTACTACAATTTCCTTAATAGGTCCGATTTCAATTAAACTTTTAACTGAATTAACAAATATTTTAATTAAAACTCAATTTTTGTTTTTTCTGTGAAGACATATTTAATTTTTAGTTTGTATTGTCTCATGCAATTTTTTGAGTATATTTTAAGGCAAAGACATCGGAATCTCTTATGAAATTACTTTATTTATTGCTTTTTTTGTCGAAAATCGACTCTAACAATCAGGCACGTAGCTAGGAATTTGTTTCGGGGGGGGCTTTCCGATTTTTTATTTTGATTATATATATTTTTTTTGCACACTAGAGTAACAGCTTTTTTTTTTTTTTTTTGTTTGCTAAATTTTTACCTACACGTGATGGGCAATCATGTATTAATAATAGAAATCGCATAAAGTGCATTTCCTTAAAATGCATTTTTTCATTTTTTACTTATTGTGTTCATTGTTTTGCGAATTTTGATGTCTATATCGCGAAACAACGCTTAAATCTGCTTGATCACAGTCCGCGAAACACGTCAAATTTGAAAACGTTTGTGTACTTTAAGTTGGATATGCATCGTTATTGTCTAATTACGTTAAATTTTTAGCTAAATATTAATTTTTAGTTTAATTAAATAAAAAAAGAATTTTGCGGAAAACTTTTTGAAAACCGCGAAAAATAAAATTACTTTATAATTTTATGTGCTAGTATTCGTCTAGGGTAGCTAAAACTTGATAAAAGTTAAAAAACGTAAAAAAGTTTCAACTTCTAATAACCCGATTAAAATGAATATGATGCTTTATATAATCATACGAAATTTAATATGAGTCTTAATACAGTTTTATCCGTGAAATGGGCATAATAATTAAATAACATCCGAATAATGACGCGATACAATTTAATACGATTTTATATAGCGGTATAAATTTCCAGTTTTTGATTTTAAAACGTCACGAACATTCGAAATATCTATTAATCCTTTTAGACTTTAGCCGCTTGCAAAAGGTTTACAACTTTATAATTTGTAACAAATTCCATAGCATTTGGAAATTTTATTTATAATAAAATTGTGTTTTTTATATATGATATAATATCAAAATATATATTATTTTGCAGTGTCTAGGTATATAAATATAACGTAATTTTTCATTGGATTAGTTTTAGCGTATTCTTAATGCAATATTAAATTTTTTATACGAAATTAATTTTGTATATGAATTTATATAATAATGTCCGGTTAAATGCACTGGCAGACAAAACCTTATAAGTGTATATAAAATAATGTATTATTTTATGCAAAAGTTTTAACTCGGGAAATTAAAGATTTATAACCGTGCAAAAAACAAATTAAAAGCAAATATCCTATATAATTTGCCTGACACTTACAAGAAAGCTTTTCCGATGGGTTCCCTTTGAAATTAATGAAATTCGGATAGGTGATAAAGCAGCAAAAATATATGGAAAACGTATCTATTTTTAAAATTGGTGGTGAAATTTAACACATCTTTGTATGAAAATATGTTTAAAGTTTAGGAAATTTAGACTTATTTAAAAACAGCGTTAAAATGCTCGAGAAAACACACATTTTGAAAACCATTTTGACACTATGCCGTGGACCCCGGTTGCCACTTATTTGAATTATTTTAACAAATTATTCACTATTTTTCCCCTTTTTCATATATCCGACTTTTTTTAAGATCGGGGGCTATACTTCATGTCGTGTATTAAAAAAATCGTAAATTTTACAAGCAAGCGTGATTGTAGTCTGAAAGAAATAATAATAAAGAAAAAATATAAAATTGGAAAATTTAAAAATATACCTGACATCGCCTAGATCTTATTTAAACTAAATTATGTATTTCGAATTCACTTTGATTTATATTTTGGTCAATTTCAAACGCTTTTCAAATTGTCTTTAATCAATTTTTTAAATAAAAACCCTTTAAAATGTCAAAAAAAAACTACATCGTTATAACACAAAGACTGGTTTAGCTGCTTGATTTTAAAATGTCGCATTTCAAGGAGCGCCGATAGAAATTTCTTTACATTTAGTCTAAAAAAAAATTGAGAAAATTTGAGTCACATTGGACCACGTTAACACATTATGCATATCGATCAAAGTTTGAGGCTTAAATTTGTTTCAAAAAATTAAAAAAATATATGAGATATCGTAATACATATCGTAAAAAAAATACTGAAAACTATGTACCCAGATGCGTGCGTAGCAAACCAAACTTAAATAAAAAGATTGTGGTATAAGTAAAGTAACGACTTTTACGGCACAAGTAAACTTAATTTTGAGTCTTAGTGGTATCTCTATTTTAAGATTATGTCAAAATACACAGAAAAAATCACTGTCAAAAAAATTTCAAATAAACTTTTGTTCGATTTCAAACTTACTTTCAATTAACTGATTAATTGAAAATTAATTTCAGTTTTTATAACGTATAATAACAACATTGAAACATTTTTTAAGTTTTAGCATTTTTTTTTTTCAAATTTTGCGATTTTTTCAAATGGTCTCGATTTTTTTAAATTTTGGCGATTTTTTTTACAATTTTGGTGATTTTCGTTAAAATTTTGTAATTTTTGCCAATAGTAAACAATATTCAATTAAATTCTTAATAGATGTGAATAAAACTATATGTAATTGAAAATAATATTAATTAAATAGATACAAATTATTTTAGTTGTTACTACAATTGCATCAACACGACCGAATTCAGTTAAACTTTTGCTGAATCAACAAATATTTTAATTAGAACTCAATCTTAGTTTTTTCTGTGTAGACATATTTAATTTTTAGTTTGCATTGTCTCAAGCAATTTTTTGATTATATTTTAAGTCAAAGACTTCGAAATCTCTTATGAAATGATTTTATTTATTGCTTTTTGTCGAAAATCAACTCTAACAATGATAGACGGCCATTTGCAGGCGATGTTTTCTAACGAAATTTTAAGATTCGAACCATATAAAACTATTTCCTATTTGATCCAAGTCAAAAATAAATATTTTCATATTAAATTTATCAATAACATTGTTACTTTCTAACGAATTGTATTAAGTTTTTAAATTTGTCAAATCATTTCGGGGGGGGCTCTAGCCCCCAAGCCCCCCCCCTAGCTACGTGCCTGCTAACAATGATAGCCGATCATTTACAGGCAATGTTTTCTAATGAAATTTAAAGATTCTAGCCATATAATACTGAACTAACAGGTATTTCCTATTTGATAAAAGTCATAAATAAATTATTTTAAATTAAATTTATCAATAACATTGTTACTTCCTATCGAATTGTATTAAGTTTTTAAATTTGTCAAATCATTTTACACTTTCTCGCTTCCAAACCATGCCATGCACAAAATATTTTATAAATTTGGTTTTCTATCAAAATAGCTGGACTTCTTATCGAAATAGCTGGAACTATATATTTATCCATAAACTTGGGATATAATTTTTGAACAATTTTAAAGAAATTTTCGAAGGGGATGGATTTTTATCCGAAAAATTAGGATATGAAATATTCAAAATTTTATTTTTTCTTGTGTCATATTTGCGCAAAACCGTATAATTCACTATTCAAGAGTTCCAGGATACTAAAAAAATTTATTTGTATATAAAATGATTACAAATTATTTACTTCTGATGCTCTTAAATATAAAACATCAGAATTTTCCAAATTAAATCTTCTTTAACTACAGTAAAAGCATGGGTATGAAATTCGGGATTTTTCATTTTAAGACCGTTAAAAATATTTTATATCGAATAAAATCTGAAAAAAATTTGTCAAACACTTAAATAAAATTAAAAAAAAAAACCAGAGAAATGTAATTTGTCTTTTTAAGCTATTTTATTTTTTTTTGGGTTTTTGAGCGCTAGTGTAAATTTTTGTTAAGATTTTCTGGCTTTTAAAAATATTGACTTTGTTGTTTTTTAGTGTTTTTAAAACCTTTTACACTTTTGGTTTCCTCCAGTCTTTTTAATGACAATTATATTGCAGAGTTTAACATATTTTTTGTTAAATTTTTTGCCGTTTATTGCTTTTTCGCATCGAAACATTTAAACTTCTGTAAATCTAAAATTCCTAGAAGTTTTTACAGATTTTTATTACACAAAATAGCCTCTGTTTTAGAGGAATATGGTTGATTCATGATTTTTCCTGTTGAAAAATGAATGAGATCTTTTTCTGTTTATCTTTTTTTAGAACAATTGACAAATTCTGGAATTGATATGCATAATTATGCATATTCTGCTCTTGTTTTTGCATATTTCGATCAAAAAAAAATTTTATTATTGATAAAAAAAATCTTATTTTTGATAAAAAATAATCTTAATTTTGAGCATATTTTAGTACTTTTTAGAACAAAAGCATATTTTTTAGCGATTTTTATTAAATTTAGTTTTTAGTTATCGAACAATTTTATGCTTCTGTTGGCAATTAAATTAATTTCTCAAAGTTTTTCCAACTATACTGAAAAATAAGTATTAAAATACAAATTCTTAAAGAAAATGTGTGTTTTAAGAGCAAATTTTCAGTTTCTAGTGCATTTTTTTTTTATATATCACCCTCATCACCTGGATTATATATACACGTTTTTACTCGGGTTATCACACTTTATGATATATTATTCGTTTGGACCCTACAGCGTTATTCTAAAGCCATGTCCATCGTGGGCCCCTTTCCCCACGTATTTGCAATAGTTATATAATGTTATAAGTAATTTACAGCCTTTTAAAAAGTGTTCGCTAGATGAGCATTTTCAGTTACATTGAAAATCGTTTTATATCTTTTTTATGTATATTTGATGCGACAAGAAAATTATAAAGCCAAAATATGCTTTGGAATATTCCACTTTTTTCTTTCTTCTTTTTAATATGGCCCAAAACAAGGTAGTAGCTCACATTAGCGAACATTCCCTCATGTATTAAATACCTGTACATCAATAACGGTTGCCATATCCACATAAGAAAGTGTCATGATCGTAGTATTTATTTTATTTTTGATTCACAGTAAATGGAACATCATTTTAACTCATACGATTAATGGCAAATTAGAATACAAAAAGACGAGAAAGCCACAACATATACAGAAGAGTAACTTATATATTTAATTTAAATTTAATTGAATTATTTGATAAATTATTATTTTGTATGTTAATATTTGAAATTGATTGGTGTACTCTGATTATAATATTTCTCTTCATCACTAAACACAATTATCACATCATCACTTGTATCTGTAGCATGTGCTCATATTTGTAAGTAATGCAAGTACGCTTTGAATTCTCTTATGATTCTAATACTACGATATTTAACAGCGTATTTTTCTAAGGCATTATTATTATTATTTGAGAACTGACAAATTTCAATGATTAAACTCCGTTGATAGCTAAGTAAGAACTAACCACTGACTGAAAATGTTTGCCATCTAACACCAACGGCATGAAAGAATAACAACAGTAACTCAAACTACACCAAAGAACAACAATAGAGGATACAAAAAAAAAAAACAAAATACGCAAACAACCGAACCAACCCATTGCTGGGCTAACAGAAGGTAAAGATGTACAAAAGAGCGACACGATCTCATGGAGGTCTCGCAGCGCGTAAAGTCGGCAATGTGAGCAAATTCATCAAGCCAAACAACATGTGCTCGCTAGCAGTATTTCTGCAAGGTCCAAAGTTTCTATACGACTGGTACTACAGCAAACATTCATCCATTTATCCATCCGTATTTTTGTAACTTGTGTTCTTTCGTTGGTTTGTTTGTTAATTTTAAACATGGATCTATTTATGTTGAACTTTTATAAATACGTTTTTTTTTTGTTGTAGTTTAGTCTCTTCGTATGCAAGTAAAAACCGTATGAATTGAATTGCTGCCAACAGTTATAATTATAATGACATGGATGGATGGAATAAAATGCCTTTAGCAACTTCGGTAGCTATGCGATTGGTGGTTGTAAACACGAGTTAATAGTTTGTTTAAAAATGGAGACATTATATTCCTTAAATTATTTATAGTACATACATACAATTATATACTATATACCTACACTGCGTTGCATAACTATAATTACAAAGGATTTTTGCTATATTTTCTAATACTACAAACATTTTTCTGAAACGTATAACTGTCTTTAAGAGTGAGATAACTGATATCATATTGTGTTAAATTTAAGAGATTACCTAATTGATTTAAGAGAAAAATTGTGTAATAATATTTTGTTAGTGTTTCATAATTATAATAACATTTAATGGTAAACAAAGAATAATAGCAAATAAAGAAAAAACAAAGAATTATTTTTGTTTTTCTGTTCAATTTGCCAATAAAGTACGGTGTGGTTCATATCTAAGTGGCTTTGAAAAACATTAAATTTCAACCTATTTAAAAAGCGGCTTAAATTTTCGGAAAATCGCTAGAAAAATAAACCGTTCACATGTGGTTGTCACAAATTTTACAAATACTCCGAGTGGTTATGGTACAAATAAAACAGGCGGTCCGAAAAAAGTTTTGTGATCGGGGCCAGCGTAAAATAATCAACTGTGCCAACAACTCAATGAAGAGTCTCAATCAGATAATCGATGAATGTAAGGTAAATGTGTCCAAATCAACCATAAGTAGGTTCTTAAAGGATTCCCAGAGAATTACTCGCCAAAAACTAATGTCTGTGCCAAGGTTATTACCCCGCCACAAAGCTGCTCGACTTGAATTTACAAACCAACTGGAGAAAGGTAAGTCAATAATCGCCGTTGTTGGTAGAACGGTTTAAACAAACATTTCTGTTAAAATTGATTTTTTCTGATGATAGTATTGGAATGGCCCGCATGTTCTCCGGATCAAAGCCCCATTGAGAGTATTTGGGGAGTATTAACCCGCAGAAAACCGTCAAAAGCATTTTTCATCAAAAAGAAGCAGTTATTGATGTTAACAGAAGGTAAAACTTCGAATAAATCTGGTAGACAGTATATCTGATTTAATTTTCAAGTTGAATAAAAAAAGGAGCTGATGCTTTAAAATAATTTTATTAAACTTTTGCAAATTTTGATAAATTAAGTTTTTGATTTTGTTATTCATTTTTAAATAGTAAAATAAGAAATAGATGAATTGCTTTTTTGTTAAATATTAGTAATTTGCCATTGGTTTTACATTTATGCCGGTTAAACTCTTAAATTTGTTTTTACCTTACAAAATTTACTGAAATTAATGCGTAATTATAGTTTTGCAACGCAGTGTACATATGTTATTATTTTTGTTTTTAAAATGTAAATCTATGTTGCCAAGTATTTTTTTACAAATCCCCCTAAATAGTAAAGAAATATCTTTACAAAAAAAATTACTAAAAAAAATCCCACTAGAAATAATAACCAGTAAAATGAGATAGTTTCTACGCTTCTATTTCAAATTCTATTAATAAATATGTTAAATCAATCTAACTTCGTTAGATTTTAACGGGATTCTTCCGTTTTTCTAGTCAACATCTGAAATTAATTTTTATCTGTGCACTAAAAAAAGTCAATTAAGTCAGCAACATTTTTGCTGGAAGAATCCTTACAAATTGCTGATATGTATCAGCAAAAAAAAATATAAATTTAGCAAAAATGTTGCTAAATTTATTAAACTTTTTGCTGATATTAACTAGCAATTTTTCTGCAAGGATCCACCTAGCAAAAATGTTGCTGACTTTACTGACTTTTTTTGTGTACCGTAAAGTGACAATAATATCACCAACAAGCTGAAACAAATGTGAAATGTACACTCTAATTAATTTCTGTTGAATTTTACCATCATAACTATAAATACACTTAACTTAACATATCAAAAATTACAAAAATTTAAGACGCAGTTTTAATAATGCGTGAGGCCTCCTTTTTTTGAATCATCTCGAAAATTCGATCAGACAGACTGTCTACCAGATTTATTAGAAGTTCTTCCGTTATAGATTTCCACGCATTAATAACTGCTTCTTTTAGATGAAAGACGCTTTCATATTGACGGTTTTATGGGTAAACTCGATGGGTTAATACTCCCCAAGTTTTCCTAATGAGGTTTTGATCTGGAGAACATGCGGGCAATTACAATACTCTTATATTTTGTGATGACAGCCAAGATAAATTTATATAGGTAGTGTTACTAGAACAACAACTACAACAAACAACTACAAACAATACAAAAACAAGAGGCATTTTGTTGTTGCGTACAGTACAAAGAAATGTCAAAAGCATGTAAGAAATGTCAAAACCAGGTAAGAGGAAGATAAACAGCTGGGCTACTAGCACTACCTTATATAAATTTATCTTGATGACAGCCATTCCTTTGTCTGACGACTTTCATGTACAGAGGCATTGTCTTGATGGAAAATGAATTCTTCTTCGTTGTTATTTTCAATAAATGGCATCATCAATTTATGTTCCAATATTGTAATGTACTCAGAAGAATTCATTCTAGTGCTTGGAAATGCCAAATCAAACATGCCGCCGAAGCAACAACCGTCCCAAATCATAAGGACCTAGCTCCTAAATTTTTTTTGGAATAGCTGTTTAAACCATCTGGACCATCAATATTAAACTTTTTCTCATTACCTTTAAAAGAAATGTATGTTTAAATCATTCTGCCACTTGGTTTGGTATTAAATAATTTCTTATTAAAATATCGATCTACTCCCTCTACAGTAACAGAAAAATCTCCAAATGATTTGATTTTTATAAACAAGAGAAATACACTATTATCGGAGGGTTTGAGAAGAGAAAATGAAAATGTTGATTATAAAGATATTATCCATGTGGCTAACAAAAATCATTTCAATAAAAAGCTACAGTTATTAAAAATAATGTATTTGATTCAGGTCAATGGATATCAGCGCACAGCACATGTGTCCCAATTGAGAATAGATAAACCAAGGTCAAATAGTAGTACATTTTTCCCAATATCTAATAGAACAAGAATTGAGTAGGGAGCAAGAAAGAGGAAAAGATCAGAGTCCGTTGAGCCAGAATATGTTCTACGTAAATCGAAACAAAAGAGAATCGATTTAAATGATTTATAATCGTACTCTCTTATATAATGAAGGGAAAAGTATTGGCGGGTTAGTCTCTGTGCGTTTCATTTAAGAAGGACAATTAGAGATAATAACTGTTTTAGTTTCAATTATTATTGTTTTTCATATTATTACTATTATTATTATTGTTTAATTGTTATTATTGTTATTATAATTATTATTGTTATTATTATTATTGTCATTAAAACAAATTTAAGTATAGGTATTATTTTAAGCTAAGTGGGGGAAATGTTATGTATGTATGTAAGTATTAGCAGTAAGTCTTAGTATACTATCTCTTTTATAGGATAATTAATAAAGAGTTAGTCTTAAGCCAACCACCAAAGCTAGTGTTTCATTTAAACATATCAGTACTGAATCCAAATCTTTTGTCAGAATCACTCTCCAGCATCAGGCTTTTTGAATTTTTAAGAAAAAGCGTTATCAAAAATATATTTCACACAAAATGCATGGAAATATTTAATTTTAAATGCGTCCGGCTTAAATGCGTTACCCGCTTAAATGAATCCCTTAGGCTGAGTTAAATTCGTAAATTCGGAACGAAATTGAACTTTAAATGCGTTTTTAAAAATATAAAAAAGTACATACAGTTTTTAAAAAAAAAAATTTAAACACAAAATTATTTTAAGAACTTAACTTATTTTAACTAAAATTCAGAAAACGAAGAAAAAAATGTCTTGAAAGGAAATAAATACATTTTCTTAAGCTAAAAATGTGTAGAAAAATTTTACTTGCCCGGTTAGAAACATAGTATAGTATATGTATATGTAGTATATGCATCCATTTATGAACATGTATGAACTCATTCATGCTCATATATGAAGTGATTGGAGATCATACATGACCGATTACCACCGTGTATGATCCATATATGTTCATACAAAAAAAGCTACTAAAAATTAGTTAAAAATTAGCATGCTGAAAAAGCTGGTGAAATTAGCTGATTTTGAAAATGAAAATTATTCAAGTTCGAGGCCATACTCTATATTTATTTATTAGGATATTGTCCTAACAAATAATCTATAGAGTTTTTGTTTCCAAATTTATTAATTGACCACTTTCAGGAATCTGTTGATAGATCTATTTCGGGAATTTTCTAGATTCCCATCATCACAACACGTTTTGAAAGAAGTGACAATCCCATGCAAACATCAAACATTCATATAACCTAATTATCCCACTAAATGAGAACGAATATTTGAGCTCGAAGTTAAAGATTATCACCATTGATAAAAAATAAATTGAAAAAGGTCCAAAAAACATAATTTTTATTTTTAATAAAAATTATATCAAACTTGTTAGCTGATTTTTTTAATAAATATTAGTAATAAAAGAATAAAAAAATAAATCTGTTGAATGTTTAAATATTTAGGTATATTTGAGCTTAATTTTAGTTAATTGAAAGTAACAAAATAACTTGCTAAAATCAGCAAAAACTTTTACTAAATATTAGTGGACAAAAAAATCCTTAAAAAAGTGAAATTTATAAAGTTTGGATGAAAGTCTGCAAAGTAAACTGTTATTTGCATTCTATAAAAATTGAGGTAAAAATATAAATATTACCGTTTTTGTTTGTTATTTTACAAACATTTAGTAAAAGTTTTTGAATTTTACAGAGTAAAATGTTATTTTCAATTAACTAAAATCCATATCGAATATAAATAAAATTTTGTAAAGTTAACAGATTTATTTTTTGCTGTTCTCATTTTATTAATATTTAACAAAAAATCTGCTAAATTAAGCAGTTTTTTTACAGGGTAATTTTGAACTAATTATTAGTAGCTTTTTCTATTTTTACAGGTTTATTTTTATGAGGGTAAGAGTTCATATGTGAACATATATATAAATATTACCTCAATTTTTGTTAATGCACACAGATTATGTTCCTCATATGAACATATTTATTTAAATATGTCGATTTTCAACAGTGTAAAGAAAAATAATTCAATTAAATGCGTATTTTACTCATTACTGCGATATTTTTTAAATGCTCTGCATGTTTAATTTGGCATTTAAGCCGGAAATACAGTACATCAGCTTAATGAATTTTACTGATTTCATTTCATTGATTAATGGCAATAATATTAAATTTCATTACCATTAGTAATGCATTAATTAAAGGAAACAAATTACAATTAACAGATAAGATTTTTGAAAAACTAATGGTGAATATCGATAAAGTCAGGGCTTCACAGGAGCATAATACAAATAGGAAATATACCGAGAGATTAATTTTTTATAAACAAACACAGGGTGCCCGATAATGGAATGAAAAATTGGTCCAAAATGGAACGATATGGAATGAAACGGTGAACAAGTGGAATCGGAACACTTAATAAAGGGTCCGCCATCTAACGTTTTTTTTTTCAACTAGTGCTTATTTCGTGAATGGTAACACTTAGCTCATGTCTGATTTGACAGATAATTAGTTTTATCCTTCCGCTGAACGAATATGGTTGTGTATACGCTTCAACAACGCTGGGAAATATTGCGACATTACTTTGAAAATCATGGTAATGTTGCAGAATGTGTGCGAAAAGAATGTGTGAAGCTCATTTTGATCTTAGCGGGTATGTAAACAAGCTAAATTGTCGCATTTGCGGCACAGAAAACCCGCACGCATACATTGAAAAGCCGATACACCCGAAACGAGTCACTGTTTGGTGCGGATTTTGGTCCAGAGGCATAATTGGGCCATTTTTCTTCGAAAATGAGCAAGGAGTGGCCGTTACAGTCAATGGCGATCGTTATCGGGCCATGTTGAACGAATTTTTGTTCACAAAAATTGAAGAGGAGGATATTGGCAACATTTGGTTTCAACAGGACGGCGCTACGTGCCACACAGCCGAAGCTACACTCGATGTTTTGAGCACTGTTTTTGAAGATCGCATTATCAGCCGCAGAGCTGATGTCGTTTGGCCACCTCAGAGCTGCGATTTGACACCGTTGGACTATTATTTGTGGGGTGCCGTCAAAGATAAGTGTTACGCCAACAAGCCAGAGACAATTGACGCTTTAAAGGACAATATTCGTGAAGCCATTGGTGAAATACAGCTGCACACAATCGATAATGTGCTTAAAAATTGGACCGATCGTGTAGGCTACTGCATTGCCAGCCGAGGCAGCCATTTGAATGAAATTATTTTCCATTATTAACCGGAAGGATTGTACTTTCAAATCAAAAAAGAAATTTGAGAAAATATTCAGTAGTTTTTTTTTTTATAGCATTTTCAAAATAAATAAAGTTATTTGGCTGACCCTCTACATTATCAGCATTATCGGAACGTGTTCCTTCGGTTAAATTTTGCAAACATTTTGTCCGCTCTGCGATATCTCGCTCATTTATCGATTTAGCAATATCTCGCTTATTTATGGCCAGTATTTGCGAAACTAAGCGAGATTGGCAAAACGGGCAACATTTTTGTTGCACATGAGTATTAATTTACCCTTTTATACAAATAGGTAAGGTCCTAGAAAGACCCCTAGAGACCAATTTGTTTACCCAAATACGTACTTGACAATACCAATTTAGTCACTCCGATAATAAAATGGAACATTGGTCTAAAATGGAACGATATGGAATGAACCGGGGAGCGAGTGGAATCGGAACACTTAACACATTTGAATTATCGGAATCATATCGATCTCCGTTTCATTCCTATGTAAAGCAATTTACACTTCACTTTTTTTTTTTGTAAACAAATGCTTTTTTTGCTTAATTGTAATTTGTTTTTTAGGCATAAGTAAGAGTTCATTAGTATTAGTAGGACAGATGGTAATGCCAACAAATTTCATTACAATTAAATGGTAATGAAATTTTTTTGGCATTAGCATTAGTTGCAATGCTAATGAAAAAATCCCAAGTATGATTAAAACGTTTTATGTATCGTTTAAAGCTGCTCAATACCATATGTATTGCTAACTTTTTTAATTGCGGTAAACAAACGATATAGTTGCTGTTCCAGCGAATGGTACGTATTTTGAGGATTTGCTTGGCATACCTGTTGCTCTGAAAGACACTTGCAGATGGTTTAAAGAGGTATTCGGGAAGTGGACGACTATTGGCAATGTCACAACACCACACAAAATCTTAGTCAAATTGAAAATAAAATTTTACCATCTCTATATAAAAATAAAAATCAAAAATTTTTCCTGGATCCGAGCCTGACGTTAGGGACTTAGAAAACAAAAAAAAAAACCGATTGAAAATCGGTCCATCCGTTAATACTCTACAGTGGCACCCGATTTTCAATATGCTATTCAAGTAAGTATCGCCAGAGTAGTATAAAGGGCAAGGAGTCTGTTTAACAAGCTGTAAAGGTGAAATATAAAAAAAAGAAATTGAGAAGAGTGAACTCCTTAATGATAAATGTAAAGGTTTGTATAAAATAAATATGGCACTACTCTTTTGTTCTGTTGTGGAGGGATATAAAAATTGCACAATGTGGCCAACACATTATAAACTATTTTTCACATTTCTTGGTTGTGCAATAAGAATCAAAACCGTTTTGATTCTTTCCAATATATTGAACAACCTTCCAATATGACATACACACAAGTAATATTTTGCACAATAGCAAAAGTTGCACACAAATATTGCGTAGTGTATGGGTACCTTAACTTACATTAAAGTGTCGTAATTTTTCATAATTTTGCAAAAGTGTACAACATCTAAATGTTATCCAATCTTCTTGAAATTTGGCATATATTACTATTGAATTACTGAGACTGGAAATATTTTACATTTCATGGTTTGCCTTAGAAAATAAAACACCCTAAGGGACATGCTTGAATGTTTATGAGAGCATGTACAAACCATACGTAAAACCTTTTTTGTCCATACATTTAAATTTTTAGCCATGTTTTAAATTTAAAAATCAATTTGAGTTGTTAAAGTTGATTTTTTGAGAAAAAAAAAACAAATAATAAATTTTAATAAGGAATTCTAACTATGTAACATCGTTATAAGATAACATTGGTTAAGTGATTTTTTGAAATTAAAATGAACCTTCATCCCTCTCGCTTACAGAAAAGCGAGAGGGACATTTTCCGGCTAGAGCTAGTCATTTTATTTTTATATAAAACAAAAATGGTATCTAGCCATTTTTTCTTACACGTTTTGCAGTTAATTTCACACAAATGTGCTTCAATTTTTACGATTTTCAAAAATTTTTTACAACATTTTCAATGCTCGACAAGTGAATTTCACATTACATTCGATTTAAAATTATGTTCTTTTTATTAAAATTTACCGAAAATATTTAAGAAATTACAAAAATGTTTAAGTTTAAATAGTACTTTTGTTAAATTCGTATAAAAATTCATTATTCTTAATAATTTACATTCAAATTATTGAGTTTTAGTGTCATTTTCTGAATTTAGCCATTTCTAGATATTTTTCTTCGTAATCTAGCCATTTTTCACTTCAAGAGTTGGCAACCTTGCTTTTGAGACATCGCAGGCAAACATAATATAGCGAGTAAATAGTGCGGTAATGAGTTGAAACCCTGTTTTTCTGGGAAGGAGAGGTTATAATCGTCCTTATTGTGGTTATCGTAGTCGAATACGAGAGTTAGCCCAATTTGCAGAAAAGTTGGCAAAAGCACAACTTTAAAATTTTTCTTTATTGAATTGATCATAAAGGTAGTTTCACAATACTGGAGTACTCTACGCTACAAAGTGGATTTTGTTTCTTTCTATTTTTTCTCTAAATATTTTTTCTATTATTCTATTTCAATTTTTCTTGAATTCAATATGTAGCAATTGAATTTCCATATGCACAAATGCATTTTGTATGAATTCTTAATCACACCGAATATTGCCTTTCCAAAAGTTCATATATACGATTGACGCTTTCAACTGGATGGTAGCACAAATACGAACATTTTTAAAAACCGTATTCGAAACCGGTTTTTTAAGTTTGATTTTTTAATGAAACCAAAACCGATTTTTCAAAAACCGTCTCAAAATTATGTTAATTATTACTGCAAAACTCCAAACGAAACGCGAATCTTTTTTGGTTACATTCAGTTAATTTTTATTCGATAGATACGCTGCAGAAATATTTGCGTTAAACAATTCAAGACTGGAAGACGAGTTTCCTATTTTTTCATGAATTGTATAACTTCACACAGAGAACAGATTCGTGGTGATAACCGAATTTAGGTAGTTACATCTACTATCACATTATTCGGTTACATCTACCGACATCCGCAGTTACGTCTACCATATTAGAACAGCGTATTCAGTACATATGACTGCATTTTTATATGATTACTTTCGAATTAAATAAAACACTGTTTCCTTTTTTTAATTTTTGTATATAAAAATAAAAGTACATGACAACGAAATACAAACAAAATTGCTAATTTTTAAAGGAAACATACGACTTTTAAATCTTAAAAAGCTGCAAGCTCTTAGAACATATTTGGATGAAGCAAATCCTTTATTCTCATAGATAAATATTTTATTCTTCTAGAGTGTGGGGCTACCTTCTGAGATCCAGAGTAGATTTTGCATGAGCACATTAATTACACACTCATACATTGCTTTGCATATCGTATGGTACGATATTTAATTTTATATGGGTTTGCGGTTGACATTCGTACAACTAAATAAAAAAGAAATCACATTTGTTAGAAAATTGGAATTTTACTTATATTTATAATTTCAGTTACCTGAACTATTATTACTTTCCTTCTATGTTCTTGATTTTTCTTGATGTAATGGTTAGCGCGTTGAACTGTTACACAGATGGTCCCGGGTTCGATTCCCGGTGACGGCAACATCATTTAGAAAAATAATATGTATGAGTTTTCTATCCCTCATATGTATAGCAGCTCCCACCTTCGGTGTACCCATAGCACTTAACCCCACCGAAGTAAAATAATGAATCAGGGCTATGAACCAAAAAAGCTTCAATAAGTTCGCCAACTCTCCATCAGGTGGCGAGCAACAACTGTTCTAATACTTATCATCTCGCGCAATTACAGTGTTGCCATGTTTGAAGCCATTCATCTTACCCCACCTTTCATCTCTCCACTATCCACTTTCCGAAGAAAGCAACACATTAATGAATAGGAAGAATTTCCTGAGTGTTGCTTCTCTTCAGTATTGGTTTGTTTAATTAATTAGTAAAGTATTACAGAATATATTTGCTTGTATTACAAAATTATTAATTATAAGAATAAATTAACAGTTTTAATTAAAAAAATTAAGTAGTCCGTACGAAATTTGTTGTTAGGCAAAAATATTTTTCATATTTTCAAACGATTTCCAACTAATTTATTAATATTAAACCAAAATCGCAAGAGTACTTATTTGACAACAATTTATTAAAACAGATATTTTTATCAGTTTCATGTCTTTTTCAACTCCCAAATTCTTGTAATTTTTAATTGAATTTCATAGTACTTAAATACACAACTAAAAATCTTTAAATACGTTACTTAATCAAATATTTTTTTTTTTTAATTTGTGTAGCTATATTTGAATTATATGTACCCATAAATAATAAATAATTACATAAAGATGCTCTGAAAAGAAAAAAACATTTTTTTTTCTTATTTTACATTCATGTATCAATACGTTTTTGAATGAAGACTCTTTCACTACATACAATACAAAAGGGTTGCTTTGCTGGCAAATAGAATTCGCAAAAAATAAATAAAGATATGTCAGGTCTTTATAAAGCAACATTGTCGTTAATGTTATCGAAAAACCATTTTTGCATCCGGTAAATTCGTTTTGTTACTTCTACAAGGACAACATGGATACGTATAACGGTATAGTCCTTTTCACACCGTTGATGAGCTTAGTTATCGGTGTCTAATGCTTGGATTATTATTACTATTACAACAACAATAGCAAGAAGCTACACTATAACTCCTAAGTACGCTAATATTCCAAAAGGCTGCTTCGTTGGAGAATTTGAATGCTTAAACATTGATGTAAAACAGCAATCCTGTTAATTCTTAAAGAAATAACTATAATTTAGCTTGATGTATGATATAGATTTGGTTATAAAGCATAACCCAACTAACAAAAATTTAAATTTCTTAACATATTAATTAGGGTGGCCCACGCTTGTATGAAAAAGTTTTAAGTACATTTTTACTCTTCTCCACAAGCCTAATTTTGCTCCTCATTATATTTACAAAAATAAAGCAAATCAAACATATTAGCTAGGCATCTTTTAAAGAAACGCAAATGCCACAAATAATTCTAGAAACAAAACGAAAAAGGAAACATAAAAATCTACCTAAGATGTGTCCTTGTCTTTCGCTTTCGTATGTCTGTCTACCTGTCTGTATATTTGTTTGTAATTTGACCACACTACATTATTAATCTATACAAACATTTAGCCCCGTATTCATAAAAATATTAAACAGCATTTCAAATACATTTTAGATAAAAAACAAAATTTAGCCTTAAAACTGTATTCATAAACGATTATCAACTTTTACACAAGGTTTAAAATAGGTATTTTAAGCTGATTTTCGTTTATGAATATATTTTTAAGGCTTAAAATGTGTTTTAACTAAAATGCTTTTGAAATCTGAATTAAGATTTTTTATGAATACAGGCGTTAGTTTACAAATACACATTTAATCTTTATTAAATTTAATTATTTTATTTTTTCTTTTATTTAATAAATAGACAATTACTTTGACAAGCCGGTGACAACGCAAAATTAAAGTTGTTTTAATCCACAATTTTGTTTAATGAAAAACAGATACAAAAATCTTCCATGGTTGTTTTTTTTTATAATATGGTAAAATTATTTTTGAAAAGTAATCTTTTTTTGAAAAGTAATCTTTCTTGGAAAGATTTGAGGGTCAAGTACGAATCTAAAATAATATTCACAATGGCCGATTCAATATGGCGGATAAATTTTTTTAGGAAATCATCGAATTATATGAAATGTTTTTTTCGAAAAGTTTTACAAAATGAAGCAATCAATATGGTTTAATTTTTATTCTGAAGAGTAATCTTTGTCGTTTCAAATATTTCCCTGGGAAGCTTTGGGGGCCACCGTGTACGAATCTGAAATCAAATTTGAAATTTTAAAAATGGCTTCTACAATATGGCGGATGATTTTTTTGCAAAAGCACCGGTATGGTTGCAAATAATTTATGGGAATGTTTTGAGGGTCGCTAAATCCGAAATCATATTTGAAAAATTCAAAATGGAAGATAGTTTTTCTGAAAATTTATCGGCTTTGTATCAAATTGAAAAATATTAGATCCGTAATATTAAATTTAAAAAATTAGATGTCAAATTCGTGTTTACCGACCCTCAAAACATTCCGATAAATAATTTGCAACCAAACCGATAATTTTGCCAAAAAAAATCATCCGCCATATGGAATCCGCCATTTTTAATATTTCAAATCTGATTTCAGATTCGTACTCAACCCAAAGCTTTCCAAGGAAGTATTGGATACGAAATAATAAATAAGTTTTCAAACAAATGTTCCCCCTTATTGTCTCCTCCATTTTGAATTTTTATAATCAGATTTCAGATTCGCGATCAGAGACCCCTTACACTTTCCCGAAAAATATTTGATACAAATAATATAATTTTTTAAAAACAATCATCCGCAATACTAAATTCGGCATTTTAAATTTTGAAAATTTAATTTCAGATTCGTATTTAGCTACCTAAAAAACTTTACTTTTAATAATATACAACAAAACCGATCACATTTAAAAAAATCATCTGCCATATTGGATTCGTCATTTTGAAAATCTAATGTCAGACTTGTAATCAGCAACCCCAATTCGGGGGGTAATATATACAAATTACTCAAGGTCATACCCCGCATCAAAACAGCAAACTTATTAAACAACATGCTAAGCGATGGACATTTCAGAATCTTCCTTGATAATCAACAGAGCAAATAACGCGAACTAAATTATTGCTTGACTCAATGATTTGTGCTAGCCCCATTGCTGTTTATATATCCATAACCTGCCTCTAACAACCGTCGACATAGCTATCGCAACACAACATCCATTTATGTCGAAAGCCGCAACAATCCTTACAAAGGACCTTGCCTCACTAAATCGGCACCTTTCCAAATGTCGGCTATGCCCAACCTTAACAACAATCAGGCTGACACTAAAGCTTACGGTACGTTTCAAGAACACCGTACTCAACCATAATCCAACACCAATATACCTAGGCGTGACACAAAAAAAAACCCCACAAAACAGAAACTAACATCAGCAACTTGGGGAGCTTCAGGAAGTACTTTTCGACACATGTCTCAAAAATTGACATACAACTCAACGCATCAATAATATCAGGCACAATGTCTTCAACACCTACTCAATTTCTGCCTGTCCTGAACAATATTATAACACCTAAACTTTAAAAAATGATTAGCGCTTATTTTAGAAGTCAGATTAAAAATTTCGTAGAAAATTATACAAATGATTTAATGCCCTTTATGCTTAGGAGCCAATTTATTTCTAAACCTTATTTGGGTTAGTAATAAAGGTAACTCACTAACTTCTTGGTCACCTATCTATAGTAAGAGATATCCATTAATTATCATAGAGCGTCTTTCCGAGAAGAGAGCGTCTTTCGGAGAAGGGATAGAGACCTTAATCTTGGAAAGACTCCTCCTACTTTCTGAAATATCTCAATCCCGAGATTTGTCCATTTTGCTATAAAAACACGGCTAAAAAGGCTCTCTTTCAACTTAAATTTAACCCCTTAACGATGATTTATGCATTAATCTGCTAGCGCGTCTCCCGGAGAAGAAGTAGCTCCCATAATCTCGGAAAGATTCCTCCTACTTTTTGAAATATCGGAATTGAGGCAAGTCGTCCATTCAAAAAAGTCGCCACAATAACTTCAATTTCAACCCCTTAACTGGCAGCTAGAAATATAATTTATGCATTAATATGCTAGAGCGTCCTAATCTTGGAAAGACGTATTTCATTTTAACACTTGTTTTAAAAGTAGGAATACAACTTTCGTAGAAAATTATACAAATAAACTTAACGCCTTTTATGTTTAGTACCCCATTTAAGGCAGAGTATTCCTCCGATAACGTAAGTTTTTGCTATACAGTTTCTTCTACGATTTTCAGAGCTGAATTGATAAGGAACAATTTTAAATTTTTATATACTAGCAAAATTTGTTTATACGTGAAAGCCATGTTATAGTTTTTTTGATCTAAGTCTTTATATATTGTGTTAACTAACCAAGCAATGATTAGCTATAAAAAGATTAAAAATGTAATATAATATACAATAAATAATCAATGTGTTTTAATTGCGCCTATTTAAATTTCGCTGCCTTTATACTAAAGCTTTTTTTTTACTTCAGATTCGTATTTAAGTGAATAAAATATCTTATTTCTGTTCTATGCAAAAACCTGTTTTCATCTACACAGAAAAAGAACTTAAACCGAGTTTCAATTAAAAAATGTATTGTATCAATTAATATTTTAATTGATTTTGAACCTATCACGGCAATGATAATATTAATTAAAACTTATTGAAAATGAAAAAAGGCTATAAATACTCGTAACCATCTACAAAAAAAATTATTATACTCAAAAAAAGTGTGTGAACGACACGTTTGTATGGATATGTGTTTTTGGTTATGCTGTGTTTGTTTGTGTGTGCTTGTTTTGTTTGTAAACTACAAATGTATTTGGTATTTTACATGGAATTTTACAGTATATGAAAACAAAATTTGAGAATTATGTCTAAAATAAAAAATGAATTTATATATTTAAAAGTCAATTAAAATATTAATAGATTCAATTAAATATTTGTTTAGAAACAAATTTAATTCAAATTAAATAAATTATTATATATTTTTGGTTCATAATTTTTTCTGTGTATAAAAAAAGTTTTATTAAATTTTTACCCAACCCCAACAAATTGTTAAACTTTTGCGACATCTAAATATTGACCAATTGGGCTTAAATCGGTTACTGGAACAGCCCTGTGGAGCCCAAAAACTGTATTTTGGGATACCCTAATGAGCAATACATTTGCATTGGTATGTTTGTTTGCAAATATGTATTTTCATTTTGCTTATGTTGTTGCCGAAGGGATTGACATTAATTTGACATAAACGCTTGCATTTAGTGGTGAACAGCATTTAAAGGCAACAAGTTTATTATTATTACTTTTGTCCACTATGAATAAGTTTTATGCATTGTAATCCGAATATGGAGCGTTTGTTACAAGTGAAAACCAACTATTAAGCCATACGAAAAGTAGTTCTACAACAAACATTACAATCAAAACTACAAAAAAGTGTTGACATTTGGTGATTTCCTTAATAAATGTATACAAAATAGCTATTGTTGCGTATTAAATATTCTACTAATAAAGTATCAAGCTAGGATATCAGAATTTACTTTTTCTAAATAGAAACATAGAGTTCATAAATACAAGTGCACTGTGGAGCAAAAGTGAAAAGTGCGATGTTACAAAATAAAAATTTAAGATGTATGTGGGAAAATCTAAACTATTTTTAGAATAATATATAATTGACGTATGTTTGCCTGCATTCTAAATTGTAATATTTATACAGTTAATGTGCTCTACTCAATTAAAAAAGTACCCTAATTTACCCTTATTTGCTTGTAACATTTAAAATGTTTGCAACTCTTTTTGGTATAGCTTTTTCAGCATAAAAGGAGTTCGCCTAAGACCTTTGGGTCGATGATAATCCTGATAACATCATACATGCTAAAAAAAATATGCGCCCTGAGTAAGTTTGAAATGATAGCTCTCCAAAATCTGGAACTCTGTTTTTAAAAAACATAGAAACATCAGAGATTTTTAATTTTTGAGCTTTCAGCGTCATCGTAATTGCAATTTTTTTACATTGGCATATAAATAACAAATGAACTAATAAAATGAGATCAAACTAATTAGTGTGCCTTCAGAAATAGAGAAAATATGACAATACAAATTTCATCATGTCTATGCGGGAAGATCTTAAAATTATATATATAATTTTTTGAAGGGTACATCCGCAATTAAAGATATAATTAGATGCAGTCGTGCGTGATCAGTAAATATCAGTACTACTAATATTGTGTGTAAGTGCTAAATGGATAGAATTATTATTTGGTAGAAACAAAACAATAGCAATGGTAATCTCTACACTCAAAAAAAAAATAAGTTAGCAGAAAAATTAGTAAACTGTCTGGTAAATTAAGTATACTATTTCTCAGCAAATTTTTTGCTAAAATTGTGTTTTCAGCAAAAATTTTAGTGGTACACTTAGAATACTATGTAGGTAAAGAACACTGCAAATATAGTTAAAAACAACTGAAATTTCACTTAAAGAAAGAACGACTTACATTTCAGTAAATTCCACTAACATTGTAATTTGTTTTTTAATGCACAAAAAATGACTAACAATTGTCGTAAACATGAACCACATGTTAGTAACAAATAAACAAACATTTTTTTTTAAATAATAAAAAACTACTGTAAAAAAATGATTGTAAAATCATAAAACAGTCTCTTGAGGTGGTTTGTTTTTTAAATGAACTACAAGGTTAGTAAAAAATTAAATTTGTTCTACAAATGACTGATATTTACATTTAAAATTAAGAAACTGTATTACAACCCATAGCAGAAGTTCCCTGAGTGTACTTATTCAGTACCTAACACATTTGTACTAATGTTTTACTAATTTATTTTGCTAAAAAATTGTGCTAGTAAGCACATGGAAGATTTTTGTATATGTTTTTCATCCAAAAGAAAGCCAACAATGTGTATTCATATAAATCGTTGATCTAATAAACTCAAATACTGTGTTGATTCCGGGTTGTCAAAGAAATTGATTATTAATTAAATTAAAGACAAAATGAAATTTTTAAATTTAATAAAAATAAAATGTGTACTTATAAACTAAGAGAGAGAAGGACGGACATCTTAGGTTATTGTTTATATTTCCTTTCTCTATTGGCAAAAAAAAGGTTGTTTATGTTTGTGTCGTAGCTGATTTTGCTGATATAAGCAATTTTAAGCGATATAAGCGATTTTTTTTTTTTGTATTGCGACCATAACTTGAATTATTTGCATATAATTTTGCTTTTTGTAACCAAAGATACTTTTTATATATGTCAAATGTGATTATATCGTTAATTTACTATATCGCATTCATTTTGTATGAAATTTGATTTTAGATGACAATAAAAGCATAAAATGTGGACTATAACGCTAAATGGACTATAAGCGATGTGACTATATCCGAAAAGTAATGTATACACGCAAAAAATAAACTACTGCAAAAATATAGAAGTCAACTTTGTAATTTTTTCTTAATTTAAAGTTGACAGAAACTATATGTCAAGTTTAAACAACCGCAGACCAAGTATAAATCACATATATAATATCTTTTGTAAAATTACGAAGTTCCCTTTGCTGATGATAAGTACTATTGTACTTTAAAAAATATTTCACTTTGTTCGCTCTCAAATTTATACAATTTTGTAGCTTACATAAGTTTTTTTTATGAAACTTTCTAAAGTAAAATATTAAAGCTATCAAAGCATCAGTAAATCAAGATAACTAATGTGTTACTTGACTGAAATACAAAAGAAAACTATAAATATTAACTGTATGATGTGTACAAAAAACAAAAAGTTATTACGGCATTCAAAAAAGGGTTTAATCAAAATGTGGAAGTCAATATTTTCTATAAAAGCAAAAAACAGAAGAAAAAAAATCAATTAAAGTTTTTCCCGATAAAATAAATTTGAAATAAAGAAATAAATATTTGTACGAAAATTAAACTATTAAAAATAAAGGAAATTAGTTTGAATTGGTAAGTATTTGTGTTTAAACAAAGTTTTAGTTGATTTTAATAAATTTTTATTTTATTAGATTGCAGGATTCATTGATGTTAGGCAATAGAGAGCTGACAAAAATTGGATATTCATTGGGACCTAAAATTAATCAGCCTGCTGGCCTTTTACGTTTAGTTTCTGTAAGTGGATAATTAGTGTATTTCCTTTAATTACGCAGAGTGAAGTAGATGTCGCGGCATTTCAAAATGTAGTAGAGATGAGGAAAATGATACTAGAATGTACAACTCTAATAAGAAATATACAAAACTCAACCATGGAAGATTTTTGTATCTGTTTTTCATATATAATAAAACAAAAGGACGCCAACAAGATGTATCGTATACATATAAATTGCGGATTAAAAAACTAAAAGTGTGTGTTGTCACCGGCTTGTAAAAGTAATTGTATATTAAATAAATTAAAGACAAAATAATAAATTTTAATTTAATAAAGATTAAATATGTATATGTACAAATTGATGTAAGTCGTTGAAAGAATATTTGTTTATCTTATACATATATAATTATTTCTATACATTTTCAGATATTAAATTAATTCGTGTCTTCAATGTGGGATTATGAACATTTTTATATTTTGCAACGTATTGTAAATTATTTTATAAAGAATAACAATAAATAATTAATATTTGTAGCAAATAAATTAACTAAAGTATAATTTTTCTACAAATTTGTTGAGTTTTTTTCAGTCTACTAATATTCAGCAATAATTTTATTAACTTTTAGCAAGTATTTTTTGATTTAAATCAACATGGTGTCAGCAAAACTTTTACTGAATCTACTAATTTTGTTGTTAAAAGTGAGGTCGCTAATTTTCAGCAAAAGATTTTTTTGACATTAGCAATTTTTTGCAAGCACCTTCCTGGGTAAAATTTTGCTGACTCAGCAATATTATTTAGCTGACTTTACTAACTTTTTGAGTGTACTTTTCATTGCTTATTCCCTAATCTTTAAATTCTATGAAAATCCAATGTTTGCCCAAAATGATAGCATCATTATTCAAAAGGTGCGTCTGTTCAAAAATTGTCGGACAGGCACTCTGGAAACAAAATTTCCAATGTTGGCAAAACCATAAAAAATGTGATCTAAAAATTTGATTTCCAAAATAAAATTAAAAGGTCATGTATAATTTTTGGTCCCACCGGGACTCAAACCCTAGCCGCCGCCAACTCTAACCACTGAGCTATGGACACATATAATACTTGATAGCTTAAAACGTACATAATTGAATGACAATTGCTGGATAACAGTTGGCTGCTCAAATGTATCAGCACTGGCATTAGGTGTGATGAAAAAACTTGACAACGTTCTGAAAACAAAAGTTGGCCTTAAAAGAGATTTAAGACTGACATAAAAGGGGCCCAAATCACTGTGTTAAGAATAGGAAAATGTAGATTTTTTATGGTTGTTCTAGAACAACTTCCAAAATGCTGAAAAATACCTTAACTAAAACTTTGGAACCAGTGAAGGTCTCAGAATCACTCTCCGACATCAGGTGTTCGAGCTATATTAATGGGAAAAGTGTCCTTTTATATCAGAATGCTCCTTGTAACGGCACCTGAAAACACTACTCTTACAATTTTTTCAGTTTTTGAATTTTCAAGATATATTATTTTGTCTGGAAATTATCCTAGGTTGAACTTGATAATAAATTCGATTTTTTTTAAATTTTAAAAAGCGGCACTTTATAATTGCAGTTGCAGCCTAAAAGAGTAGTGTGTTCAGGTACCTTTAAAAGTATTATAAAAAAGTATACTTTAGTTCTAGTGTCAAATATTTTTCTGCCTGAATCTTCAGGTGTAAAAAGTACTTATATGTACTCATATTGTATGTATGAAAAAACAGATACAAAAATCTTCCATGGTTGATTTTTTATATTTCTCAAAATAGTTATACATTTAAGTATCATTTTCTTCTTCTCTACTACATCTTGACATGCCGCGATAGTTACTTCATTCTGCGTATATTTTTCGATATGGAAGTCGTCCACACTATTAATGTTCTTATCATCTCAATTATTTAGCGAAATAAATTAGTGAAACATTCGTTCAAAACAGTTAAGTACCGAATAAGTATAACTAAACTTTTAGCTGAAATCATAATTTTATCAAAAAATTTTGCTGAAAATAGTATAACTAAAATTTAAGACGTCTTACTAACTTTTCGACTAACAGACCTGTTTTTAAATTTTTATATAATTTCAAAACACATACATTTGAAATGAATAAGATTTTCGTTAAGTATGTACTCGTAAACTAATGTATGTTTCTATTCTAGCTTTCCTAATTAATTTGAAATTTATTGTAATTAACTAAATCTAGTATATTGATCAAAATATTTAAGGGTTAATATCTATACATAATTTGTGATTAAAAAAATTATACTACTAAAGATAAGTAGCATGTGTGTGTGTATATATGATTAAACTATCAAATACTGTATAGAAATAGATTTTTCGATGATCAAAGCAACAATAGGTCCATAATTGTTTTGTTTATTATAAACTTCGTCTAATGGTTGAAATAGCAAGGTGGACTGAAAACAACGTTCTAAACGTGGCTTAATCAGTGGTAAGCACAGGCACACACACAACTTGATTGTGGCTTACAAATTCAAATAATTTTGATTGATTACTTTGGATTATCTTGTCATTTACCAACATCAAATAAAATATTTATCAAAACAAAAACTGGTTCCATAGGGTATTTTTTTATTTTGTTTAACTTTGAAGCTTTTTACATGTTTGGTTAGATGAGATGAGGTTAGATGGTGCGATATTAGTTTTAGCTAGGGTTCTTTCAGTTGTTTAATTAAAAAAAAAAAAAACTAAAAATTATGATGAAAAAAAAGTTAATATATTATAGATTCGGAGTAACTAACATACTTGTACATAATTACTCTACACGGTAGTATCGCATATCAGCCAAGTCGGCAATTTGTTTTATTCGATTTTTTGGTGATCGTCAATGTGCGTTTTTATTTTGTATACATATTTAACAAAGTACACCGATCCCTCGGATATCATTTTAAGTATTTTGTTGGGACGAAAACTTTTGGTAATGAAGCAAATTAAAAATAGTTTTGATTGAGCTTTCTAGCTACAAATCGACATTTACGGATCAAATGTCCAAAATATGTATAACACTCAAACGATGCATATTGAAGAGCTGAATGCGAAATATATAACAAACAGATTTTTGCTGGGTGCTTTTAGGTTTCCGACATGCGATTTATGGTGTAAAAAAGTGGTATGTTTTGTCCCAAAAAAATAGACATCCTCATTTGTCCCAAAAATTTGTCCCCATGGAAATAGGTCTAAAAAGTTTCGTTACGTAGAGCTTATTATGAGAAAAATATCTGATTTTTTTTCAGAACAGTTTTGGTCCACCATTACCAGGTACTATTTTTAAGTTTTCAGCATATATATGATAATTGTAATTATTTTGACTTTTTCACAAAACGTCATAAATGGCACTTATAGTGCTTTTATACGAAATTTAAGAAAATATTTAGTTATTATGTACTAAATGAAAACTTAAAAAAGCTGCGGCGGAACAAAACTGTTCTTAAAAAATTATAAATTTTTAATATATAGTTTATGGGGTCTTAAACCTATTTTCGATGCGTTACAAACCGGCTGACTCACAGGGAGGGTATAAAAATTCGCACATTTTATAAGAAAACCACATGAATATATATTTTCGAAATACTCAACATTTTCTAGATAACTTTTAAGCATATCGTTATATTTAAAAAAACTTGGATCTTTAAAATTATTAATTTCTAGAAATTTTTGAACTTAAATACTTTTAAGCATAACTTCAAGTCACTAAAGCATATCGGCTTAAATTATATGAAATCAGATATATTTGTATCCAATTAGATATAATTTAATGTCCCGGTTGTGGACAAATCTGTGATTAAATCCAATTTAGATGACCCATTTTTCGGATCACTTTGTATGGGTTTGTATATGGGAACTTATCAAACGGGATATAATGATATTAGACTTCATATTAAAATTGTTAATACTTTTCATTTGATACCAATCTTGACACTTTAGAAAAAATATTAAAAATTTAAAACAAAATTATTTATTTTATCTCAGTTCACATAAGCTTTGGCCAACAAGTAGATATGTAAATTTCATAAAAACAAACTCATATATTGTACCTCGAATATTTTTTTTAAGGACGGAACTCTTCAGTCGTGTTTTATCTATTTTTGTAAAAAAAAAATTAAACAAAAACTCATAACCCCCTTTTGGAATATAACTATTCATATTCCGCTTTAAGAGTTGCAAAGAAAGTGGAAATGCTGAAACTCCATATTGTCCATACATGTGAATTAACGAAATTTGAGGTAGACCTGAGTTGCTATGATTAAAAAATGTTTAACTTATTTTTTTCGTTCATAGTCAAGAGCAAAGTATTTTTTTAAAGTTGAACCATTTTATAATCTAAAATAGAAAGAAAATGCCAAAGAATAATAAAAATTAATTTAAACAACAAAGAATTACTTATTTATAGTAAAAAATACGCTAATTTTTCCTACTACTTTCACTTTACTTATAATTACAGACACGTTTTGCTAAATTTGTTAATGCATATTGCTAAATGCTAAAAATGTGTGTTAAATAGGTTCCAATTCAGTTGAGCTAATTTTTTCTGTTGTTATAGTTTTAATCAGTTATTAAGCTAATTTTATTAATAATGTCATTTTACCTTAAAAACAAATTTCATCCGTATTTGAACGAATCTTTCGATCTAAAATTTAGTAGTACATGATTCTCAAATGTTGCCAGTTAATTTAAACCACAATTGCTTTCGAACTATTACTTTTTTTTTTTTGTGTCTCCGCTGTCAGTCTTACTTGTAGATATTTTTTATTTTATACTCACAAAATAGGCTATATCTTAGAAACTAAGTGAAATATAGCAAAATGGACAAACAATCTTTACTCTGTATCTATAAATTAGTAGGTAATTATTAACCGCCTATACATCTAGTAGCAAATATGGACCTGCCTTTTATCGGACATTTTCTTTTGATTCAGCATAAAAAGTCTGTTGATTTAGAAAAATTCTTAGTTAATTTAAATACAGCTGTCAACTCAAATTTAGCTTTTTTTCAATTTAGGTCTAATAAATTTAGTAGACTGTGATTCTCAACTTCATTGAAAATTATGCTGGAGCAAATTTAGGTACTATTTTCTTGTTATCGTAGCAGAATTTTCAACTATTTGAATGGGTTTTTTTATGAGTGCACTTATGTTAATATTAAGGATATTCATGAGGTCATTTGCACACGATGCAAATATGCGCTGTCGGTTATTTTCACTGCCACTACCTTGACCAGTATTGACAATGCAAATCACCATCGTGCTTACCCTTATAAGTATATATTTAGTTTTCACTTTTTTAAGAACCAAAAACGCTGTTAAGCGAATTACTGGTGTACGTATGTTATTTTATTAATTTGATTTTTTCGTATACAAGATTTTGTACTATTATTAACGTATTGAGATAAAAAAATTATTAATATCAAATATTGGATTTTGTTTGACCCTTCCACTCAAGCGGTTATACGAATATTTAAAAAAAAATTGGTTGCGTGTATGTATTAGTATATTTAATACAAACATACATTAGGGTGACAGTATTTTACTTTTTGGTGAAATTCGATCACTGCCAGTCGGAATTTAAAAGCACTAGTTGCTAAATAGCACACACAGAGAAATAAAGTGCCAACCGAATTGAAAAGTGTATTTTAATGGTAACAACTTATAAATTCAGTTAGTACAACGATATTTACATTAGATTTCTGAATATTTTTGGCGTTGCAACTAAAATTTTGTTGAATTAACCGAACTTTATTGTGAAAACGAATACTGAGTTATACCAACTGAATTAACTTCGTAATAACCGAATTTAAGTCGAAGTAACCGAATTTCAGTTGGCAAACAGCTAAATTTTTCTCTGTGTGCAATACGCAAAAGTTTTAGGGCCGTATGCAAAAAAAAACTACTTTTGCTTTAACGTTCACATTAGTTAACGAAAACATTAAGGCTAACAAACGTTTGTTAAAAAATCGTATGCAAAAACAGTACTTTAACAAATAAAAGTATTAATGAATTTATGGTTAGCGATGCATTAAAATGAATACTAATTTATCCGGGTAATCAATACTATAAAAATGTTCTTATTTTTTTTTAATAAAATAACATATTTTTTACGCAATTTTCTTTGATTTACTTATTCAATAAAAAAAAACACAAAATAAACTAAATCAAGGAAATTGAGCAGAACTAACTAGCTTTTTTATGTTACAAATGTTTTAAGTATTCGAATAACGAGCTGTTTTTGATTTGTTTTGATTGTAAGTACATCGCTAAAAACATTTCTTATATTTACATTGATTTGTGCTGTGTTTTTTTTAATTATGGAAAAAATAAAGAAAGAAAGCGAAATAATGGAAAAGCCAGTCGGTACTAAAAGGATACTACAATGATGTATTTATTTATATGTAAATATTGTAAATAAATAAAAATTTTAATGAATTAATTATAAATAAAAAGTTTTTTTATTATGTTGGTTCAAGTATTATTAAAAATATTTTTCTATAAAACTTTTAAGGATAAATTGTTCTCTTCCCCTTGCTGAGGATTCGGTTCTTAATAAGTTATTTTCAGCAATTTCTGTTTGCATTTCTGCATCCGGTTCAAGGTCATCTGGTTCAATGTCATCCGTATCAAAGTAATCTGGAGTTGAAATGTGGTTGTTTAGTGATAATCATGAATGATGTCCATAATTACTAAAGAATAAAGTGAAGCTTACCGTTTTCTTGTATAGCGATGTTGTGAAGAACAGCTAAAGCTACAATTAATATTTTAGCGTTTGGAAAGCTTACGGTTATACCATCCAGCAAACATCGAAATCTTTGTTTCCAGCCACCAAAACATCGCTACACTGGATTTCGAGTAGCAATATGAGCAACATTATATTTTAGCTCATTGTCGTTTAGAGGGCGAAGTAATGGTGTAAATAAATATGGGGTTAATTTATAACCAGATCCGCCAAGCAAACGACCTCTAAATTTCCCACTTTCAAAGCGCTCCTTTACTCTTGATTCGTTAAAAATCCGACAGTCGTGAGTACTTCCTCTCCATCTTACCACAATAATAATATTTTAAGTTCAGAATCACAAACGACCTAAGCAAAATGTTAAATAAATATAAAAAAAAACTTCAAGCTGTATGTACCTGAACATTGAGCGTATAGAATCCTTTTCTATTTATGTAGTATTGGGCTAAATCACCACCAGTTTTTTTAATTTTAATATGGGTGCAGTCAATTGCACCAATTATACCCGGAAAATTCCGTAATATTTTGAACTTTTTGCTAATTTAGCTTCTTCTTCAGCACATGACGGCATTTTGTTTACATTTTTTGCGTGTTTTGCCAAAGCACGAGCAACTTTAGCACAAATTCTACTTACCGTAGATTGGGCCAAACCATGAAGGTCACCAGCGTCGTCTTGAAACTAAAAATATTAATGTAAGAGCATACTAAATTTACGGCTACGGAATACTTGACTTTACTATACTTCTCTTCTCCCCCAACAACGCAAAGCTACTAGCACTTGCAGTTCTGGTGATGTTCCACATCCTCTGCGGTTTACTGCAATGTCTTCTTTAACCAGTTCTATTATTTTTTGCTGTTTCTTTATTAAAACGATATTTTTTTTTGAATTGGTCATTAGGAAGGGAGAATCCATCAGTCCTCGTCTTGTAAATTCTTGGCCGATAATTTCCGATTTGGATAATAGAATCTACTTATAAAAACAATACACAATTAACACTAATTTTTCCACAATCACAATTAATTTTACCAATTCTTCTTATAAAATTTACAGTATCCATTTCTCTCACAATTTATTATTTTTATAAAAAATGTTCACAAAATTTTAATTTTCAAACGCAAATAACGAAAAGAAAACAAACAATGACACTAACGTACGCTTAAAGTACGTTCCTTTCTACTTTAAAATGTTTCAAGTTACCAAACGGTTACCAAACAGTTACCATAGGTATGTTAAGCTAATAAACGTTTTTGGATACAACTTTAAGCAATTTTGCTTAACAATGGTTTACCATCCTTTGTTATTTTTTTTTGCATACGGCCCTTAGAGTTTTGAAAAACTTCCGAAATGTTTAGGTTTTTTTCTTTGATATTTGTGATCTTGGACGTTTTTTGGAGACACATGTAGTGCAAAAAGTTTCTGATTGGCATTTAATTGTAATTGATCAGAAATTATTTCCCTGTGTGACTGTCCATCCAGCCTCCTACATATTTATCGGGTATTCAAATTTTCAAGATTCCGCTGATATCTAGCTGAAGTGTGTACATCTAAAAGTTTTAGGTTGAATTTAATACCCAATTTAGGGAGGAGTACCAGCAATTAACTTTTCTGTACACTCATAATAATTAATGCTAAAAATATGAACAAAATTAGAAAACAACGAAATATTTTGTAAAATGAACAAATTTGAGCTTGACATACAGAGCTGTATAATGGTTTAAAATGTTGGTGTATATAGAGGTAATGATGGTTTAGACAATATGGAGGCAAGTGTTGAGATACTACTTTCACAGACGCTTGAAAATAAGTGAAGTGACGGAGTTGGCACACGGGGGTCTTGGGGTCACTGAACACGAATCTGGCGTCAGATTTTTAAAATTCAAAATGGCAGATCCAAAAGGGCGACTGATTTAAAAAGCTATGAAATTTGCTTCAAAATTGTCACTTAATAGTTTTTACGATCGCTGATTACGAATCTGACATTAGACTTTTAAAATTGCGGATAATTTTGTGATCGGTTTTGTTGTATATTATTATAGGTAGCGTTTTGGGTATAGCTAAATACGAATCTGAAATTGTATTTTCGGAATTCAATATGGCTGATGATTTTTTTGGTTTAATTTGTTAAATGAGCATTATTTTCACCAAAATTTGCATTTTTTTCCTACATTTAGGAATTTACTATTATTCAAAAAACTTTTGACAGATCTAAAAATTTATATATATTCGTGTTCAGCGGTCTAAAGTTATATATTAGGGTCATATCTCTAAGCTTTAAAAACAATCCACCCATAGGATGTTGATAGATTCGAAAAAAATTAACAATAGTCATCTTAAGCTTAAAAAAATATTTAAAAAAGTCCACTTAAGCAATATCGGAGCTTTCATTAATAGATTTTTAAATGACAACATGAGAATTCTAAAAACAATCCCAACAGTTAAGTATTGAGCAAAAATTTCTTTAGCAAAGTATGCTACACTGCGTTGCAAAACTATAATTTTACATCAACTTCACTAAATTTCGTAAGTTAATAAAAATGTAGAAGAGTTTAACCGGCATAAATGTAAAACCAATGGAAAATTAATAATATTTAACAAAAAAACAATTTATTTATTTTTTTATTTTACTATTTCAAAAAGAATAAAATCAATTAGTATTTCATAACTATAAATACACTTAACGTAATACACCAAAATTTACAAAAATTTGAGAAAAATATTTTAAAGCAGCAGTTTTAATAAGGCGTGAGGCATCCTTTTTTTTTGAATCAACTTGAAAATTCGATCAGACATACTGCCTACCACATTAATTCGAAGTTCTTCCGTTATATATCTAAACGCATCCAAAAATGCTTCTAATAGATGAAAAACTCTTTCATATTGACGTTTAATACTCGCCAAATATTCTCAATGAGATTTTGATCCGGATAACATGCGGACCATTCCAATACTCTTATATTTTTTGATGATAGCCATTCCATCGTCTGACGACTTACATGCACTGAGGCATTGTCTTGTTTTAAAATGAATTCTTCTTTGTTATTATTTTCAATAAATGGCACCAATTTCTCTTCTAACACTGTAATGTACTCAGAAGAATTCACTCTTGCGCTTGGAATAGAAAAATTAACCATACAAGCGAAACAAACAGTGGGCCAAACCTTTAACGATCCGACTCCGATTTTTTTTTTTAATATCGCGGTTCTTTACGTAGGTCTCTCCAATAGCTGTTAAACCCATCTGGAGAATCAATATTGAACTTTTCTCATCAGAAAAAATCACCTTTAAAAGAAATATATGTTTAATCAGTTAAATCAACAACAGCTATTATTGAATTACCTTTCTCCAGTTGGTTTGTAAGTTCCTTTTAGCAAAGTCAAGTTCAGTTTTGTGGTGGGGTAATAACCTTTGTACAGACATCCGCTTTTGCCGAGTGAGTCTCTGGTAATCCTTTAAGAGTCTACTTATTGTTGATTTGGACACATTTACATCGATTATCTGATTGATACTCTTCATTGAGTTGCTGCCACAGTTGATTATTTTACGCCGGTCCTGAGCAGAAAGCTGTTTTCTTCGGTCCCCCGTTTAATTTTTACCATAACCATTGGTATACTTTGTAAATTTGTGACAATCATATGGAATCGGTTTATTTTTCTAGCGAAATCACGAAAACTTAAGCCACTTTTTAAATAGTCTGAAATGTGCTCTTTTTCCATATCGCTTAGATATGATTTGAATCGGCAAAAGCTTCAATCTTGCCTTTAAAATAATTTAATAAATTTGTTGATATTACTTTTTTGTATTATCCAGATTTTCTTGAAAATGATTAAAGCCTTAGTCGAGATATTGAAAATTAAAAATAAATACAAATCGGTTTAAGCTTTTTATTTATCGTTTCCTACATCAACACAAATGGAAATTTTAATAAAATTTTATGAAAAATGTAATTTTAATTAATAAAAATATCATTCCCTCAATGAAGATATTTCATTAAAAGACAATACTTTGCGAAGAACGATTTCATTAGTGATCCTAGATTTCATTATTATTTATATTTAAACTAAAGCATACTTTAATTTAAACATAAATATAGTAAAAAGGCAATTAATAGCCAAATTTAAATTGGAACAACTTGAAAACTAGTCAAGATATTAAAAAATGTTTTGTTTTCATGATCAGAATACCAGTAGAACGAATGTAAGTTAAGTAAAAACGATGTATTCGAAAATAAGAAATTTAATTAAGAAATTTAATGGTGCGCCGATAGTTAAGGTTTTCAAATCTAGCCCGAATTATACAAATGGCTGCCACCCTAATAATACATACATTCATATAAATAGTTTGATTTTTGTTTTATTATCCGCGTAAGTAAAAAACACATGATATTTCAATTCTATTGTTAGGAATGAATATGCTGAAATTAAAAATTTACACTCTGGTCAATACTCCCGTAATTCAATTTTTGTTCTTTAAATAATAAAATAATTTTCTATCAATACCAAAAGCTGTCGAACCAGTAAAAGAAATATTTAAATATTTTTTTTTACATAAATATTCGTATTAACTAATGTACATACTTACGACCATGCAAGTACCTTATTCTGTACGCGGACATAGTAAGGCACTTGTCAATTCTATAATTAATTTTTTTTTTAAATTTATGTAAAACGATGTAGGCAAATTTTACTCAAAAAAGTATAATTATCTTTAAAATCATTCGGGTTTTTAATTCTTTCCCCCATTTGTGATTCCGTTTATAACATATCTAAATATAGGTGTAAGAAAATATCTAAAATATCTATCTTATTCATATCGTATATATCATAATAAACTATGGAGAAAAATTATGTAAATTTTTCGCGATCTTTAAAAAAGTTCCTGCAGTTAACAATCAAAGTTCAAAAAATTAATTTACTAACAAAATTTGAATTCAAAAGTTCGAAAAATTAATTTACTAAAAAATTTTGACTTCAAAAGTGTTGGTAGAACAAAAACTTTGTTAAAATGTAAACTTTCACTATTCAATAAAATATTTATGTCCGAATTTATGATTTTCTGAAACCAATTCCACAATTCCTTAAAATAAAAAAAAACCTAAAAATGGGATTTTTTTAATTTTTTTTGCTGCCATGTCTTCATTTAAAGCGTGGATTGGAAGAGACTTACCCAATATACTGGGTATATGTTGGAGTATCTACAGCCCGCTTCCGCTACCTAATTCAAAGAGTTCACAAACTTTAATAGTGGGTTAAAATTTAAATTTGCCTCAAAAATGTGGCAACTTAAGTGGCGGCTGTGGAGAAAAGTATTTACAAATCATATTTTTTTAACACAACTGCTTTTATATAAAAAGACCTTTCGGACCAAATTTGGAATTTCACATTTTCAAATGGGAATACTTCGGGAACTCTTGGAGGTAACCCACACATGCAAGCATGTTTCTTGTTAGTCTAGGATGAGAAACAAAAAAATGGCGAGCACTCAAAATTTGTTATGCAAAAAGTAAAATACATTAGGGATGATGAGGTTCAACATCAAAACTTAAACTCAGTATTACTTCACTTATGCTTGTTCCAAATATGCAATCGGACCACTAAGTAAGAAATGGCCGAATTATTTCCAAAAATGTTGCTATATATCCCACTATGCACAGGCTGGATACGATATATACAAATGGCAAAAAAGGCTGCAATCTGAAGCTTAAATAATTTTTGCTGTGAATTATAATTATAATAAAGGTTGTAATTCGAAGAAATACATTACTCTAGGGTTGGTAATATATTTTCCGAGCTTTAGAAAAAGATTTTTTTTTCGTGAAAATCACTTCTTACGTATTTTTCGCGAATGCAGGCAAAAATAGGTAAAATACAGAATTGGCCCGAACCAAAAATAATCTAAGCTACCAATGGTATAAAGTAACTAATTTGCTTGATTAGTAAGTTATATCAACTTCCCTCTAACCTACAAAAATCGAGAAAGTCACTGGTAGATTTTTCGACCACTGGTTGGAAATGTTTTAGTATGCTAAACGAAAATAAAAAATGTCGAATTTTAATAAATTGTTTTTGTGAGAAATTATATTTTTAATTTTCTGTAAAAATTTGGGTTTAAGCAGCTTTATTTGCAGAAATTGGGAAAAATTTTTATAAAAATGTTTTTAGGGTTTGAAATCTACATAAATTAACCTTTTAGTATAAAGTAGTATTTGTAATTTTACATGTCCGTATGGTTCTTAATACCACTACACCTACATAATATAGGGACACTCTCAATTTTTTAATGAGTCCGGTTACTATATTATACTATGTCCAGGATCCAAGATTTACTCAAGGGGCGGAGACTAAACATATTTTTGAATTTTTATACTGTACACAGAGAAAAAAGTCTGTAATGGTTACTGAATATGTTGCTTTTATTACTGGAAATTGAACTATTTTGAGCCTTGCGGTATTTTTTCCAAACTTTAGTAACACATGTCAGATGAATTGTACTACAATGAAATTAAGAGAAAAAATTAGTAACCGCTACTAAATTTCAGTAAACTGCAATTCACAAAATTATTGTTTTTCATGTATTTGTGACGAAATAAAATTAACATTCCTTTAATTTTAACTGTGTAATTGTAAGTTGTATTTATTTAAGCAAATTTCTTTGCTAATTTAGCAACTGGTTTTAAAAAAATAGTAAAATATTTGCCTAAAATCAATAAAGAAATTTAGTACAATATTCAGTAATTTGTAAAATGAGAATTGCAAAAAATGTTACTAAAAAAAATGTTTCAAAAAATGAGTACACAAATTGTAAAGTGCTATTAAAAATCGGTTAAAAATTTGTTTATTAACGTTTTTATTTAAGTGTTGCTCTTTTAAACAACATTTTTGAACTAAAAAAATATATAAAACGGCTAAAAAGTGAAAAAGGTAAAAACTAATATAAATTAAAATAAAACTCATCGATCAAAATTTGAAGAACATGATATTCGTGCTTTATCGCATTTTAACACGAAGCTTTACCGAATACTTTTTTGCAACTCAGTAGTCAATTGCAAAACCATACAATATGGATGTAAAATTTGTCGATCAAATGAATTTTATGACAATTTTTTGAAATTGTAAAACAAAAACAAAAACAAAACACTAACAAAATATGAGATTACCTTGGATTTGTATTATCTCTATTAAATATATTTAATATACTCGTAGATAATCCAATAAGTTTTCAATAGAAAATATGTTGAGTATTATAATGTTCTTTAAAAACTATTACAACAAAAATCTGTCAAAATGTAAATGATCAAATTACTGAAAACAAAAATAAAACATGTTTTCCACTTACATGTTTTGAGAAAAACAAGTGTTTTGGTGAAAAAATGTATGGGAAAACATGTAAAAAACATGTTTTGTTTCAAAACACGTCTAGTGGAAACGTAGCAAAAACCGTTTTTGTAAAAAAACAAATATCTGAAATTTTATATTTATTGTGTATAAAGGGTTTTCAAATTGTCCACTTTTTTCAACTCTCTGTAATTGGGTTATTTTTTCGAACATTCTAAATTTTGCAAAATATTTGTTAAGGTTTTGATAGTGAAAACTTTTTTTCTTAGGAAAAACAAAATATTTAATAAATTTAAGGGTCACTGTTAATTCAGGAATATTTTTAAACATTTATTTTATTAAAAACAGATCTAAATATTTTTATTTTTTTACTTTTTAAAACATTTTTCATCATAAACTAGTCCTTAGGCCATTTTGAGAGATATTTATTAGACACAAATTTCATTTGCGTAATTAGAGCATAATTTTAAACATTAAAATTAACCTGACCAACCATCTCTCTTTTGTCGGGTTTATAACGATTTTTGAAGGCTGATCCCGCTTTGATTTTTTCGATTTTTAAACCAAAATCTCTCGTTTCTTATTTTAAAACTCCTTAATAAAATATTTATAAAAATAATAAAATCTTTTCAAAACGTTGGATACCGATCATATGTTCAGTTTAAGAACTGTAGGCGTTTTTTAATTTAAGGTTTTGAGAGAAAGGTGTTCTTTCAATTAAAAATTTTGCTAATGTAGAGTCTCGGTATTTTCCATCTGAATTTTTTTAAATAAACTTTATTAGAATTCGAAAATTTTCTATAAGATTTGTTTAATTTAAAAATTCCTCTACAATAACTATACTATCTTTGGATAATGTAATCTGGGGATTATTCTTGTGGCAATATTTCCTCAAAGTCCTTAATAAAACAATATCCAGGGTTGCCATTTTAACATAATGGATGCTAGATCTTTTTTTGTTACAAAAGTGCTAGATGCTAGATAGCAATTTTTTAAATAATTTGATTTTTTTAGCAATTTTTCACAACAAATATATTTTAAATATTTTTTCATAGATTTTATTTATAAATTTATTTTTGAAACTAAAACAACCTTTGTAAACCAATTTGGTTCAATTTAAATTTATTTAAACAAAATTTTACAACAATTGTGAATATTTGATTAATTTGACCACACTAGAGTTACATCTGCATAAAATAATTCATTGAATTTCTGTTGAAAATTTGAAGATTTACCAATTTCTTCTAAAAACAAATTATTTTCATATTTTTTTACAATCAAAGTGACCACAAATATGCTCCAAAAACATTTAATGTGGTTCAAGTTTTAGCAATTTTTTTGATTTGTATCGAATTTAAAATTTTTTTCTCATTTTTGGTGAATTTTGTAAAATTTTTGGCATTTTTTCTTCGTTGTCAATATGGGTTATAAAAATTGAAAATTCTATGTGAACCAAATACATTTTCAATTAAACATTTAATAAATATTATTATATTTTTAATTGAAATCAAACGAATACTATTTGACAATATTTTTTTTTGTGATAGCAGGGGTGACATGTTTTGAAAAGCTTGTGGAAGATTGATTCTTGTAAAACAAATTTTTGAGTTTTTTACCAAACCACTGAAGACTTTTTAAACTTTTTTTATCATATTAATAGGCTATTCACAACCTTTATTGAAAATGTTTCAATTTTCGATTTATTTTATTAACGAAAATTATTATTATTTAAACCTCTGATAACTTTTTTAGACCTGCTAATTTATATCAACATAACCAAAGTTTAGGGTTAAGGACTAAATTTATATGAAAATTTCTATGGTTAAAGTCAAACTCTGCTTGTTTTTAGAAGAGTTCCTAGGCCGTAACAGATTTTTAAAAAAAAATTAAGGTTTTTGAAAATATTGAAGAATTTTTTTTTTAATTATGAAATTTTCATAGATATGATGAAGAGTTTCATAAAAATGTATGTCCAATGTTTTAAAAATCTACATCATTTCATAAAAAAGATTAAACCGTGTGCACAAATTTTTTTGTTTTCCGATTGATTGAAATTAAGAATTTCCATTTAAAATTTAGAAATCATTAATAGAATTTAAGATTTTTCATTTGAAATTAAAAAAGTGTAATTTGTAATTCAGATTTTTTTATTTAAAATTCATAATCGATCATAACATCAATTGAAAGTAAGAAATTCTAATCAGTAATGTGCTCTAAACTTTGCATTAAATTTTGTAAACTTAAATATAATTACGAGTAACCTAATATTAATTTTTCTGAATTTTAATAAAAATGAATATCAATTGATATTTTCTCAATTTTAATTTATAATTCTGAGTTTTAATTTATATATTCTGAATTACAATTGCAAGAATATTGGGTTTTAAAAATAACATATTAAAAATAAATTGTTTAGATTGGCTGTATGTTCCATCTCCTATCCATCTCCTATAAAGTTATGTATTTGCTTCATTATATTAATAAATCGGCATATAATATTTATGAAACATTTCATGACAAGTTTTAAACCTTTTTCATATTTATGAAACATTTCATATGATGAAGCCTGTCATCAATTTGTTCTTTTATGATACAACATCATCATATTTATGAAGCCTTACATTGGACGAAAATCAATGAAGTTGTTCTTCATATTTATGAAGTTTTTTTATAAATATGATGAAGCTTTTGCCTTGAGTGTATGAATGTATAAAATTCCCATTATTCCTATGCCTTATACAGGGTGTCTGTTAGCAGATTTATATTTTCAAACTTAAATAAAAAACGTAATAATTGACGTTTCATTACGAGCATTGAACGATAGTAATGTTGATTTTATTTTTTAAAGAGTATGTCATCCAGATGTCTTCCGTCGAGTTGAACACACTGTTCAAAACGGAGCCTTGTGTTCTGCGCCACACGCTGCAGCAAACTTGGTTCAATTTAGTTGATTTCTCAGCGAATATTTTCCTTTAAAGCCACAAGATATTGGGGATTGTCATTATAAACCCTCTCTTTGAGGTAGCCCCATAAAAAAAAATTCATGGGATACACTCGGTCCATCACGTATTCGCCGATTACTGTTAAAAAATGTATCCACAGCGAACGCGCGATGCTCACTCGACCACTGCTACATCGTGACTGACAAATCCTCACAATCGATAATTCCAACGGCGCCACCCTCCCTCCGCACCGTTTATTACTTTCTGAAATAATAGTATTTAAAAATAAAAATTTGCCACCAGACACCCTGTATAATGTACTTAATGTTTTTTCAGAGCAACCTTAAAAGGCTAAACTGTCCCACCTTGTGGGGCACAATTCACAATTGAATTTACTCTAAAAGCGTAATTTTTTATTTGGGGTTTGGACGTAATTACATTTTAATTATGCGTCTACATTAGTTCAGAGTGGCCACTTTAATACTAGTTTAATTTGATGATTCCCTTGCACCAAAATTGTTCATTAAGGAGAAATGTATTAGTGTCCGTTACTGTTAGGTTTCACTGTATTTGTCTTTAGCAACGTTTGACCATTTGTTAACCACTGGAAATATTTCCACAAAAACTGACACTCCCACTTAACAATGACTTTTTAACACTTTTCCAAAACTTTTTGCAAAAACCCCAACGGTTTGTTTTTTATTGAAGTCAACAGAACATCATAATAAAAGATATATTTTTTAATACATCAATTGAAAAGGTTATCCAAGTATATACTTACTTTCATATATTTTTTGAACCCATCTTTAAACACAAAAATGTGTCTGTCAGAGACTACCTGCATAGTAAACCCCTAAAACTTGGATGTATAAAACAAGATCAAAATCTGAACAAATTGTGATTTAAGCTTATTATCTCTCTTAAATTTGGAGATAATTAGGTTTGGTGTTTGTGTCCCTCCTGCCGAAAGCTCCCCCCTCTAGCCAACATTCAAAGCGCCAACGTTTGAATTAAAATTGCGCATACCACCGCTAGAGGGCGCAATAAGTGTACAAAAACTTCAGACAAAACTTATTGTGACTCCATTACATCTTTCTACCAAATTTCGTCAACAAAAAACTCACACGGTACCGATGAGTGGTATAAAATGGGTTAGTACTTTTACCACTCTACTAGATTTATACTTTTGGCCGCCCTAATATGTATTTTTAGTACATGTTAGCAAATGTCTATGTGTTTATACAAATATACAAAATTGTGAAATTTCATCCACTTTGCCAGTGATCAATTGTCATTAAAAGTACTTTGACTTCTTACTATGGTCATTTTTCGTTCAAGTACATCAAAATGTTTATTTTAAATTATATTTGTATGTTGGCACTTATCGACCGACATTCGGACTCACAACTGATTTAAATTAGGAACAATAGCATTACATACAATCATTATGATAAATTTTTATTGAAACAAGAATCTATAATTATCAATGTCCACTTGGCAAATAGTACAAGAATTTTTATATTGTACCAACAAATGTATGCGAGTAAGTCAGTCGTATATGTACGTGTAAATGTGTAGTATCTACGATACATTTTCTTTTTAGTTATGAAGTTTTCGCAATATATCAGTGTTGCCATCAGTACAACAAAACAAATTACAGGGCTGTTAGTCAAAAATGTTCAAAAAACATACGAAATTACCTAAAAAAAAAAACTATAAAAACGTTTTTTTATATAATTTCAAAATAGCCGTTGTTTAAAAAAAAAAAAAAACTTATACATACATACATATTTGAGGCCCTATGGACGGACCAACTTTCCTGCTTTAACAATATTTTTGTCAGATTAATGTCAAGCTTACGATAAGTTTTTCTTTACACAGTTCGCTACAGAGAGAAAATTATGTATGAAAATAGAGAAAGTTCGAAAAAACAATTTTTGTATTTTTAATACAAAAATTAAAACATTTGTTCAAAATCAGACTGTTCAATACAAAAATGTAAAAAATATTAAAAAAGTTAATCAAAAATACTATAATTCCACTCCGCAAAATATTTTTCTGGACCAGCGCCTGATTTTAAAATACCTAACCTTAAGAAAAACTAGCAGACTTGGGCTATCTAGTTCGTTTGAGTGAGCGCTCTTTCTACACCATTTCAAGTATAATTTCGGAAGGAAAACCTGAGTTTTATTAATTGAAAGACTTATTGTTAAGACTTGATAAGCCACATACTCATTTTTACTGGTTTTTGTCTTCAAAGTGTTGACTTAATGCATAAAGTATGACTTTTGAAGGACTTTTATTCTCTAGATACACGTATTAAGTGTACAAGCAAGGCTTTTATTAAATACTCATCAATAGGGGACTAGAAAACAGATAAAACCTGTAATAAGTGGCTTATCAAGTAAGCTCTTCAATTGTAAAATGACATTCAGATTAATAACATGTATTTTAGCAAATATAAAAAGATTTCAGAAATTATCACCGACATTTTTTTAATATAATTTGCAAATTAAGCAATCATTTGTAATTCAACTTACTTCTTTGTAAATGAGAAAATATAAATACAGTTCAACTAATATCAAGTCTAAATATCCATAATCAGTCGTAAATATATGAAGTCACATGCAAATCAGTCATTATAACGGTACAATAGCTAAAAAAAAATGTAAATGAGGAATAAAATCCGACACTTAGCAAATGCCATTTGTAAATTTTTACAGTCAATTGTAAAAATCCACTGTTAATTGTAAATATCCGTTGTGAATTGAATACTTCGCTCGAACAAGGGTAAATCAAAGTGTTGAGGAGAGGTAATAAACGGTAAAAAAATTGAGTTTTGATAAATATCATTTTGCTATTTTACAGATGTAGGCCACATGAACATGTGTACAAAATTTCATTTAAAAATATTAAGCAGTAGTAGCAAAAAATTGCGCTTAAAATATTTCTTTAGAATAAGGGTACATTCATAGAAATAAACCTGTAAAAATAGCAAAAAAGGTACTAAAAATTAGTTAAAAAAGGGATTGCAGAAAAAACTGCTAAAATTATCCGATTTTCCTTATTTTTTTACTAAAATTATATTTACAATTATAAATCTGTTGATTTTGCAAAATATTTATTTATATTTGAGCTAAATTTTAGTTAATTGAAAGTAACAAAATAATCTGCTAAAATCAGCAAAAACATTTACTAACTATTAGTAGTAAAGTTTTTTTTTTAGTTTTTATTTTTAATGCGGATAAATGGCTTCCCTAATGAAATCAGCAATCTAAATTTCTGTTGATTTTAGCAAAATAAACTATTATTTGCATTCAACTATATTTTAGGTAAATACACTAGCAAACATTTTGTTAATATTACAGTTTTATAGTTAGTTTTTTTACAGGAAGAAGAAGCAGAAGACACAATATATATGCCAGACTGCCGCAGTTTCGTCCTCTTCAAGGATGTGTCAATTGAACAAAGTATTTTATATTGTTAAAGTGCTCGATATGAAAAACTTTTTACTTTCGTGTCATATTGAGTTTCAAACCCACAGCCATACATCCGGCTATGACTAGTTGAGCCAAGTTTGAAACAGCGATGAGTGCGGCTAATCGGAGTTTTGTCTATCACAGACTACACAATGTATGGTTTTTAATCAGAAGAGACAGAGTTAACTAATACCTATGAACAATTTATTTTTCAACTAGAATGCTTCCTCTTTTTAATCCTATTGTTAAATCTTTTTCACAAGTAATTATCACATTATGATGCGCTTTATTCACATTCAATAGTTTGATCAGTGTTGCCAAATTAGAAATACTTGATACTTGGCAACACTGAGTTGAATACCAAGTGTAAGTTTTAGAGATAAGTAGAGTTGCCACTGGGCAAATTTTTCTATTTTTTTTTTGCGGGTTTTGTTTGCTATTTTGAGTCAACAAATATTTAGTAAAAGTTTTAATTTTAATTTTACAGAGTAAAATGCTGTTTTCAACTAACTAAAATTCACATTGATTATAACTAAAAATGGGTTAAGTTAACTGATTTATTTTCGCTGTTCTTATTTTACTTATATTTGCAGTTTTTTCTACAAGGTCATTTTTAACTAAGTTTGAGTAGCGTTTTCTGAGTGTTTATGTTACAATTTTATTTGTATTTCAAATATTTCAAAGATATTCTAAGTAGTTTTTTTTTAAATATTTTTGTTCTGGAATTTCGAATCGCTATATAAAAATTTCTAAACGCTTGATTGCGTACAAAAAATAAAACATGCATCCCTTTGTTTTTTACAGTATACCTCACTAACGAATTTCATTAAAATTTGAGAGAAAATATGGGACACTTTTATTTCCCGCTTGAACAAAAAGTCGCGGGTTTTCAGTCTATTGAAACCTAAGTAATAAGTGACTAATTCTTTAGTCAAAATTAAAACTATCTTCAAAATAAGATTTAAATAATGTTTCATTTATATGTGGATATATATCCGTTTTCTGTGTTCACACTTTATATGCTAATATTTCAAGATTAAAATTGTTTTTTTGCAAATTAAAATATTAATAATATTGGGATATTATTAACCCTCAACCCGGCCTAATCTTTTTTGCAATGACATTTATACCAAAAATAAACAATGTGTTCTTTTACCGAAATTGTTTTCGTTGCCTATTTTAGGCGATATGGGCCAAAATAGACTTAGAGCGAATCTCAAAAACGAATCCAAGGAAATGAATAAATTTATAAATTAAATTATTCGTCTTTCCAAGATATAAATATCAACAATTTAAAAATAACACTTTTTGTGTTTATACTAAGGCAGACATGGCGATTTTCGTTTTTCGAAAAAGGCGAAATTAAGCGAAAACACACCTTAACTCCAACATATATTGATTAAACTTAAAGACTTTGCTAACACTACTTAATATAATCTTTCTACTAAATTACGTTTTCAACCTAAGGCGATGTCCTTTACTGGTATCCCTTTAGAATCCTGAATGTCATTGGACCAAAATTTTAGAGTTTTTTTTAGTTTTGTCTTTAATCTTACTTTGTGTTTAGCATCAACGGTTTCCTGTCCACATAAATATATTTTCAACATTTTTGAAAATTGTATTCATTGCAAAATATTTATTTTTTGAGATCTTACGAAATTTTAACTTCAACGCTTTCTCGCTTCCAAACCGTGCCATGCACACAAAAAATTACGGTATTACATATTTTTTTAAATTTAGTTTTCTATCTAAATAGCCTAAATTATTATTATAAAACACTCCTTTGGCGCACTTATGGTCAATTTAAAATACCCCGCCTGAGGGCGGGCTTGCCTGTTAGAGAGTTAGTATTAGGTAGCAGAAATGTGTGAGATGGCTGAAATTACAATCAGTTTAAAAAGTGCTATACATCGCATATTGACCGAAAATTTTTAAATGAGGAAGCTGTGCAAGATGGGTTCCGGGTTTGCTCAGAATAGAACAAAAACAGCTCCTTACAGATGTTTCAATAGAGTGTTTGGCAGTGATGCAAGCCAGTTAGTTACCGCCGACAGGTTTGTTTTCAAGCCGAAGCCGTCGCCGACACTATCGGCTTGAATCGGCTAATCCGTTTGACATATTCAACCATAATACCAATTTTTTTTTTCATATTTTAATGAACAATTCTTTAAAAAAAAATCATTAATACTTTCATTCGACTTTCGACTTTCAAATTCCATACAAAAACTCATATTTTGTGGTTCAGAAAATCTGGATTAGCTTGTATATAAAGAATGCTAGTAAATATTATTAGTAGCTATTCGTATTCTGACTTTCACCATTCACCTCAATTTTCAAATCTGATCATTTCCCAAATGTTAATAATTTGCCCAATTTGGATTTCTGATTTTTGAATATTTGCTCATTGTAATGACGTTTGGACAAAAAAAAAATACAAACAAAAATATTTGAGATAAAATAATAGCGGTATTCATTCTTGATAGCATTTATGCAAGGGTTGCATTAATACTATGATTTTATGCTACAAAGCGTGAGCGTCTTTTTTTGTGTGTATTGTATGTTTACAACCCAAGCAATTCAATGTTGACAAAACAGCTAATTTCTAACGAAAATATATTTTCTAGCGATTTTTAAGTAGACTTTAGCGATTTTTTCAAATAAAAAAGGTTGGCATTATTCTTCGTTCTCAGTGGATTTTTAACTCTGTTGTTATTTTTTTGTGTGAATATCAACTTTAAGGAAGAAGATCCATTTTTATATTAATATCGTATTTTTCTTTTATTTAAGTTTGGTTTTTGATAAAAATTTGTGTTAAAATCAGTTGTTTTTTTTTTTATACACGAAAATTAAATGTTTTTTTGTAAATATTTCTGTTATTTTTTTTTTGGTTTTCCGGCAAAACTAAAAGATGTTAAGTATTGTAAGTTTGAAAGACCCAGAATATGCAATAGGTTTTCGTCTTGCATATAAATAAAAGTCTTGCATATTTTTATTTCATGTATTTTGTTGTTGCGGTCTTGCAAACTCTTGTATTTTAACAAGATCTGCAAGCTTTGAAAGGTCTGCAAGGGTAGTTTGCTACCAACAGCGAATACCGCCAATGTTCAAAATCTGAGGCGAATGGTGAATGGGAGAAAATGAATCGCTACGATTATTTCTAAAATGAACACATCATATTAATAAATTAAATAAAACACATTTAAAGCATTAAAACAATTACAATTAAAATAAAAATAAACAAAATTTAACACAAATAATACTTTGTACCGGATTATATTTACTAAAAATTATGTAGTTTTTGATTGCTAAGTTCAAATAAAAATTGAAAGTGATATTTGATTTCAGACATCATTGCTTGCTATAATTTTATTATATGTGAAGACGCGGAGTTATACTACAAGTTTTTTAAAACAACTAGTTATGTGCTAAAATAATACCATAACAGTTCCCGAATAACGGTTGTAAATTTATAGAAATAAAAATTTTTCTAATAAACCTTTGATCAAACACAAAAATCTCAATTCTGAAAAACTGCTCAAAATCGCTAAATACTATCCATCTCCACTTTTTAGTCAAAGTTTCGAGTCCAGCGACAAAATGTATAAAATATGATTAAAAAATCAATATTTTATCAATATATCCAAAACAAGCATTTTTTGTATTGCATTTTCCCATTTTTATATAAAAAATATTAAATTTTTCCTTAAATTCATCTTACTACAAGTTAACTAAAAATTTCTTTTAATTTGGTCTTATTGCATTTTGGGAAAAAATATCGGTAATATTTTGTATTACTTAGATTTAGATTTATTTAGTAATACTAACTAATTTTAACCCAAAAAATGTCAAAGAGCCAACTAATCCCTATATTTTTTAAGTTTTAGCTGGTTTTTATAAAATTTAGCTAGCCTTTTTTTACTTTTCTAGCTAAAAAAAAAATGCTATTTCTAGCAATTTTTTGGGTCAGATTCTTGAACAAAAGTTGGCAAAAGTGTTTGCAACCCAAAAATAAATTTAGCTTGCTTTTTTCTATGCATGTGTTTTGTCTTTTTGAAAAAATTATGATTTTATACCTGCTGTAACATACAAAGTTCTTATGAAATGTAACCTTCAGCCGATTAGCAGCAGCCGCAGATACTTTTTCTCTCCTAGCCGCTGATGACAATATTTTGGCTGCTATGACAATATTAAGCCGCATACGCCGAATGCAATACAGCCGAGTTTTTGCGTCGATTCGTAACCATGGAGGAGACATGGGCCCACCACTTCACACCTGAGACAAAGGACCAGTCAATGCAGTGGACTGGAATGGGAGCATCGTGTCCAAAGAAGGCAAAGACAGTTTCATCTACAGGATAAGTGGGATAATTTTGATTGATTATCTTCAAGAAGGAAAAACAATCAACGGCGAATATTATGCTAACTTATTGCAGCGTTTAAGTGAAGAAATTAAGAAAAAAAGAAAGTGTTGTTTCATCAAGGCAATGCACCAGTTCACACGTCCACTATTGCGATGGCCAAAGCAATTAATTAAAGTCCGAATTGCTCATCACCCACCTTATTCGCTAGATCTAGCTCCATCGGATTATTTTCTAAACTTAGAAAAATAGCTCGGTGGTAAAATATTTGCCAACTATACAGAGGTGGAGTCTGCGGTTAATGGCTATTTTAAGAAGATAGACAATTGTTACTATAAACAGGGTATCGGAGCTATTGAATATCGCTGGGAAAAGTATATCAAGCAACAAAGATCCCAAATTCCCAATTTCTGAGCTAAAAATGTTTTTTGATTGAGTGTCATCGAAAAAATTTAATTTTCCGATCACTTTATTTCCTAAATGGTGCTCTTTAAAAACGGGAAAAAGTTTTTTTCAAAATAATTTTTGGTGTAGAATCGAAAAGTGAATTCAAATTTCATATAATTTCTTTCTGCACTGTAGAAAAAGGAATCCTAAATCGCCGTTTTTGACCTCCGCGCGAATTTGGAAGGAGAATTTAAAAAAATAATAACGCCATTTTTATATTGATATAAAAACATTTTAAAAAGTGATGATATCCCAAAAACAAAGAATTTTATACTTTTCTGACATACTCTGTCGTCGAACAGACCTATTATGGCACGCCATAATAGGTCTGTTCGACGTAATACTGGTAATACCAAGATAAATTTATAAGGTAGTGCTAGTAGCCCAGCTGTTTATCTTCTATGGTAATACCAAGATAAATTTATAAGGTAGTGCTAGTAGCCCAGCTGTTTACTCTTACCTTTGTTGGTCTTCGGTATGTCAAAATTTGTCTAGATATAGCTGGTTTTGACATTTCGGCGTACTGTAGGCAACAACAAAATGCCTGTTGTTTTTGTATTGTTGTTTTGTATTGTTGTAGTTGTTGTTCTACTAGCACTACCTATATAAATTTATCTTGGGTAATACTATGTTTTCAATGACGTGTTTTGAGAAAACATGTGTTTTTGGTGAACAAAACAGCATGCAAAAAACATGTACAAAACATGTTTTATATCTAAACACGTTCAGTGGAAACATAGTTAAAGTTGTGATATCTTAATATTTTCAACTATTTGATGATTAATGTGAGTCCCTTAATATTTGTTTTTTGTATTTGTATATTTTTTTTTATTTTACGAGAAACTGCATTGGTTGTCTCCATCTGTTGAAATATTTGCGAACTAACAGGGTTGTATTTTGTTTCGTCTTTATTTTTAAGGTCTAAAACAGTGTTTGCTACAACAAAATTTCTTTACCAGTATTCTGTTCGTATTTTGCAAAAGTATCTGCCAAACTTCATTTAAAAAATTGAGTTTTTCGAATAAATTTAACAGACAAGACCATGAAATGTAGCGAAAAAGTGATATTTTATTGTAATTTTCTTAAGACTGCAAAAAATTGGAGTTTTCGATAGTTTTTATTGAAGTTTTACGTCTTGATGAACCAGGTAATTGTTTTTTCAAACAAAATTAGTTAAATAGCTCCAACGATAAATTACAGAAGCAATTTAGTGATTTTTTATGTTTTGCCACAATGACTACACACAAAAAAATCGTTGACAAGTAATTAGGAGCATTTCAACTATTAAAGTTTATTCATAACAGTTATGTGAAAACAAGTAACACTTAACAAAGTTATTCCTTGTTTCTACTTAAGTATTGAATAATTTATGTTAAAAAACTTTATTAAGGTACCCATACATTTTGCAATAATATTGGAAATATTGTCATTTTGCCCTACACAGTGTAAATGTACAATCCCTTTGCACAAAATATGGTAACACTCTTTTGTTCTGTTGGGGAGGGATATAAAAATTGCACAATGGGACAACACACCCTAAAATATGTTTATGTTATGTTTAGCGCGTTAAACTGTTACACAGATGGTAACGGGTTCGATCCCCGGCGGCGAAAACCTAAATTTGGAAAAATAATTTGTATGAGCTTTCTATCCCTCATAAGTATCGCAAGGTCCACCTTCGGTGTTCACATAGCACTTAACCCCACCGAAGTAAAATAATGAATCAGGACTTTGAACAATAAAGGTCCAATAAGTTCGCCAACTCTCCATCATTTGGCGAGCAAAACTGTTCTAAGACTTATCATCTCGCGCAATAACAGTGTTGAAATGCTTGAAGCCCTTCATCTTTCCGGACCTTTAATCTCTCCTCTATTGCTTTCCAAAGAAAGAAACACATAAATAAATAAGAAAAATTTCCTGAGTGTTGTTCCTCTTAAAAAAAAAAAGAAAGAATGTTGCGTAGTGTATGGGTGTAATTTTAGTTGAAATGCTCCTAGTTACTTGGAAACGATTTTATTGCTTGTAAAACGTTTTCGTTTTATGTACTGCTAAAAGCAGCAAGTTGGCATCACTGCAAATAAACTGTTATGTCACCAGGTGGCGGTGTTTAGTGTAGCCGCAGCGATTATGGTAGAGGCCGCTAGTCTTAGTACAGCTTTCAACCACTCAATGTACAATAGTAAGTGTTGCCTTATGCAAAAACTGTTAATAATACATAAAATGGTAAGTGTTGCCATAAACAAAATATTTACATAATATGAATAATTAAAATTAACAGTTATTTTTGGGCTAACGGGTACCGTCTATTTTAATCGACATATTAAAGCTTCAATCGCAGCATTTTCACAAACTTCGGCATGCTTAAGAATTTTTTTTAAGAAAAATAAAACATTTTTCAAAATAAAACATTTCTCTAATTGGCAATCCAAACTCCAGGCGGGTTATTTTAAATTGACCCCAACACAAATACGATAAGAAAACCAAATTTACAAAATATTTTGTGAATCAAGTTTATGTGTTATGTGCAGTATACGGTTTGAGAAAGTGTTAAAAATTAAAAAAAATAAAAACAATATTTTGAAATGAATATAATTTGCAAAAAGCTTTGAAAGATGCTTATGTTGACTAGAAACCTTTGATAGTAAACAGAAAGTAAGATTGAAGCCCAAGGAAATATGGGATTACAAAAGGATAAATTTAAAGGATATCGTCTTAACATGAAAGCGTATAGACGGCTTTTTATAAAATTTGGCTAAGGTGAGATGTTTCTCAGTTTCGAGTTTTTCGAAAACGAAAATCGCCATATCTTCTTAAGTAATATCACAAAAAGTGTAATTTTTGTAAAACTTTCCAAAATTTAAGTTATATTCGATGTGAATGTAAGTTAATTAAAAATAGCATTTTACTATGTAAAATTAGTAAAAACTTTTACGAAATATTTGTAGACTCAAAATAGCAAACAGAAACTGTAATATTTTTGATATATTTACCTGAAATTTCGTAGAATGCAAATATCAACAGAAATGTTTGCTAAAAAATTGTAGATGGCTGATTTCATAAGGGCAGACCTTTACTCGCATAAAAAAAAACTTTAAAAATTTCACATTTTTTACTAAGCTTTTTGTCCACCAATATTTAGTAAATGTTTTTGCTAATTTTAGCAGATTATCTTTTACTTTCAATTAACTAAAATTTAGCTCAAATATAACTAATTATTTGAAAATTCAACAGATTTATTCTTGCTATTCTTAGATTAGTAAAAAAATTTGATCATTATAGCATTTTTTTTTTCTGCAAGGTAATTTTTAACTAATTTTTAGTAGCTTTTTTTTTGCTATTATTACTATTATTGCTATTATTGTCGTTCAAAAACGGTTACGATTCATTGAATATTCTCTGGCGGTGACATGACATAACCTCAACGGACATAATCCCAATTTCCGGCATTGGATCCGAGAATATTTCGGATATAGCCCCCAAGCCGGAAATTGGGACTGCGACCGAGAATTATTGGGTCATAATCACCAGAAAAAAGAGGACATAAAACGGAAATTATTGGGCTTAAGGTCATTTTCCAAACGGACATAATCTCTATTATGGGACATAATCTCTATTATGGGAACTATGTCTATTGTGTTTGCAGACATAAAACCAACTATAGGCAATTATAGGCCATAATCGGAATAATATTTTTTAAAATTATATTTTATTCCTTATTACAAATAAATTATAAGATTTATTTCATTTAAAAAAATTTTCATAATGGTGAACCGAATAAAAAACATAAGATATAAAATTCAAAAATGTTGTCGCCAATGAGACATTTTTAAATAAATGAAACATATTCGATTATTCCATTTTGCGGCTATAAATAGTTTATCTTTTTCTTTTTTTTACTAAAATTACAAGTATTAGTATAAGAGTATAAATATGTTTTTCTGCTTGGGAACCAAATTTTGACAATACATTAATCGAAAATCGCACGATTTAAAAAAATAATTTTCGATAATATACTGAAAGCGATAATATACTTAAAGTAAGAGGAAATTTTGTTCAAAAAATCACACGATTTAAAAAAAAAAATATTGCATAATATGTTAAAAGCGCCGTTGCGCAAATTTTTTAAAAAAAAACTCGAATTTGAAAAAAGGTATTTAATGTAGATAACATGGCGAAATAACCTCAGTGAAAATTTTTCGTTGTTAATAATATACTGAAAGCGATGTAAGTGAACAAATTTCTCGATTTAATAAAAAAATCATTTTTCGCACACAGAGAAATTAAATGCCAACCGAATTGGAAAAAATGCAGTTAGTACAACGATATTTACATTAGATTTCTGAATATTTTGGGTGTTGCATAAATTTTTCTCTGCGTGCGATAATAAACCGAAAGCTCCACTGTCGAAAATTGCACGTTTTGCAAATTTTCGTAATGCTTATTAAATTGAAATAATAAATACCTAAATAATTAACAATATGTAGTTAGTTTGTTAAGTTGTTTAGTTTTTGATTAAAGTTAGTTTAGCGGACACTCGTTTTTTATATTTTGTGTTCAATTAACGAAATATAACACTTTTGCAAGTCAAATTTTTAATAAATATGTTAAAATTTTTATTTTTTTTATGTAGTGGTGAACAAAAAAAATAAAATTGGGATTGTAACCGGTCAGTTCTCGATCATAATTACAACTTTTTAAAAGATCACAATCACAATTGGGATTATGAGTGTTTCGTTAACTGTCGTATTCCCAACTTTCGTTTTGGGGACTATGACCGAAAACCATTTCCAAATAATTTAATCCCAATTCTCACTCTGCGGATTATGTCTGTTGGGGTAAAGTTGGGGCACCTTCTCTGGCAGTATTTGAAACATTTTTTAAAAAATTTCAATTTAAAACTAAAAGTCTTTAAAGACTAAAACTCGTTTCAATAAGATTGTGTGCCCACTAAAGGTTAGCATGAATGTTTTTAGAAATATTCTCTTGTATGCTGTGATGTCTGTTTTGACGATTATTATACTTTAAATAGCAAAAAAACAGACTAATTCGCGTAAAAAAGTTCTTATTTTTTCCATGTGATACTTTAATTATGTCCATATTTTTATAATTTTCAAGATTTACTATTATTAGAGCAAAAAAAAAAACGTTGTTATATTCAAAAAAGTCTTGCGAATGTCTTGCAAGACATTCGTGCTACACTTTAGTGTCCACCTTATTTATAGCAACTGACAGCAAATTTGCTTATGTGCCTGGTTTGCGTTACATCCACATCAACAACACGTGATGTAATTCCTCAACATAGAGAGAGAGATATGTCTCAAAATTAGGGCATTAACAGAAACTCTAAAATAATATTTTGAGCGCTAAAAACAATATAATAAGCCACTGGAATTAAATATCAATGCGTAAAATTTAACACATAAAACACTAAATTATCATTGTCATCGCTATAACTACACTCGTAAAAAAAGCCCGTATAAAGAGTTGAAAATTCAGATACGACAACATAAAATACTACCTGAATTTGGGCCACAAGAATTTTCAATGAAATTGAGAATCATAGTCTGCTAAATTTAGCTGATTTAAATTTTAGAAGAACTAAATTTGAGTTGACAGTTGTAGTTAAATTAACTAAAAATTTAGCTAAATCAACAGAATTTTTAATTTTCAAATCTTTGCGAATCTGACCAGAATCTGGTCCATATTTATTATCGGGAATAAAGGTAGTTAATGAAGAGTAGTAAATAGGTACAGAGTAACGATGTTTGGTCCATTTTGCTCTATCTCGCTTAGTTTCCAAGATATAGCCTATTTTGTGATTTTAAAATAAAAAATATGAGAAAGTAACGCCATCTACATGCGAGACTGATAGCGGAGACACAACAAATAATGGTTTGAAAACAATTGTGGGTTAAACAAGTTGGCAAAATTTGTAAGTTTGAGGACCACGAATTAGTAAATTGTAGGTCGAAAAATTAGTTCAAATACGGATTAAATTTGTTCCTGAGGTAATATGAGATAACTAATAACTTTAGTTAAACAACTGATTTAAACAATAACAACAGAAATAAATAGCTCAACTGAATTCGAACCCGGTTAATAGATTTTTGAATTAACTTTATTAGTGTTTCCAATTCGAGTAATCAATTAACCGATTCCTAGATTAATCGCTTCTATTTAGGCTAATGTAGAAACAAATATTTGAAAACACAAATAATTATTCTACCCGAAAATCGTTTAAAATACGAGTATGTCCTTTTAAAATCGACCGAAAGTGATCCTGAATCCAAATAACTTTTTTAACCAACTTAAAGAAAATGCTATATCGTCTTTAGAAAATTAGATAGAAAACTTTTAGTTCCAATGAAAATGAAAATTATTCAAGTTCGAGGCCATACTCTATAGTTCTTTATTAAGATATTGTCCTAACAAATAATCTATAGAGTTTTTGTTTTCAAATTTATTAATTGACCACTTTCAGGAATGTGTTGATAGATCTATTAAGGAAATTTTCTAGGTTGCCATAATCAGAACACGTTTTGAAAGAAGTTACAATCCGATGTAAAACATCAAGCATTCATATAACCTATAGATTATTTGTTAGGACATTAGGACAATAATAAAGACATATAGAGTATGGCCTCGAACTTGAATAATTTTCATTTTCATTGCACAATTAAAGGTCGAAAAAACATAATTTTTATTTTTAATAAAAATTGAATTTTTAGTTTCTTTTTTAATTTTTTGAAAAATATAAATTAAAGGAATCTGGTATACCATGAAACAATTGATATATAAACAGATATATCTCCACTCATAATAATTCATCTACAAAAATACGAAAACATGTCAAAATAACAAACATTTTAGTAAAATAAACGAAATTTTGTACATTTTACGAAAGTTTTCCTTGTTTTGACATTAATTTCGTATTTTTATACATGTTTTATTATGAGTGTTTGTAGTAAATACATGTAAAACCCTAGTTTAAAGTGAGATATGATATATTTGTCTATAAGCGTACTTAAATCGTCTGCATTAATATTTCCAAGAATTTTGAAAATGCCAAAATATTTTAAATTTTCACATTTTTAATGGTTAGAGTGTACTTAATTTTAGACAACGCTGATCAATTTTTTAATTCAATTTAACTGTACTATAGTTGAGACACCGATAGTGCCAACCGAATAAAAATTTTATTTTGGTAGCTACAATCAATAAATTCGGCTAGTAAAACCATATTCAAATTGATTTCTAAACATTTTCAGAGTTCCAACTAAAATTTAATTGTACTCACCAAATTTTTTTGTGAAATAAAATATTTAGTTGTACCAGCCGATTTCAGTCATAGTAAACGAATTTTAGTTGCAAAATGGCTAAATTTTTCTCTGCGTGTACAATTTTCATTAAAAAAAACGCCCTGCTGGAAATATAAATGCTGGTAATATACTTTTCTTTGGAAAATATTTCCGTTTCCCATGTTTCTAATATAACATTATTGCTTGCAAATATAATTTTGTTTGCCTGTAAAAATATACATATATATTTTATATGTCAGTTTTAATTTAATTTAAATATATTATAGTTGAGACACCAATAGTACCATCCGAATTAAAAGTTTTATTTTGGTTGCTACAACCAATAAATTTGACTAGTAATACAACCATATTCAAATGTGATTTCTAAAAATTTTGGGAGTTGCAACTAAAATTCAATCGCACTAACCAAATTGTTCGTGAAATCTAATAATTAGTAGTACAAGCCGATTTCAGTCATAGTAACCGAATTTTAGTTGTAAAATGGCAACATTTTTTTCTGTGTGTACTATCGTCATTGAAGTAAACGACCTGCTGGAAATATAAATGTTGGTAATGTACTTTTGTTTTGAAAACATTTACGTTTCCGATGTTTTTAATATAATATGTTTGCTTGCAATAATAATGTTTGGTTGTAAACATATATATGTTTGCTGAAAGTATATATATTTTTATTATAAGTACGTTTGCATGTCCCAAACATAATATTTAAAAATTTTATAATTGCAAATATATCTTTGTTAGGGTTTGAAAACATATATATAATTACCTGCAAACATATTCAAAAGTGTATTTTTTCTGTGTGTATGGCTTAAAATAATCTATATCCTAAAAAATTAATTTCAATAAAAAAATGTATAACATATACATATAAATTATTCAAAACTTAAAATTTAAGTAAAATATCAAAAAATGTTCTTAAAAACATTTTAATGCAATATATTCAAAAATATCACATTTTAGAAACATATGAAAAACAAAAAAAAAAATGCCAAAATATGCATATATAGCAAAATATGTGAAAATAATTATTTAAATCAAAATATGTATTAACATCTCGATGTCATTTTGTTCCAAATTTATTGATTCGCAAACTTAGAGTATTATTAATTATTTTTTTAATCTTTTTTACATTTTTGTATTGAAAAATATAATTTTGAAAAATATATCCACAGATATTTTAACAATATCGTTAATAAAACTGATAGTTTTAATCATAAAGTGTGTTTTTTATAGAGGTATAGAACTTTGAAATGGAATAAAACAAAGATGGATTTTTTAAATTGACATGAAATTTACTTTATTCGAAATCTTCTGGCATTATAATTTAAATATGACTCCTGGTATACGACCGCCACGGCTGGCTCGGACGTAGTCTAATCTGGAGGTCCAATTTTCGATGACTTTTTCCAACATTTGTGGCCGTATATTGGTAATAACAATAATGTTGTCCTCCAAGTGGTCAATCGCTTATCGGGATAGACTAGCGATTCACATATCCCCACAGAAAATAGTCCAGCGGCGTTAAATCGCACGATCTTGGAGTCCAATTCACGTGTCCGAAACGTGAAAATATGCGGTTACCAAACGTTTCCTTCAATAAATCAATTGAGGCACGAGCTGTGTGATGTGTTGCGCCGTCTTCTTGAAACCACAGCTCCTGCACATCATGGTTGTTTAATTGATGAACGAAAAATTCAGTAATCATGGCTCTATAGATGTCACCATTGACGGATATACTGATTGGGGTCTTCCTCTACGCTACGCTCTACAGCAGCTTCTGTACGCACTGTACGACTTCTCTGTGGAAGCATATTATGATTTAGAGTAAACGTGGTGCGAATACGTTCCATAGTTAATCGAATTAATTGCTCTGATGGACGATTATGTTGACCGTAAAATGGACGTAGTGCGCGATACGTATTTCGAACAGAACCATGATTTTCGAAATAAATTTGCACAATTTGGAAGCGTTGTTCAGACGTCAGTCTATTCATATTGAAATGCCAAACCAAACTAAACATAAATCACTTGACAGCTGACAAAATGGCCGCCAGTTAAAAAAGTGTTGCCAACTTAAAGTTATATACCTGTATAAAAAACACCTTTTATAACCAAACAATTTTGTGGAAAAATGTAGTTCGATGCAGAGAAACAGTTTTTAATAGATTTTTTTAATGCAAATTTTTTTAGTACACTTAGGAAATTATGTTGGTTGGTAAAGACGACAATTGTAGTCAAAAACAAATGAAATTTCATTTAAAAAAAGGACGACTTACATTTCATTAAATTCAACTAACATTGTCACTTGTTTTTTAATGTTCAAAAAATGACTAACAATTGTAGTAAAAATGGTAGTAAAAAATAAACCAAAATTTTTTTTTTTTTATTTTTTTAAATAACAAAAAACAACTGTAAAAAATGAATGTAAAATCATAAAACAGGCATTTGATGTGAGTTGTTTTTTTAAATGAACTACAAGGTTAGTTAAAAATTTTATTTGTTCTACAAATGACTTACATTCACATTAAAAATAATGAAACTGTATTACAACCCAAACAACTACACATTTTTAAAGCAGAAGTTCCCTGAGTGCATATATAATCAAAATTTCGTGTTAATTATACAAAACTTATGCAGAGAATAGATTAAACAACAAAAATTAACTTTAAAATCTAATTAAAATTGCTTAAAAGTAATAAAGTTAATTAATTGAAAGTGCCACTGTTAACACATTCTTTAAAACTAGTTCAGATTTTTAGAAGAGAGTATTGGACACGGGTTGGCTTGTATTACTTTTTTTAAAGTCCTTAACATGTCTTTATTTATAACAAAAATTGTTTAGTCTGACATTTTTTACATAAATTATAGTATTTTGCATAATTTAGGTTACTTTGGTTAGCTAAATTCTCTTTAATCTGAATTATTTTATAGGAAAACTAAATTTGCTGGGATTTTCAGACTGTTTTACCTTTTCAAACTTTTTAAAAAGTGCCAAACTTCAAAGGGCTACAAAAATTTAATTCGAGCTAAATTTTCAATGCCCTTTGTTTTCACGATGTGAAATGTAAGATACAACGTATTTAAAACAAACTAGTTTTGAAAAAAATTAAAAGCAAAAAACTTTTGAAAACACAAAGTTGAAAGTTAATATAAAAAAATATATATTTTATGCATTTTAAAAGCGTTTTAAGTCAGAAAATCATTAAAAAAAACAAACAATTAAAAGGTAAAAAATCTTACGGAAAATCTATTTTAAAGGTCAAAATCAAAAAAAAAAAAACAGAAAAAGTTCAAGATATGAATACCTTATTTTAATGACCAGTCGAGTATAATTTATAAAAATTAAATTATGGTTGATGCTTTAAAAATGTGTATATAAAATTAATTCTAACAATAAATATCGTCGATTAAATTGCTCACGTATAAGCAATAAGCATTCGCGCACTGATTGTGCCATCATTAGTTACTCTACCTTAATGCTGCTTGTTATACAGTAGCCTTAATTTTCATTAAAATCAGTTGTTTTTGGCGTTTTTTGCTTTGTAATTATTAGTGCGTATTAAAGGCTGGTTTACACTAAAATGTTTTTGTAGAGATTTTGCACATCAGGATATTTGCTTTGCACTTGTACTAAAGAAAAACACTTGTACTAAACAAAAATAAAAAATTATGTCATTTGGGTTTATGGTACATAAGGAGTGTGATTAGGGTTTGAGGTACGGGAATTCCCGGGAAATTTTTAAAAAATTACCGTTAAGACGGGAAAAATTTAAATAATTAATTAATGCTGTTATATTTTATTTCTCTATTATTCGCATTTTTAATTTAGTAAAAAATAAAAATTTTTAAATATTAAATAAGAACTTTTGTTTCAATAATTTCAAACGTAACGAAATTTCTTACAGTTTTCTTTGTTTTTTATTTTTATTATTATTTTTTTTTTTGTTATTTTTATTTATTTATAACGAGCTTTTAACCACCGCAAATTTAAAAAATAAAGCAAATTAAATATATTAGCTAGATTGATACATGTACATTAGCGCGTCCCAAAAAAAATGTTTTAGCTTGCAAAATGATGGGGATTTAGGAGCCTTTTACGGGAAAAATAGCAAAAAAATTTTGAACAAAAAACCAGATGGCTACCGGATCCTAAAGATTGCAATCCTAGTGCATTTTGAAAAAAAAAATAATTGTTTTTGATTTTCAAAAAATTGACGCCAAAAGTTGCGCAATACAGAGTACATTCCGGGAAAAATATTAATAAAATTTCCGTAGAGCAATTTTGGTGCAGCGTTGCATCTTTAAGATTGAAATGTGAGTATATAAAAAAATTCCATCTCGTCCCACAGAGCGCTTTCGTTAAAACTATTTAAAAAATGTGATAGAGCTATTCTGGTCCAGCGCACAGTGGGACGAGATGAAATTTTTTTTGGTGCACCGCTGCACCAAAATTGCTCTACGGAAATTTTTTTAATATTTTTCCCGGAAAGTACTCTGTATTGCGCAACTTTTGGCGTCAATTTTTTTAAAATCAAAAATATTTTTTTTTTCAAAATGCACTAGGATTGCAATCTTTAGGATCCGGTAGCCATCTGGTTTTTTTGTCCAAAACTTTTTTTGTTATTTTTCTTTGAAAATGCTTACCCCCCCCCCCCCCCCCCAAAATGATGGGGGGGCAAGCATTTTCAAATTCGAAAAAATGTCAAATTCGGGACGCGCTAATGTACATTTGAATGGGGTAAAGAATTTTTCCCGAAAAATCGGGGTTTCTGGACGTTTTCTGAATTATAGCTATAACTTGGTCAATAACCAAAATTTTCTTAGCTTCTGAGTCAACATTTTAAAGAAAAATATCCAAGTCCATAAGTTTCGGTAATGCTTTTGCATATTTACGTACCGTATATTACTTTCTTCGCAATTTTTGCATAGATTTTGAAAATAACGCTTTTTAGCTTTCTAAGAAGTTTAAAACAAAACTAATTATGCAGTTTAAAAGTTTAAATTATTAGTAAGTTCTAAATAATTTTGTCAAATTTTAAATTTGCTCTTACTGTTCCAAAGTTGTACCCTTTTAAAGCTTTGTGCCCATTGTGCAAAACTAATAATATTATAAGCTTTTTACCATCGGATTTACTTTAAACTTTGAATTTTGTGATCTTCGTGTTTCGCTTACTAATCATTTTTGATATTTGTTATCTTGAGTAAAAAAATAAAAAATCTCATAATTAGGAAATTTTTTGCATGTGTTACCTTGAAAGTAAAAATAAGTACTAAACTCGCAAAATCTCATAATTCGAAGTAGGGTACGTAAGTGAATTTCTACTCTCACTTACTCACGTTCACGAGAGAAAAATTCCACTCAAGGGAATTTTTTCTGCACATACTCACGCTCACGTGGTTAATTTTTTTTTGCTAAAATTCTACTCATGCTAAAATTTGACTCATACACACTCACGCACGAAGAATTTTTTCCTACTCACGTGAGTAAAGTTGGTTTCGCTAATACTCACTCGTGATTCACGTGAATCAAACAAAATTTTACTCACATGTCCATTTATAATTCAAAGTTTAAAGCAAATCCAATGCAAATCTCTCAAACACTTTATAAAATTATTAGTTTTATAAAATGGGTACAATGCTTTTAATGTGTATAACTCTGGAACAATAACAGCAAATTTTTTTTACAAAATTAATTAGAATTAATCTATTTTTTAAACATCATTATTTTTTTGTAATTTTAGTAGACAAAATATATTTAAAAATTAAGAAAAAATTAAATATATGGTACGCAAATGTACAAAAGCATTGAACAAACTTATGGTTTATGCACATAAAATTAAAATTTGGATATTTTTCTTTAAAAATATTCACTTAGAAGCTAAGAAAATTTGGGTTACTGACCAAGTTATAAATAAAATTAAAAAAAAACCCCTATTAATGACAAATTTTGCTCCATTCTTGTCTTCTTAGCTTGTAATAAAAGACATGATCTTTGAAGACCAAACATGTTCTATTTATATGAAAAACAATTTTGTTTTACTCTGGCTCAAGTAATATTTTTTACAGTTTTTTGTTTTTATATTCATCGAGATTATTTTTTGTTATTTTTACCAAAAAAAAAAATTTTTTTCACAATACCCTGTTTGTACATAAACGTTGGTTTTTATGAATGATCAACATGTCCCATGCTTGGAGATCTTAGTAGAGGTTTTAAATCACACAAATGGCGCAGTGAAAGGACTAATCCGGTGAGATTCTAATCTTTTAGTAGCTTTTAGATGCTATTATAAATACACTTAGACTCTAAGAGTCTTAGAGTTTTCTTATATATTTCAAATAATTAAAAAATTTGTCAACTCTTGGTCCACTATATAGGCAATACGGGCATAAATATATCTGTGTTCTCGAGTAACATTTGTACAAATAAATCTAGTTTTCATAAACTAAAGATACATTTTCATATAAAATCGAATGTATTTTTTTAACTTTTGACACATTTTAACCATTAAACATGAGATTGGGCAGCTAAAAAATACGTATTTTTTGTTTTTTGCTTCTCTACAACATATCTAAAGCTCATTAAAATCTGCGAGTTCGGGTCGTGATACCTTCCTTGTGAGCTAATTTTATAGAAAAAACGAACGAAGTTTATGAATGTTTCTAAATGATACTAGATTAGATTATATGGCACTATGCACCGCGACCAACTTAGGTCTTTTGTGCTGCCTAAAGTTACCCTAAAGATTCAAGCTACCTATAAAGCCAATAATCCTATTAGGCAAAATCTTCATAATATCCGAAGGGGAGACAAAGCGATTGCCAAGAAACTTGGCACGCCTTTCACATAGCCTCGGACATTCGCAAAGAACATGCTCTGATGTCTCAGCTACCAGTTCGCAAAACCTACACTCATCCGTGTCCGAAAGACCCCTTTTGAGCAGGTGGTATCTGAGATTGCAGTGTCCAGTCAGGTAAGACACCAGGGTTCTCAAGTCACCCCTCCCGAGGGACAAGAGTCTCCTCGATCCTGCACTGGAAAAAGAAATCAATCTCTTAGCCTGTCGTTGGCCAAGAGAGTTTTCCCAATAGAGAGAGAATTCTGACTCCCTCCACGACCCGAGCTTCTCCCTAACATACCCCAAAGGTATACCACAGAATGGTTCAGGGCCAATAAAGGGCCTTCGGGCCCCGCAATTAGCAAGACAATCTGCCCTCTCGTTGCCCTCATGCCCCTCGTGACCAGGAACCCACCCTAAGGTAAGCGAGTTGCGCCTGCCAAGTCGGTTAAGAGCCAGAATGCATTCCATGACCAGACCAGATGACACCTCATAGGACATTAAAGCCCTTAATGCCGCCTGACTGTCGGAAAGAATGTAGATACGAGATCTAATAGTGCCCCTTCGTAGACACTCCTCCGCGCAGACACAGATAGCAAAAATCTCTGCCTGAAAAATGGAGGGGTATCTACCCATGGGTAAGGCCCGTTGGAAACCTGGTCCATAGACACCCGCACCAGTGTCACCATTCGCATGCTTTGAGCCATCTGTGAACCATATCTGAGAACCCCGCTCTGGCTCCCAGGATCTGTTGGTCCACATGGCCCTGTCGAACAGCATCACTTTAAAGTTCCTATCAAAGATGTACTCCGGTGACCTCCTATCCGTAACCTTTGTAATCGGGTCATCAATTAGGATTCTAGCGATCCTCATGTGACCCCTTAGATCACCTCCCCTCATGTCACCGAATTCTCTAAGTCTGGAGGATCCTATGCAGGCAGCCTCCATTACAGAAATATGCAATGGTGGTATCCCCAGCATAACCCCCATGGCATCCGTCGGGCAGGTTCCGCCTGCCCCCGTTATGCCAATACACATAAGACGGTAGATCCTCTTGAGAGCATCCCTTGCCCCTACCTGTTCAACCTTTGGCCACCATGCCAGGGCAGCATAGGTGATCATAGGTTTAACAATGGTGTTAAACGACCAGTAGACCATCTGCGGCCTTAGACCCCATGTCTTACCAAAAAGCCTTTGGCAGGCATAATATGCCCTTGTGGCCTTCTTGGAGACATAGTCAAGATGTTCATTCCAGGTAAGGGATCTGTCAAGAGTCACGCCGAGGTACTTAACACTACTGGAAAAGCCCACCGTGGCCCCATCAAGGACAGGCATTGTCAGGTTAAGTTTCCTCCTATTCGTAAATGGTACCAGGATTGTCTTCGACGGGTTGACAGACAAGCCCTTTTCCCGGCACCAAGAAAGAGTATAGTTCAGAGCCTGTTGTTGATACTAAAAAATGCTATAGACAATCCAAAGGCTAGTCGAAAAAAAAAAACAAAATCAAATCAATCGAATTTGTTAAAGAAAGATTTAGCTTTTTATAATGCAAGCAAATATTTGGACTAAAAACTTAGATGATTTATGTAATGCTCAATAAAACCAACATCGGTGGATAGTGAACCGCTTTTGTCTATACCGGAAGTCAAGCTAATTACTAAATGCTTTAGTAGTATTAAAAACTTATGTATTTTTTAAATAATATTATAAGATATTTATTTTTAATTTAAAATTATCTCAAATTATTTAATTACTTTGTTTTTGTTTTTAACGCGCAAAATTGAAAACATATGTGCTTTTTTATTTAATTTTTAATCAAAATTATTTTTAACAAAAAAAAAAAAATTTCTTAAACACAAATTACTTGTTTTAAATAAAAAATTGATTTAAAAGTTTGGGAATTCCCAACCCCTAAGTGAGACCGAAAACAAAACTCGGCACACATTTTCACTTAAAACTGCTTTTGTATGCGACACTCAAATTTTTTTTGCATCAAGTTATCTTTTAACTTTCTAACCGGCAAGCCTGCCTCTAGGCGGGATATTTTAAATTGAACAAAAATGCGCCAAATAAGTGTTTTATAATAAAAATTAAGCTATTTCAATAGAAAATCAAGTTTGCCAAATGTTTTGTGAAGCAATTTTTTTTGTGTGCAGTACACGGATTGGAAGCGAGAAAGTATTAAAGTTAAAATTTCGTAAAATTGCATAAAGTAAATATTGTGAAATAAACACAATTTTCAAAAATCTTAAAAACATATGTTAACTAGAAACCGTTGATAGTAAATTCAAAGTAAGATTTAAGCTTTTAAAAAATGTTCTTATTTTGGTCCAAGGACATACAGGATTCCTATAGGATACCTCCAAAGGACATCATCTTAACATGAAAACGTATGGACGAAATTTTATGCAATTTGCCTTTATGAAATTTGCCAATATATATTGAAGTTTAGGTGGGCTTTCGCTCAATTTCGCGTTTTTCGAAAAACGTCATATCGTCATATCTTCGTAAGTAAAAGCACAAAAAGTGACATTTTTGGGGTGTAGTTATAAATTGGTATGATAAATAATTTATGCCTAAACTTATTAATTTAAATGAATTAGATTTTGATATTCGCTCTAATAATGTAGCTTTTTAATTTAATTATTTTTCATTTAAATAATTACCCATTTCATTAAAACGTGATCAATATTGTGTACCTTCTCAAAAAATCAAAAAACAATTGGATAAATTGTTGTTGCCATACCAAATATTTTTCTATAGCTTGAATTTTATAACATTGAATTTAAACCGGCATGTAATTCTCATTAAGTTAGCAGATTTATTTATACTTATGTGAACAAATTAACACATAAATTAGTTTTTTTTTTTTCTTTCTATTGAAACGTAGGGAGTATGGCAACATTTTTTTGTATGGAGCGATAAGAAGTCTCAAGTAAAAAAATAGCTGGCTACAACAAAAGAGAAGCCCGTGCTACTGGAGGTGGACCTGACAATCAACTATACATATCTAGGAGAGATGAAGCTATTGGTAAACTTTGTGGCCTATATGATGTTGTGGATGGCATCGATTAAAGTGTTTCTTATGGTTTTTAAACGTGTAGAAGAAAATGAAGAACAATCATCAGATTCAACAGATACGGAAGAAGAACAATAGGAAGTATAAGTACCAACCACATCAACGCGACCAAGAAAATAAAAATTTAAACTCTTTTTCTTCAGGACAACTTAAAAAAGTTCATGTCGAATGAGACTAATTCTTACGCTGAAATATATAAAACTTTAATGAAAATGCAGTGTATCATAGAGGGAAATACAGAAATTTAAAAAATTTAGACTCAAGCGGCAAACGCATGTACCGAGCATTGGACAAACTGTCTGACAGTTTTAAGGAACAGACTAACGCCATCAATGAACAAACGGAAGAAATTGTCAAACAAAGAATTGAAAACGAAAGGCATCATAAGGAGTTGGAAAAATTAGCTTATGAGAAGAACATTCTGAAACAAAAATTATTAGAATTACAAAAGAACAATTAAATGTTTAGCAATTTTGAAATTTATTAATGGAAACATTCTTATTAATAATTATAGAAATTAATAAATAAGTTGATATATGTACATAAATTAATAATAATGAATTAATAAATGAATTCAATTAATTTGTAATAAACTTTGGGCTATGTTATCTCGGTTTCTGCTAGCTTCGTTGTTCGTAGTATTCTCAACATTAACTTCTTCAGTATCAGGATCTTCTGTTGGGGTATTTTCAATTATTGAACGTTGCTCAATTTTGTAAAAGTTACACATGTTGTGAAGGGTTTATACCATAACGCTCGTGATAGACACCTGAATCTGCTTTTAAGAACCCCTATTGTTCTCTCAATTATATTTCTTCCTGAAGCGTGTTGTTAAACTGGTGTTGAGCCGAATCTGCACTTATATTCATGTATGACGTCAACACATATGGCTCAAGTGCATATCCATAATCAGCCAGTATCCACGAACCCCGTTCTCCATTTTCGTACCTGGAACGGTAAAAATCTTTTGGAACGCTCAAGTTCCAAACAAATGAGACATGGCTTGACCCTGGCCTCGTTGCATCAACTGCCACTACATTCATTTTGTGGTCACAAATCTTGAATAAACTCGAAATTGTTAAATTAAATTTGTTTAAAAATGCATGGCAATATTTACTTACAATCATAGCATTTATGCTGTAATATCCTTTTCTGTTGAAATATAAATAGTCCTGTGAACCTGGCTTGACTAATTCAATGTGGGTACCATCTATGCAGCCAACAACGCCTGGAATGCCATATTTATCAAAAAAATGTTTTTTTTGACTTTAAAATTTCTTGTGTGTCATTTGGAAGTTTTATCCAATGTTGGCACATCATTTGCTCTAGAAGCACGAGCATTTTACCTAATGACTTTGAAATTGTTGTGCGGTGCATAGCAATTAAAATATCATTGCCAACTGATCTTTGAAAGCTACCTTCCGCGAAAAACCTCAACGTTACTGCCATAAAAAGTGTGGACCTATTTTATACAATATCCATGAAAAAGCTTCTTTGATAACTCGAAAACATTCTATATTTATTAGTGCAAATTAGTATTTTTTTTTTTACTTACACTTTTTCTGTCAAGTTTAATGGGTTGGATGAGTCCCGCAACTGTTTAATATTTTCTTTGTTTTTCTTTTCATTCATCAAAATTAAAGAAGATATTACAACAAAAGCCATTTTTAATGATGTCTGTTTAAAGCAAAACAAATAATTTAAACAAAATGTGATTGTAAACAAAGCAACAGAGTTGTTTTTTTTAAGAAATACGTAGAATTGAAACAAATATGGAAAATGAAACCGATACTATCTCAATCACACCTAAAATCTATAGATTCGATTTCAGCGTTCGATTTAATTTTAAAACGATTCTATTTCTATCACATACCTAATAAATTAGTTTTTTTTCTTTCTATTGAAACGTAGGGAGTATGGCAACATTTTTTTGTATTTTTTTTTTTTTTTTTTGTTAAAACCAGAGTATTTTTTTAAAATGATTTTTAATTTATGTTTAGCATTTCTTTGTTTTAAAAAAATGGTTACATTTCTATTAAACAAAATTTTAACAAATTTTTTTTTTTAAATTTAAAAATTACATTATCCATTTTACGATAATGTTTTAAAATAAATTAATATTTAGATTTAAACTACTGCAATAAAATTATTTAACATAATAGAGTAATAAACCTAATGAGAATTAATAAAATCTAATTAAAATGGATTTAAAATATTTACTATTAATACATAAACATTTATAAAAAACAGCTACATACATAAATATTACAAAAAACAACAACAATATGTTTTGAGCGATAGTATAAAAAAAAATGACAAGCAAGTTCCGAATTTGACCAAATATTTAATTGATTCAATTAATTTTCAATTACAATTTTCAACAAATCGATTTAATTGAAAAAAGTAGGGAAATATTATTTTTTTATTGTGAAAAAGTGACGGCAAAAAAAGTAATATTTTTACAAAAAATCTTAAATTTCTCACAAAAAAATTGCTTAATTGCCCAAAACTCAGAACAATCAAATGATATTAAGATTGTCTTTAATTTATTAATGAACGCTAAGTTCCCAATACTGTCATCTATTTTTGGAAATTGTCTGCGCCTAGCCAAAAAGCTCTATTATTCACTTTTTTAGATTCCAAGCGATACACTGCGTTGCATAACTATAATTACAAATGATTTTCACTATTTTTTCTAATATTACAAATATTTTTTTTTTAATTTATAACTGTTTTTAAGCGTGTGATAACTGATTTCTTATTGTGTAACATTTAAGAGATTACTTAATTGATTTAAGAGAAAAATTGTGTAATAATATTTTGTTAGCGTTTTATAACGTTAATTACATATAACGGTAAACAAAGAAGAATAGCAAATAAAGAAAAATTGAAGAATTATTTTAAACAATTTGCAATAAAATGCAGCGTGGTTCATATCTAAGTGACTTTCAAAAAGAACAAATTTCAGCCTATTTAAAAAGTGGCTTAAATTGCTAGAAAAATAAACCGATGTAACAAATTTTGCAAATACTCCGAGTGCTTATGGTAAAAATAAAATAGGGGGCGCGTAAAAAAACTTTTTCTTATCTCAAATAATCAACTGTGCCAGCAACTTAATGAAGAGTCACAATTAGATAATCGATGAATATTAGGACACATTCCCTAACCAACCATAAATAGGTTCTTAAAGGATTCCCAGAGAATTAATCGCCAAAAGCAGATGTCTTTGCAAATGTTATTACCCCGCCACAAGACTTCTAGACTTGAATTCGCTAAACGGAATTTACAAACCAACTGGAGAAAGGTAAGTCCATAGGTCTGTTTAAACTTAAATTTGTTTTAAATATGATTCTTTTCTGATGAGAAAAAGTTCAAACTTGATGGTCCAGAGAAAACCGTCAATATGAAAGCATTTTACATCTAAAAGAAGCAGTTATTGACGGGTGGAGAGCTATAACGGAAAAACATCGAATAAATCTGGTAGACAGTATGATGATCGAATTTTCGAGTTGAATCAAAAAAAGGATTCCTCACGCATTATTAAAACTGCTGCTTTAAAATATTTTTCTTCAATTTTGATATATTAACCAAGTAGAAAACAGTTTAACTAGCGGGCGGTAGAACTCGTACTAGTTGTCTGGTTCAAATAAACTACTACAAAACTGGTTCTGTACTAGTATTTTTTGCTACTGGGAAGTTAAGTGTATTTATAGTTATGAATGAATATAATTTTGTTATTCATTTTCAAATAATAAAATAAAAAATAAATGAATTGCTGTTGTTTTGTTAAATATTATTAAATTTCTATTGGTTTTACTTTTAGGCCGGTTAAACTCTTCTACTTTTTGTTTAAACTTACAAAATTTAGTGAAATTAAGTGTAATTATAGTTTTGCAACGCACTGTATAATGAGCCGATCGTTCAAATACTTTGCACACATAATCTGACAACCTTCTTAAGGATAACTTGATAAGAACAAAAATAGGTCAACGTCGTATACAAAAGTAGTTGTAAGTGATAATGTGAGTCGATTTTTTCGATCTCACCCTTTAGGACGTGATTTTATTTGAAAATCCGACATTGAAAATCAAACGTAAGAACATCCTATGATTTAAATTAAAATTTCAGGAAATGCATTTTCTACTCATACATAAAGATTATTAAAAATATCAATGGCATTTTGTTGTTGTTTTGTTTTAATTTAAATGACCAAACTGCAAATGAAAAAATGCAAAACAAAAACTAATCAACACACAAAAAATTACTTCCGACGAAATTAATTTCAGCACCCACTCGTTCAGAATGAAATTGATACCGTACAGGAATAAAATAAAAAAAGGCATCCATGTGATGGCATGTGCGTAAACGAAGGCATCCAATAAAAGCGCGTCATTCAACAACTAACCCAACAACCAACAATCGTGGTGCAGCAACAAATCTTGAATAGGGATGCGTTTCGCAGATGCCGTGTTTGATTTGAATATGCAGATCATATTAATAATGTATGTAAAATACAATTTTCGAGAATAGATGGATATATACGCGTATATATGAATTATTTTTCCGTTTTTTTTCTTTTTGTTGTGTTGTTGGCCAAGTCAATGCTACAATATACGAAAAGGTAGACTGGGTAAAGATTTCAAGTGCCTCTATATGTGGCTATAAATTAAACGAGTCGAAAAAAGGGCAGCTTAAAGAATTTAAATACGTACAACACAAAATCATAATAATCATAATAAGAACAACGAAATAACGAAAATAAAAATAAAAATGAAAATAACTCAAGGAACGTTAATCGATTTTTGTTTATTATGTTTTTGCACTTGAATTCTCTCAATGTCTGTCTGACAATGAATGGTGCTGCCCGTTCGTGATGGTAGTTAGGTAGTTAGTTGTCCTTTATCACTTGACTTTTCCTGGCTGTTTTGTCTGAGTTTGAAGACTTTGCCATTGTATGGTATGATGAGGAATAACATTTAATGAAGTAGTAAAACTCATTCATAAATGCAATCACATTCTGTCTGCTTGCAATTCTTTTGTGGAAATAGAGAAAGGAACAACAAGCGAAAATTACAGTAAAATATATCAAACAGGTTGGCAACTCTTGATATAAAAAGTTGGCTAGATTAAGGAGCAAAAATGGCTAAATTTGGAAAACTTTGTTTTAGAGTTGTCAAATACATACACACAAAAAAAAAAAAACCCATTTCAATCACGAAAACCACCGATTCAATAACTTTAATTGCTGAAACTCCGCCAACAACGAAAATTGCTAATTCAATTAGGAATTTGTAGCTCTTAAATTGAACTATTTTTCAATTAAATTATAAAAAGTGTTGAAATTGTTGTTGTCATACCAAATGTTTTTTGTATCTTGAATTTAATAACATTGAATTTAAACGGGTATGAACTTCTCTTTTAGTTAGCAGATTTAATGAAAATGAATAGTATTGAAGTTCGAGGCCATACTCTATATTTCTTTATTAGGATATTATCCTAACAAATAATCTATAGAGTTTTTGGTTTTCAAATTTATTAATTGACTACTTTCAGGAATGTGTTGATAGATCTATTTCGGGAATTTTCTAGGTTCCCATCATCAGAAAACGTTTTGAAAGAAGTGACATTCCCATGCAAAACATCAAACATTCATATAACCTAGTTTTCCCACTAAATGAGAACTAATATATTAGTTCGAAGTTAAAGATTATCACCATTGATCAACAATTCATTTTCATTGAACAATTAAAGGTCGAAAAAACATATTTTTTTTTTTATTTTTAATAAAAATTATACCAAACTTGTTAGCAGATTTACTTATACTTATGTGAACAAATTCACACAAAAATTAGTTTTTTCTTTCTATTGAAGCGTAAGGACTATAGATTTCTTTTTTGATTTTTCTTTGTAGAAATTAGCCCTTTTGTTGAAATCAGAGTATTCATTTTGTTTGAAATAATTTTTAATTTATTTTTTGCATTTTCTTTCTTAAAGAAATTTTTATTAAACGAAATTAAGCTTTACAAATTACATTATCAATTTTATGATAATGCTTTAGAATAAATAAATATTCAGATTTAATCAACTGAAACTAAATTATTTAACTTAATAAAGTAATAAACCTAATAAAAATTAATATCTAATCTAATTGAAATGAATTTAAAATACTTATTACTAATACCACTAAACATAAACATTTATTAAAAACAATTACATAAATATTACAAAAAACAGCAACAATGTGTTGATGTTTGCTATAAAAAATGTCAAGGAAGTACCGAATTTGAGCAAATATTTAATTGATTCAATAAATTTTTAATTGACAGCTTTTAAAATGTTCAACAAACCGATTTAATTGAAAAAAGTAGGGAAATACTTTTTTTTGTTATAGTCGACCTATTTGAAAACCCGGTTTTCGAATACTTAAGAAACCGTAGTTTTTAAAAACCGCTTTTCTGTTTTTTAAATTCAGAAACGGTTCGAATAACCGGTTTTTCGGTTTCCATAAATCGCTTTTTATTGCTGATATCTGAAAATGCTTGTACACAGAGAGAATTATTTGCATGATATTTATAAATTTTTGCCTAATGCAATGAAATTGAACTGGAACTCGTCCATTGGAACTTTTCATTAAGTTAATGCAGGTTTTCATAAAATTTTATGAAGACTTGCATTTAATTTATTAAAAGTTTCATTCACTTTGTAAAGAAGTAAACACTAGTTTTATAAAAAGTGAACACTTTCATTAATTTTAAGAAATTTTTCATTCACGTTGTAAAGAAAAGTGTCATTAGTTTCGTCCACCAAAACACTCCCTGTCAAATTTTAAAAAATTAATAAAATATTAGAAGTTGGCATTTAAAACTGCAGTACAAAGGCTCTTTAGAAAGTCTAAAAAATCTTTTTATTTCCGTTTCCAAGTAAAATTAATTGCAAATTAAAAAAGATTGTAAAATAACAGTGCGAGAAAAAAGATCGAAAGATTCTCAATCCCTTCGATTGAAATTAGAGAGTGGCCTGATATTAAACCTTTTAGGCTTCACAGTCAATATTATAGAATACAAAAAGTGGTAAAAGCAATGTATTTAAAGCTAAGAAATATTAAGAAAACAAAAAAAAATTTGGAACAAAACCGCTTTTTAAAAAAGTCAAAATAAAAGAAACATTTCAAGTTGCAAAATCAAAAGCAATTAATGTTTATCCCGATGAAAATAAATTTAAATAACAAATATGCAGGTGCTTGTGCAAATTTAAATGTAACTGACACTAATAGAAAACATATGATTTTCTATTGTTGATTTATTTGAATAAACGTCACTACATTGCTAGGTCTGTCAAAAAACAGAGTAGTATTTGGAAGATGACAAAGCCAATTGTGACAATTTTTTGTTGTTGTTTTGGTTTTTCTTTGATATTTTAAATTTTGAATCTCGCTCCTAGACGAGGACAAGAAATTCTCATTGAGTTTGTGATTTAACATAACAAATATCTCTAGAAATTCTAATAACAAAGTCCCCTGAAGATTTCCTTAGGCAGGAATGAAATCCGGATAGGGACACGCCTACATCAGATTGCTTTTCACAATTTGTTAAATAAGTTTTGGGATTTTATCACATTTAATTACTATAAATGCAATTAATGTTTATCCCGATGAAAATAAATTTAAATAACAAATATGCAGGTGCTTGTGCAAATTTAAATGTAACTGACACTAATAGAAAACATATGATTTTCTATTGTTGATTTACTTGAATAAACGTCACTACATTGCTAGGTCTGTCAAAAAAACAGAGTAGTATTTGGAAGATGACAAAGCCAATTGTGACAATTTTTTGTTGTTGTTTTGGTTTTTCTTTGATATTTTAAATTTTGAATCTCGCTCCTAGACGAGGACAAGAAATTCTCATTGAGTTTGTGATTTAACATAACAAATATCTCTAGAAATTCTAATAACAAAGTCCCCTGAAGATTTCCTTAGGCAGGAATGAAATCCGGATAGGGACACGCCTACATCAGATTGCTTTTCACAATTTGTTAAATAAGTTTTGGGATTTTAGCACATTTAATTACTATAAATGCAATTAATGTTTATCCCGATGAAAATAAATTTAAAAAAAAAAAGCAATTAAAGTTTTAGGAAATAGTTTTTAAGCTTAAAATCGGAAATTAATAACGAAAGAAAAAAAGCGTAAAAAACAAAATAGAAACGGAACAAAGCAAATTGGTTTTAACAGGTTTTTAGACTTACTAGCATTTAAAATTGAGAAAACGCATGCAAATTATTAAAAAAAATGCATATTTCGCTGAAATTTTCTGATTGCAAAATATTTGAACAGCTCTTTTTGAAAAACTGGTTTTAAAAAACCGAAAAATAGAAAAAACCGGTTTATCGAATAATTCGAAAACCGGTTTTGACAACCCTAGTTTGTTTGTAATGCTCATAATTTCAAACAATAGTTCGCTATCAGTGTTAAGATCAGGTTTGCCAGATACTTTTGTTCGTTATCCCCAAACAAATACAAAAATATCCTCAAAAAAATCCCCATTTATGGTTTAGTCAGTATTTAGATCAGGCTTGCCAGATACTTTTGTACAAATAAAAAAATATTGCCAAAGAATCCCCAAATTCAACAATATAAATTTTAGTTAAGACAGATCTCAAATTCTTTGTTAAACAATCCCAAATAAACTTTACAGGTAAAATTGGCGTTTAATAAATAAAAATATAACTGCAAAATAGTTCTGACAATCAGTCAAATTCAGAACAATTTTTCGTATACTGTTTCTTAATTCTCAAACTTTTATAGTTCTGCAAGGAAATCTTTAGACTTTCATTACTTCAATTAAAAACCCCTTTAAATTTAAAGGACTTTTAAAAACGTTTTTTAATAAAACTAAAAAAAATAAAAAATATTATGTGCATACTTCTTAAAATCTTTAGATTATGAGCATTTCTCCCTACAATTAATATAACGATTTAAAGTTTTATTTAATACACATACAAATAATCTTAATTGAATAATTGATAGGTAAAAAACCAAACGAATTTTGTAAATTTTCTGAGGGTTCTTATTCCAGGAGTCGTAAACGAAAAATAATATGTATGAGTTTTCTATCCCTCATATGTATCGCAGCGCCCACCTTCGGTGTTCATGTAGCACTTAACTCCACCCAAGTAAAATTATGAATCTGGGCTATGCACCAAAAAGCTAAAATAGGTTCGCCAACTCTCCATCAGGTGGCGAGCTACAACTGTTGGCGCAATTACAGTGTTTCCATGTTTGAAGCCCTTAATATTTCTCCACCTTTCATCTCTCCGCTATACCCTTTCCAAAGAAAGCAACACATTAATAAATTTATATTTTAAAGGTACCCATACACTTCATACATACACTTATTGCGCAACCAAGAAATGTGAAAAATAGCTAATTGTATGTTGGTCATATTGTGCAATTTTTGTATCCCTCTACAACAGAACAAAACAGTGGTGCCATATTTTGTGCAAAAGTATTGTACATCTTATTGCAATGTGTAGGGCAAAATTAAAATAATACTGGCAATAATATTGAAGAGAGAAAAGGAGAACAATAACCCATACCCATACACTTCATACATACACTTATTGCTCAACCAAGAAATGTGAAAAATAGCTTATTGTGCGTTGGTCATATTGTGCAATTTTTTTTTATCCTTCTACAACAGAACAAAACAGTGGTACCATATTTTGTGCAAAAGTATTGTACATCTTATTGCACTGTGTAGGGCAATAATATTTGCAATTATATTGAAGAGAGAAAAGGAGAACAATAACTGATAGAAAAATGAGAAAACTACAATCATTATAATGAACACAAAAACAGTAAACATTAACAAATGCACATTAGTGTTACTAAAGACTGGCGCGGATCCAAGGGGGAGAGGACATTTCAGTATACATTAAAATTTCCTTCACAAATGTTCGCTAATGTGGCCTGTTCTCTAAAATGAACCTTTCTTTTTTCGTATTGTTACAAAGTTTGGGTATCTGAGAAAAAAAAGACAAAATTGAGTAAAATTTCCCTGATTTTGAGAGAATTTCAGTATATCTCTTTACACTTAAGAGCAGGCACGTAGCTAGGAAATTATTTCGGGGGGGGGGGCCTTCCCGATTTAATTAATTAACCAAAAAGAGGATTATGTGGAAACATTTTTGAAAACCACGAAAAAATAAAATGTCGTTACTTTATATTTTTGTGGAGTATTACTAGGGTAGCTAAAATTTGATAATTGCAAAGAAAGTCAAAAGTTATAACCCTAGTGCATACAGAAACTTTCGGCTTCTAACAACCCGATTAAATAGATTTAATATGATGCTTTTTATAATCCTACGAAAATTAATGAGTCTAAATACAATTTTATAGGAGAAATGGGCCCATATAATTATATAAATTTGCATTAGTTTAGTTTTAATTTACTAGCAGATTAAATTGCATCCGAATAACGTCGCGACACAATTTAATCCGATTTTATATAGCGGTATCAATTTTTATTTAAACTGATACTACTATATACAAAATAAGCTATAGTTGTATCCGGTTATTGATTTTAAAACTTCAGTAAAATCCTAAATATTTGCAGAAATAATTACCGTCAAATACGGGTTTTGCTTCAACGTTATTAATCCTTTTAGACAAAAGTTTACAACTTTATAATTTGTAGCGAATTCCTTTCCATTTTTACATTTTATTTTATTCAAAAAATTCTTTGGAATTACATAAAAAAATAAGTTGTTTGAGAAAAAAACTTTGAAGATGAAGATGTAATGAAAATGAATATTTTATGGAATTTAGTTACTTACACCATTGAATAACAAACAAGGAAAAACGTTGAAACTTAATTTCACTTTTTACATTGAAAAAATCTAAAACTAAATTAAAAACTCCTAATGAAACAAGTTCTTTTTCTAGGATTCCTACATCTTTTGTGTATAAGGTGTAGAAATTTGAGAACCAGAAAGAAATCAATTCAAACGACAAACATTGGGGGTCAATGTCTAGGTATATATAAAGTCATTATTATTTGTATTAGTTTTAGCGTATTATAAATGCAATATACATTTATATATTGAGCGAGATGCGATAAGACGCAACTATATATGACATCATATTAAAATTTTTCTACGAAATTAATTTTATATATGAATTTATATAATTATGTCCGGTTAAATACACTGGCACACACAAATTTATAAGTGTTTATAAAATAATGTATTATTTTATGCAATCGTTTTAACTCGTGAAATTAAAGATTTATAACCGTCCAAAAAACTACGTATATTTTATTCGTGAACTCAAAAGTTTCAGATTTTGCAGACAAATTAAAAGGCAAATATCCTATATAAATTGCCTGACACCTCAAAGGAAGCTTTTCCAATGGGTTCCCTTTGAACTTACAAAAATTCGGATAGGTGAAAAAGGCCCAATCCCATTTTTTTGGGGTTTAAAAGTGGGGTGAAATTTAACACATCTTTGCAAAATGTTTAAAGTTTATGAAATTTTGACTTATTTAAAAACAGCGTTAAAATATTCGAGAAAACACACATTTTGAAATCCATTTTGACACTATGGCGTGGACCCAGGATGCCACTTATTTTAATTAATTTAAATATTGGTGAACAAATTATTCACTATCCGACTTTTTAAAGAACTTTTTAAAGAAGTATACTCCAAAAAAAATAAATAATTGGAAAATTGGAAATATACCTGACATCGTCCAGGTCTTATTTAAACTAAATTATGTTTTCCAATTCACTTTGATTTATATTTTTAACGATTTCAGATGCCTTTCAAGTGTTCTTGTGTGTTTACCCTTCACTTTAACTTTTTCGTTAATAATTACAATTTTCTTTAACCAATTTTTTTTAATAAAAACCCTTTAAAATTTCTAAAAAAACAACATCGTTATAACACAAAGACTAGTTTAGCTACTTAATTTTAAAATGTCGCATTTCAAGGAGCGCCGATCGGAATTTGTTCACATTTAGGCTAAAAAAAATTGTGAAAATGTTATTCAAATTGGACCACGTTAACACATGATGCTTATCAATCAAAGTTTAAGGCTTACATTTATTTCGATCAAAAAAAAAAAAAATGGTATCTGTGTGCTGAACACGAGTCGCTTTAATAGATTTTGAGATATCGTAATATATATAGTAAAAAATACTCAAAAGTATGTTACCAGATACGTGCATAGCAAACTAAATTAAAATAAAAAGATTGCACTGTAAGTAAAGTATCAACTTTTGAAAAGACACACTACCGCACATTTAAACTTAAGTTTGTGTCCTACGGTACCTCCGTAGTGGTATCTCCGTTTTAAAAGATTATGGCAAAATACACAGAAAAAAGTATTGTCAAAAAAAAAATGAATTAAACTTTTGTTCAATTTCAAACTCACTTTTAATTAAATGTTTAATAGTGTGTATTAATTGCGTAATTGAAAATGAATTTGGCTTAACAAAATTCATTTTCATAGTAACAAATGAATTGTGACACTTTTTTTAAATTTCTGCAATTTTGAGGATTGTTTTTTTTTTTAATTTTGGCAATATTTTTCACATTTGGCAGTATTTTCAAATTTTGTAATTTTTTGCGATTTGTCTTTAATTTAAGCAACTTTTTCCACAATTGTGGTGATTTTTTTTTAAATTATAATTAATTTTTTTTTAAAAAATATTCAATTAAATTTTAATAGATATGAATAAAACTAGATTTGAAAATAATATCAATTAAATAGTTACAAATTATTTTAATAGTTACTGCAATTTCCTCAATAGGATCGAATTCAATTCCCCTCTTAACTGAATCAACAAATATTTTAATTGAAACTCAATTTTAGTTTTTTCTGTGAAGACATATTTGATTTTTAGTTTGCAATGTCGCAAGCAATTTTTTGATTATATTTTAATGCAAAGACATCGTAGCTCTTATTGCTTTTTTTGTCGAAAATCAACTCTAACAATGATAGCCGCCCATTTGCAGGCGATGTTTTCTAATGAAATTTGAAGATTCAAACCATATAATACTAAACTAACAGGTATTTCCTGTATGATCCAAGTCAAAAATAGATTTTTTTATATTAAATTTATCAATAACATTGTTATTTCCTAAATAATTGTATTAAGTTTTTAAATTTGTCAAATCATTTCTAGCCCCCTTGCCCCTCCTAGCTACGTGCCTGCTTAAGAGATAAGTAAAAAATTTAAACTCGGGGTTTTAGACACTAATGTGGTTATCACAAATTTACCATCAATCGTAATTTTGAATTTATTTTAAAGAATTCAACTTTGAACCGCCATAACTTTCGCAGCCCTCGCTCAAATTGATGCACGTGAACGGCTTTAAGTTTCTTATATCTAGTACTTCAAGTGTACAAAGCGTCATTGATGTGCCGCAAAAAAATATTTCCACTTTTTTTAATCCCAAATCTCTAACATGTGTCAATCAAACCTTTATAAATCCAAAACCAATTGAGATATGAACTTCAAAAAAATTGCACAACATTTTGCATTGTTCGCAAAACATAAAGTATATTTTTTAAATTTTTTAGAATTTGTGTGTAATCTGTTGTTTAACAAAAATGATACATAAGGTATCAAAAATAAATTTGGATCCATATATCTCTTTACAGTTAAGAGATAAATCAAATTTGTGAACGCAGTTTTTTAGATACTGATCATTATAAAGCATATCTGCAACAACTTTTCAAATTTACCAACGATTGTATTTTTAAGATTTTTTTTTAAATTTTTAACTTTGAACAGCCATAATTTTCGCTGCCCTCGCTCATATTGATGCACGCGAACGGATTTAAGTTTAGTATACCTAAAATATTGAAAAGATTTAAAAGAAAATCGAACACTCCACTCGGCACTCCCTAAGCCATTTTTATACTATCATATATTGTTTAAGTATCAGAGATGCTTTTTGTTTTCAAGCATTACAAGCACTCAGAAAATTAACGTTGAAATTTACTGAAAACATGTCAGTAATTAAATTTTTTTTGCATAAATTATGCAAAAAATAAAATAAAAAAAATAAAAAACTTGGCAAAACGTTACTAGTGTTTGCATAATTTCTGGGAAAAAATTATATTAGTTGATATGTTACCAAATAATTGGCAACCATTTCTTAAGTGTATTTCTATTGTGAATGTGAAAAAGTATTTATGAAAATTACATAGCTGCTTATTGGAAATTTTAACTATGGCAACAAAACTGTTAATATTAAAAAATGATTTTACCAATAATGATTTTCATGAGTGTGTTTGTTATTTCTTTTCACAAAATTTGTATTTTTCAAATGAAAAAGTGAGCTTTTTAGCTCTTAGAGATTTTGTCTTTCTTGTAAAATATAAATATTGTTTACTTTCACAATTTAAATTACGATTTGAGGTCTTTCAATCTCGAGTAAACATATGTACACTTATAATGCTATTGAAGGTAAAGACTACTGAAAATGTAGTTAAAAACAAATGAAATTCTACTTGACTTACATTCAGTAAATTCAGCTTACATTGTCATTTGCTTTTTACTGTTCAAAAAATGAACCGCAATTGTAGTAAATAATAAACAAACTTTTATTTGTTTTATTTTTTTAAATAATAAAAAAAAACTACTGCATTAAATTATTGTAAAATCATAATGCAGTAATTTGCAGTGGTTTGTTTTTTAAATGAACTGCAAAATTTAGTCAAAAATTAAATTTCTTCTATAAATGACTGATTTTTTTTTCTTAAAAATAAAGATACTGTATTACAACTCAAACATCTACAAATATTTACAGTAGAAGTCCCTGAGTGTACCAGATATATTTTTGATATGAAGCTTGACTTTGAAAAGGGGAAACAATTTACAACAAAGTTTTTACAAATTCCCAGCTTATCTATGAGTGAGCCAAAATGGATACCAGAAAGTTAGTTCGAAATTTTTCGACGTAGTTTTGAGTAAAAAATTGGTTATAGATAACCACAAAAAAAGAAAATATGAGCTAAACATTTTTAGATTTTTTAAAATTTAATTAATAAGTCCATAGCGATGCTTTAAAATAAAATTCAATATAAACGTCTGATGGCAATTTGATGTTTCTTATAATAATATTTTTAAATTCTTCATCTTTTGAAAGCAAAATAGTTGAACGGAAAATATGCAAAAACATGCAAATAAAATCCGAAAAGATTTTTGTCAAATCGAATTTTACATGAAAGCGCTGTGCTGTAAATAAGGTGTGAGTTAAAAAAAAAATAAAAGATAACCACCCCCACCACCCCACACAATTGAAAGCTGAAACCACTCCTGCTCACCATAGAGGACCACGCGTACAAATAAATCTAGTTTTCGTAAATTAAACACAAGTTTTCATACAAAAACAAATGAATTTTAACCCTTCTTTGTAACCCTTAATCGTGTGATTCGGCAGCTAAAAAAAATACGTGTCTTTTGTTGTTTTGCTTCTTCACAACATATCCAAAGGTCATTAAAATCTGCGAGTTCGGGTCGAGATACATCCCATGTGAAATAAAACAAACAAAATTTATTGAAATTTCGCTGTTCTTGAGAGCATTTTATAATTTTTCTGTTCTCTGAGAGGATAGCAAATTGCTTTGATTTAAAAGCAAAAGCTAGGGTCTGCGATTTTACCCTCGGTCCCGTTCACTTGCAGAAATTCGTTCTCTTGGTTTTTATATGTGCAGATTACATAGTTTGGGCATGGGGCTTTTTTATCTTAGTTACCCAAAATTTTTAATTTGCACATACTTTTGAGAGACCTTGGATTCATACCGATACTCTATTATTATTCCTCCTCTATGCTTCTACAATGTTTTTCAGAAATAAAAAACATAAACATTTTTTTTTTTTTTAGATTTTGGGCAAAAGGTTATCTATTAAATAGTCCGCGTCCGAAGTTGCAACAGGTGATTCGGTCGGCCTTTACTAGTCGTTATTTAAGTTTTCTCGTGAATTTGCGTGATTACAACTTTTAATTAATGAGGATTTTTTAATTTAAAAAATCCCAGACTTTGATAAAATTAAAATCAATAACCGTACTTGGAATTTTTTCATTAGCATTGGAATTTCGTTAGCTTTAGTTAACTAATGCTAATTTAATCACACTAATGCATAAAAAACTAATTACAATTGAGCAAAAAAGGCATTTGTTAATAAAAAAAAATGGAGTGGATGTTGTAACACTGAATGCGGGAAACGCAATGGGAAGAGAAACTAACTTTCTATTATCCGATAACATATGTTTATGTTTGTATTATCACGTAAATAAGAAAAAAAATTAAATCACCCCGTGGCTGTTTTATAAAAATTGATCACTCGGGATCTCTCTCGGGCCTAGCCTATTTATATTATAAGGGTATATCAATACCCCCTGGGAACAAAAATTTTGTCCGTTTTGCTCAACCTCGCTTAGTTTCGGAGATACTGGCCATTTGAAAATATCGCCATATTGTAAAATGACTCGTATCTCGAAAACTAAGTGAGATATTGCAAAACGTACAAAATTTTTCGAAACCTAACGGACAACACAAATGTGTTCAGTGTTCCGATTCCACTCGTTCCCCGTTTCATTCCATATCGTTCCATTTTGGGCCAATGTTCCATTCTATTATAGGAGTGATTAAATTAGTATTTTAACGTACGTATTTGGGTAAACAAATAATTGAAAAAACCACAGATCTATCGTAATCTATCCAAGACCTAGCATTTTGCATTCTATCAATTGCAATTTGCTTCCTTTAATTGATTTATTATTAATGGTACTGAAATTTTAAATTATTATCTTTAATCAATGAAATCCAATACCGTTAATTAAAAAAATGCTAATGAAAATAATGTCATTACAATTGATTTCAATGAAATTGTAATGAAATCATCAATTAATTAGTCCATTCAGTTAATTAGTCTCATGTATGCCGATAATAATGTTTCTATAGAAACAGTCTTAAATTATATGCTCACGTGAGTCATGTGTGCTTATAAATTTTAGCTCGTGAACGCGAGGAAGAACTGAATCACGCGCACATCTCTAATTCATTTGTTCGTATTACAATCACTCGTTGCGGGTACGTATCCGCCTGTTTGTATGCATTCTAGTTGTATGTACTGTGTAGACGTTTATTAACCAAACGACTAAAGGTATTCTTACAGTTTCTACTTAAACGTTCGTATAAAATTAACTGAAATTCCTTAGAGATGTACATATGTACGATACACGATGAAGTTAGTTACTTGCACCAGGGATGGAAAATCTGATTTATAAAAATGTACTAAAGATTTAAGAAAAGCGAACTTTTTGGAACTCGATTGTACATTTTAAAAATAAAGAGCAAGGAAGCTCATCGTGTTATATACGATAAAAACATGAACCAATATCCAAATAATAAGAGATATGCACTTAAAAATAACATATTTTTACATTATTATAATTAAAAAAAATAAATTTGACTCTACTTTTACACGAAACGTTATTTAAACATTGTAAACTACAGTCAAGCGTCGACAGGTGTAACCGGCGTACATTAGGAACTGTTATTTGAGCATTTGTATAAAACAATCTAACAATTTTTCTACAAAAATTGTTTATAAAATAATATAGCAATTAAAAATAGTGTTTGGTAAACCTACTAACTGCGTCCAGATAGACTTGACTAAAATAATATTTTTTTTAAATAAATATTTAAATTCTCCTAATTTAGATTTAAATTGTTTTAATTGTCTGGCAAACCGTCGGTTATGTGTTGGCAGAACGTGGGATTAATAATCTTGACGCATTCTCCTATTACCCGACTGTTTCAACCATTGGTTGCCACCGTTGGCATAACGTTGTTCAAAAATGTTTTAATATTTGTATTAAAAATACAAAAAATGTTTTTTCGGCCTTCCGAGATGGTCAAATATTTAGTTAGAATATTTTTCTATGTCAAGTCCAAAAATCTAATATGATATTGCCATATTAGATTTGATTTGTTGCTTTTCAAAAAGTTTGACCATTTTCATGATAGACAATACAATTGTTTCATTGACATGGCCCAAATCTTCAGTTTTCTGCAATAGAAAAAGATAATTGGCTTAACACAATCCGAGACATTACATACAACAGACAAAATAAACTCTATGAGAATCGTTTTGTCTGCCTTAGTGTATAACCTTCACAACCAGATGAGTTAATATCTTTACGATAACTCTATCCTAACTGATAGACAGTCGGGCTTTAGACCAAAACACAGCTGTATATCTGCCTGGTTGATGTAACCGAAGAACTGAGAAAAGCAGTTTATGACAACATGATTTCGTTTCTAGTTTTACTAGATCATTCGAAAGCGTTCGATACCGTGGAACACTCGATTTAGTGTCTTAAGCTCAGTTATATGTGCAATTTCTCAACAATAGCCGTAAATTTAATATACTCCTACTTAGCTGATAGATCTCAGGCAGTATATCAAGGAAATAATGTTTCAAACACCTGTTTTATTACGAGAGGAGTTCCGCAGGGAGCGATACTTGGTCCGCTTTTATACTCAATATACTCTAATGATTTGCTATCTAAACTCAATTTCTGTGGTATTCAAATGTATGCAGATGACGTGCCGTTGCAAACCGTCCAATATTATAGACTGCATTAGTAAGCTAAGCCAAGATCTTGAAAACATTATCAGATGGGTGCCAGCTAATGGTTTGTGCTTAAATGCCAATAAATCGAAGGCTATGGTAATTAGTAAAAAATACTTTATCCCTTCTTCTTTGCCACCAATTCAAATTAACAATTCAACTCTTGAATTAGTTAACACCGCTAAAAATCTTGGTCTTATCTTTAACACCAAACTTGATTGGTCTGACCACATAAAAATAATATGTGGTAGAACTTTTGCAATGCTAATAAATCTATGGAGAACACAATATTACACCCCTATGGAGGTTAGAATGCTAATGGCAAAAACATACTTGCTGTCAACGCTCCTCTACGGTTGCGAACTTATAAATGGATGTGACGCGATCAGCATGCACAGACTCAAAGTAACATTTAATAACATTGCAAGATACGTATTTGCAATTAAACGCGTTGACAGAATTTCAGAGTTCTCTAGAAAAATTTATAATATATCATTCGAAAGCCTTTTAAAATGTCGTACCTTGGGTTTCTATATAAAATTATATTCACTAAACAACCAGAATACCTATTTCAGAGATTAGGATTTTCAATATCGACTAGAGGCAAAAAGATAAACACTATTCGATATCGTGGACTCATATCAACAAGGCATTTTTATATTAACGCTATTCGTCTTTGGGCCAAATTACCTCCCAATATCCAAACAATTAGTAATGCAATGCAATTTAGAACAGCCATTTACAAACGTTTCGATTAAATTTTTTTTTTTTTTAACAAAACTTTATAATAACATTAATTATCTCAGTGCTGTAATATAAGATTTATTCTTGTTGTACTGGGTTGTCACAAATTTTTAATAAATAAATAACCCAAACTATAAAATAAAACTATTTGAAAAACAACAATGTTACATGTCGATATACTTTGTATGTCAGTACATGAATGTGTGTTTGTTGTTTAGCAAGCTGTAAAAACAACATGTATCCCAATAAACAGTATTTGTTGAGAAGAGCCGTGGTATGCTAATTGTTCAAAAATGTTTAATGTTCGTATTATTTTGGACTTTCTACACAAAGAAAATTCTTGGGCGAGTTTTAATGAAATTTTTGAACTATACTTATGAAATTTTCATCAGAATGTAAATGAAAAATTACTTAAACTTTATGAAAATGCTTCAAAGTATTAATGAAACTATTTTTAATGAAACATGAAAACGTCGTATGAAATTTTTAATAAGATGAAATTGTTCATTAAATTTTATGTAAAACTGCATTATTTTAATGAAAAGTTTAAATGGACGAGTTCCAGTGACACTTCATAGATATAACGCAAAAATTTTTGATATGATGTAGAGAATTCTCTCAGTGTATATTTTCATATATTTAGTTAGAACATCCCTATGGGGAAGATCGGTCCCTTCGTGCCAGAGACCGGTCCTCTGCTAAACCCTACGCTATGTAAACAACTGTCAACTTTAACATTGGCTTGTCATAGGAGGGGGTCATTTGTCCTTACGTTAAGACGAGAAACTTGTCCCCAAATTCGAATTAATAATCACATTGTACCCCAACATTCAACTGTTAAGTACCTCGGAATTCATCTTGATCGTCGTCTCACGTAGAAAAACCATATATGTAGATGCAAAATTAACGCAGATAAAACTAAAAACCATTAAAGTTAATTGGCTAATTGGAAGAAACTCGAAACTTAAGCTAGACTGTAAGCTGTTGCTCTACAACTCGACTATAAAACCCATATGGTGCTATGGTATTCAGTTATGGGGCACTGCCGCTGCGTCTAATATTGAAAAAATACAGAGGAAACAGAACAACATTTTGCGAGTGATTGCTGGTGCCCCCTGGTATGTTAGAAATTTAAACCTTCACAGAGATCTGAATGTTTCCTTTGTTAAAGAGGAAATTGCGGGACATACACAAAACTATTTACTAAAATTGGAAACACATCCAAACAATTTAGCTCGTAATCTACTCAATAATCGTGGTCACCAACGACTTAGAAGGAGGACCACTGCTGACTTGGCATACTGAGGTGAAGTATGAATGCTTTTGAACACATTGTATAATTTACTAGCATATAAAATTTTGTCTGGCACTGGCGGCACTTAAAATTATTTTTATTTTGTAGTTTTAAGATTTGAATACTCATTGTTAGTTCACATAATTTTAGTGAAGATTCAATAAAATAAAAAAATGAAAAAAAAAAAAATTGTCCTGCTTTAAACCACATAGTGGCATGCCACAGGACTAACCAAAGATGGGTAAAATTCTGGCCAACTGGCTTTTTCTTGTTAATAAGCATTCTGGTTAAGTGGTATGTCCTCCCTTTACCAGTCACAGGATTGGTAATTTTAGGACAATTGACACTACTTAACCCACTTCAGTATTAAATTATACCAGTCCTGTGGTAAGTCCTTCTTTAACCAGTCACTTTTAGGACAATTGGCTCCTCATTCCCCATAGGGATTGTTATACCTCAAGTCCAAAAATCTAATATGATATTGTCATATTAGACTATATTTGTTGCTTTTCAAAAACTTTGATAATTTCAATTCAAACAACTTCGTGCTTTCCAAATACATTAAATTTTAATAAATTTGTGAAATTTTTGCAAAAAGCAGTAACTCCATTCGGTCTTAATCTTTTACGTTAACAAATGCTGTTAAAGTGTGAATATATAAAAATATTAAAAATATAATGCTACTGAATGGCTGTGTAATTTGTAAAAACAAGAGTTGCGAAAAATGTTGCTGGTGGAACTTGCAAAACAATTGCTTGCTAAACAAAAAAGTGGTTCTTTGTACAATATTATTTGTACTCTTTCAATCTTGTGGAATTTTTGTAATAAAAAAATATAATTTTGTTCGCGGTTTAATTTAGAGAGATGATAAATTAACGTTTTGTCTAAATTTACGAATTTATTTCTTCTGTAAACTTTCAAGAAGCTTTTCTTAAGATTTTTGAGCATTTTAAAAGTAAGTAGAAACATACATAAATTTATAAGAAAACAAACTGATTGATTTTAATGATGTTTCCATTTAATTGAATTATGTTTCTGCTTTGTTTTAAAAAAAAGTACCTTTGCTCTCAACTTTGGAAAACTAAATAAGTAGGAATATGTGCGAAATTTTTTGTATATAGGTTTTAAAAAAATTAATAAAATATTTTGCTAAAATCATCAACGAAAATTAGTAAAAAAAAATTTTAATTTCACTGATATAATTTTCTTTCGTATGGAATGGCTTTTATTAATTTGAATTCATTGATTTAATTAAAATATGCAATAGTTTTTATAAAGGGGTTTTTTATAGAGGTATACAGCTTTGAAATGGAATAAAACAAAGGTGAATTTTTTAAGTTGACATGAAATTTACTTTATTCGAAAGATAATCTTTTGGCATTATAATTTAAATATGACTTCTGGCATATGATCGCCACGGCTGGCTCGGACGTTGTCTAATGTGAAGGTCCAATTTTCTATGATTTTTTCCAAAATTTGTGGCCGTATATTGGCAATAACGCGTCGAATGTTGTCCTTCAAGTGGTCAATCGTTTCGGGCTTATCGGGGTATACTAGCGACTTCACATATCCCAAAAGAAAATAGTCCAGCTGCGTTAAATCGCACGATCTTGAAGGCCAATTGACAGGTCCGAAACCGTAAACTATGCGGTTACCAAACGTTTCCTTCAATAAATCAATTGTGGCACGAGCTGTGTGACATGTTGCGCAGTCTTGTTGAAACCACAGGTCCTACACATCATGGCTGTTTAATTGATGAACGAAAAAGTCAGTAATCATGGCTCTATAGCGGTCACCATTGACTGTAACATTCTAACCAGCATCGTTTTTAAAGAAGTACCAATGATTCCACCAGCCAATAAAGCACACCAAACAGTCAGTTTTTCTGGATGTAACGGTGTCTTAACATACACTTGAGGATTATCATCACTCCAAATACGGCAGGTTTGTTTTTTGACGCATCCATTTAACAAAAAGTGAGCTTCATCGCTAAACAAAATTCGCTTAGTAGTGCGCGATTCGTATTTGGAACAGAACTATGATTTTCGAAATATTTTCAGAATTTTGAAGCATTGTTCAGGCGTCAGTCTATTCATGTTGAAATGTCAAACTAAACTAAACATAAATCACTAGACAGCTGACAAAATGGCCGCTAGTTAAAAAAGTGTTGCCAACTTAAAGTTCTATACCTGTATAAACATTTAGCGCCATCAGATTTCCACAGGAAGCGCTTTAACTATTAGAAAAAGATATTTTACTACAAAAACCTAAATACGCACATCATTTTGCTTTGGCTTTTTAGGTCAATCGGCAAACGCCGTACTGTTTCGATTTTGGTGGTTTGCTGACGGGAGATGTAAAAAAAACTAGAAAAGTAAAGTCAAAATAAATATAAATAAATACGAGCAAATAAAAATCTAAATAAATAAATATGACACAGGAAAACAGTAATTCTTCGATTGCGTTTACTTTTCTTTTTTACTATTTTTTTTCCTTTGAAACTTTTTTTGGGGACTTTTTAATGAAAAAATTCATTGTATGAATAATACAACTCACAAAATTCTATCAGTGCTGTAAATATAGAATAGGAAGAATTTTTACTAAAAAATTATTTTGTACAAACAATTAGTACAAAAACTGTAAATTGGGATTTAAAACGTGTCACAAATGTGTATAACATTTTTTTAATTGAATCTACTTTTGATAATCAAGAGCTACTTAAGAAATGAACTATCCATCCCTGACATTTACACATTTAACAATTTTGTTTATTCGTTTTTGTTGGAAAACAACAAGAGAGATATTTCTTCTTAACTGGTTACTGGCTACATACATAAAAGTGCGCATTACCTACGAACAGACTTAAGAACGGCACGAGCCTAACACACGTCTAAATTACACATAAACTTTTATTTAAAGTTACAAATTTTTAACTAGCATATTGGTATTTGAGTAAAAAGTAGCCATACACGTGAAAACTACATTACTTTTGGAACGATATTGCGGTTTTCAGCGGAAACGCAAACATGCCAAAACACGTTTCCGTACTTGAACTTTTAGTAAATGAGAGCGCCACAGACTTTTGATTCGGATAAATTGGTGACACTTTAAATTGGCAGCGCTTAACGCACCCGCAAACTCCTCGGGTACCGTAACAATGAAAAGTTGCAAAATATCCCCACACGATGAAAAAAGCTCTGTTGGTAATATATTTTGTTCGTAAAACATTTCCGTTTCCGATGTTTTTAATATAATATGTTTGATTGCAAATATAATTATGTTTGCCTGTAAATTTATATATGTTTGGATCTAGTGAAAAACATCTACCGGCAAACATGTATATGTTTGGCTGCAAATATATATATATATGTTTATTATAAGTATATTTGCATGTCCCAAACATAATATCCTAAAATTTTAAAATTGCAAATATATCATTGTTTAGGTTTGAAAATTTTAATCATTGTCAACATATTTACAATTAACTCAAAACTAATTCAAAAGTGTCTCGGTTTCTAAAAATTGCATTAACCGAAGTCTCACTGTGTACACTAATAGGGAAGGTATCGATTATGACAAATTTGTATATGCAAATTTGTCTTTAATTTACGAAATTTTGATTACACAGGAGGACAAAATCACAACTTTTAAAAGTTAATAGGGATATGAAAATCAATTCTATATATACATATATATATCAGACACGCTGATTTCAGTGGCGTACTTTGTTTTTCCACAAAATTACTTCAAAGTTTGGCGTATGTAAATGCATTTTTTTTACATATAACATTTCTCCGTTGAAATGTAATTCTTATTTGAGGTACATGAAATATGAAAAATCTCTTAACAATAGAATTAAATAAGCATTATTTTATGTTTCTATGCAAATAAGATATTCGAAAAAGATTCTTTCTAATAACAAAAATGCTGGGACATGCTCTATAAACGGGTTCAGTTTAGCTGTTAAACCAAAATTGTTTCCAACCCATTATTTTTCTGTGTCTCCGCTATCACACTCACTTATAGATGATAGTGTTATGTTGTCATCTTTTTTATTTTATAATCATAAACTAAGCTGTATCTTGGAAACTAAGCGAGATGGCAAAATGGACCAAAAATCGTTACTCCATATATATTAAGTATTCTATATTAACTACTTATATTTCCGATAATAAATGTGAACCTCCCTTTGGTCAGATCCGGTATTAAATTTTTAGCAGAAATTTTAAGTTGAAAAAATTCTGTTGATTTAGCTAAATTCTTAGTTAATTTAACTAGATTTGTCAACTCAAATTTAGTTTTTCTAAAATTTAGATCACTCAAATTTAGCAGACTGTGATTCTGAACATCATTGAAAATTCTGCTGGCGCAAATTCAGGTACTATTTTCTGTTGTCGTAGCTGAATTTTCAACTATTTGTACGAACTTTTTTTATGAGTATACCACACCGGATGCGTCTTCAAAATACCTATAATTTGATAAAAATATGTTTCTATAGTTTATTTAATTTTATGCGAATTAAATTAAAAACACTTAAAAATTGATTATGTTCGGCCACTTAAACTAAAAAAAATATAAGTGTAATAACACTGTGCAACAAAAAAAAAAATAGTCTAAATGAAATAACACTCCACGAAATAACTCCCCAAATCGAAAATGTAACAAACCCCCAAAAATAGTGTCTTAAATTAGTCCCCAATTTTAAATACAATATTATTTCATATTTTTGTTATTGTAAAAAAATACACTTTTATTTCACTAAGGATGTTATGTAGGTTAAGACGACAGCAAAATCAAAAACAATAGCAATTTCACTTGAAGAAAGGACGACTAACATTTCATTCAATTCAACTAACGTTTGTCATTTGCTTTTACTGTTCAAAACATTACTAACAATTATAGTAAAAATAAACCACATATGTTAGTAAAAAATACACCAACATTTATTTTTTTATTTTTCTAAATAACAAAAACAGACAAAAAAAATAATGTAAAATCATACAACAGTCATTTGATGTGGTTTGTTTTTTTAAATGAACTACAAGGTTAGTAAAAAATTAAATTTGTTCTACAAATAACTGACATTTACATTAAAAATAAAGAAACTGTATTACAACCCAAGCAACTACATATTTTTAAAGCAGAAGTTTCCTGAGTGTTGTTAAATACAACATTCATATGTGTACACTCAAAAAAAAAAGTTTGTAAAGTCAGCAAAAAATTTTGCTGAGTCAGCAAAATTTTAGTCAGGAGGATGCTTGCAAAAAAGTTGCTAATGTCAGCAAAATCTTTTGCTGAAAATCAGCGAGCTGATTTTTAGCAACAAAATTTGTAGATTCAGCAAAAGTTTTGCTAACACTTAGTAGATTAGAAATAAAAAAGCCTTGCTAAAAATTAATAAATTTTTTGCTAAATTTTAGTAGACTAAAAAAAACGCAAAAAATTTGTAGAAAAATTGTAATTTAGTTAATTTATTTGCTGAAAATCATAAAACATATTTTTGTGATTCTTTTAAAAATAATTAACTATAATAACGAATATAAAAATTTTCATTTTCCCACATTACCGACATGAATTAATTTAATATCTGAAAATATATAGAAATAAATATATATAACATAACAAAAATTTTCTTTCAATTACTTACATCAATGGTTGTCTAAATGATGCTATCGTTTAAAGGACGCTTCTGCCGAAGATAATTATAGAAACGAAACGAAAAAATAAACAAAAACAAACCAAATGAAAAAAAACAACAAAAACAAGTTTAAATAAATAAATATTTTATTTTATCTTTTATTTAATTAATAGACAATTATTTTCACAAGCCGGTGACAACGCAAAATTTAAGTTGTTTTAATCCTCAATTTTGTTTTATGTATGAAAAAGAGATACAAAAACTTCCATGGTTGATTTTTTTATATGTCTTATTAGAGTTGTACTTTTTAGTATAATTTTCCTCTTCTCTACTACATATTGACATGCCGCGACATCTACTTCATTCTGCGTATATCTTTCAATCTGGTTATCGTCCACACTATTAATGTGCTTATCAGCACAATTTTTTTTTAGCAAAATTAATTAGTAAAACATTAGTATATTAGTAAAGCATTAGTATAAAACAGTTAAGTGCTGAATAAGTATAACAAAAATTTTAGCTGAAAACACGATTTTAGCAAAAAATTTTGCTAAAAATAGTATACCTGATTTACAAGACGTTTTACTAACTTTTCTACTAACTTATTTTTTTGAGTGTATGAAGTCTTTAAATATTCAGATACAATAAGATCATTTGTCACTTGTCATCCAAAGATTATATGTCAAAAATTTAAAACAAATGATTTTATACTTTTGTTATGGTTTTTGGCACGAATTTCTCAAACAAAATTTGTTTGCATATGGGTATTAAAGGCAATATGGGTATTAAAGTTTTTTTTTTTCTTACAAATAAGTCTGGTTTTCGTAAACTAAAGATAAGTTTTCATACAAAAACAAAAGAAATTGTTAACCCTTAAGCGTAAGATTGGGCTGCTAAAAAAAATCGTGTCTCTTTTAAAAAAAAAATCTTCCTGATGTAGTTGAAATAATGGGTCTTGCTGCTGAAAAAGTAATTTTTCAGCAAGACAATGACCCCAAACATACCGTACATGTAGTGAAAGACTGTCTCAAAAATCAAAAATTTGGTGTGATGACACAATCTCCGGATATGAATACGATCGAGAATTTGTGGAGTCTCATCAAATCGAACGAAGGAAGTGTGGGAGGCTATTCCTCCAGAATTTGTGCAGAGGTACACACAAGGTCTACCTAATAGCTTCCAGGAGCTTAAGAAGGCAAAGGGTTACTGGACCAGTTATTAAAAATATATTATTGTTTTAAAAATATAAAAATAAATAGTGAGTGCAAAACTGTGTCATTTTGATTTATTTGCATTATACCTTCGTGTATTTGTTGTTGTGATCAGATCTTAATAAAACCTTTTTGAAAGAGAGAAGACACTTGTACAAACATAATATGAAAAATTTGATTGCATTTGAGTAAAATTTATAGAAATTATAGGTTGTTAAAGTGATAGTTGTTGGTTTGCGATACACTTATGCTCCTCAGTGTATATAATAATATATAAAAACAAAAAAATTCTAAAAACTATTATTTGTTAGCTATAAAATGTTGGATTGTAAATGAAGCTTGGGAGTTCCCTGTCGAACTTTTTCCGGAAATGCTGGCGAAATTTTTCTAAAATTCCTCTGAAAAGCAAAAATTGTTTTATATAATTATTTTTATTTTAAAAACCTAGTTTTTAATATATTTTTTTAACGATTTTGAAATAAAAGTTTATTAAGTAATCGAAATTGATTATTTTCTTACTTTTTTTAATTGGAGTAAAAAATCTAAATTGAAATGCTAAAATAGAGTGAACTTTTATTTTTTAAACAAATTTGGAAAATTACTTAAAAGTTTACTCAGGCAAAAAATTTGTTGAAAAATCTCTAAAAATTAATTAATTTTTAGTACAATATAGGTTTTTAGTAAAAACTTTTGCTATTCTCATAAAAATTACGGAAAACATTTAACTTATTTTTCAAAACCGATTGTTAAAAATGTTACTAATTTAAAAAAATTTTATATTTAAAAAAAATTTATTAGAAATAATAAAACCTATGCTTACAAAACAAATTGGCCAAACAAACTATAAGTTCATTATATTTGTATAGCCAATCTAGATTCAGGGAAAAAGTTTCATCATATTAATGAAAATGTTTCATAAATCATTTGTCATGAATTATTAATCATATTTATGAAATTTTCATAAATACGACGAAGAGTTTTACAAAAATTGAAGACAAACATTTTTTAGATCTTCATAATTTCATAAGCGTTGCCAAATATTTATTTGCTAAAATCAATTCTGACCTTTTTACATACTCTTTTTAAAATATTCACGACAATATTCAAGACTACAATTCTATAATCATATTTATTTCTGTGGTAAACATTTTATATATTATCAAAATCGCATCGATCGAAACTTGTGTTTTCCAATTTGCACAGAAAAAAATATTTAATTACTTTTATCAATTAAATCAGTTTGTTGAAAATTTTAAAAGCTGTCAATTAAAAATTAATTGAATCAATTAAATATTTGCTCCAATTCTGAAATTGCTTTTCATTTTTTTATGTTATCGCTCAAAAGCAAACATCATCATATTGTTGTTGTTTTTTGTAATATTTATGTAGTTGTTTTTTATAATTGTTTACGTATTAGTAATAAATATTTTAAATTCATTTTCTTCAGATTATATATTAATTCTTCTTGGGTTTATTACTTTATTAAGTTGAATAATTTAGTTTCAGTTGTTTAAATCTGAATATTTATTTATTCTAAAACATTATCATAAAATTGTTAGTGTAATTTTGTAAATTTAATTTCGCTTAATAAACATTTAAAATTTTTTTAAAGAGAAAGAAAATGCAAAAAAAAAAATAATCTCTGGAAAGAAAAAATAATAATAAAATTTGCCACAACCCCTACGCATCAATAGAAAGAAAAACTAATTTCTGTGTGAATTTGTTCACACAAGTATACATAAATCTGTTAACTAAATGAGAATTACATGCCGGTTTAAATTCAATGTTATAAAATTCAAGCTGTTAAAAAACATTTGGTATGGCAACAACATTTTTTTTTTTGGTTTTTGGAAAGATATACGATATTGATCACTTTTTAATCAAATGAGTTATTCTTTGATTGAAAAATAATTCAATTAATGTGCTATCAATTTCTAATTGAATTAGCAATTTTCGTTGTTGGCGGAATTTCAGCAATTAAAGTTCTTGAATTGGTGGTTTTCGTAATTGAAATGGGTTTTTATTTTTTTTGTGTGTACATAAAATCGAAAATATGCGGAAATATATTACGTTTTCACTTAAATCATAATTGAGGCAAAACAACTCTTTAAAGCATACACTCAAGGAATATCTGCTGTAAATATTTTTAGTTGTTTGAGTAATAATACAGTATCTTCATTTTTAGATGAAAAAGCTGTAATTTGTGGAAGAAATTTCAGTTTTGACTACATTTGTAGTTCATTAAAAAAACAAAAACAAATCACATCAAATAACTGTACTTTGATGATTTGCCATTGCCAGTTTTTTTAACTAAACCAAATAAACGTAAGCCAATTTTTTACATTTGCGGTTAAATTTAAACACATTTGTGGTTCATTTTATCAACATTTTAAACAGATGACAATTTTAGTTGTATTTTATGAAATGTAATTCGCAAGAGCAATTCATTAGTTTTTAAATACATTTGCAGCGGTCTACACAGTATTCTAAGTGTAGTCCTTTATATCGGCAACATCATCTTTATAGTAATTATTATTATATAATTTTTATATGACAATAAAAAACAGCATTTAAAAAAGTTTTTAAATAACAAGTATAATTATTTTTATATTATGATCTTATTTTTAAACTTGGTTTTTACTTTTTTCCACAATAGGAGAGTTTTGTTAGTTTTCTATTGAAACCTTTAAATTTATTAAAAATAAATGGCAGATGGAACAAATATGCGATTTGACATGAAAAATTGTAAAACCTGCATGAATTTTCAAAAAGCGTTTCTTTTCATGAGAAAAACGCCAAAACTGTTAAGCATCCCAAAAAACTGGGAAAACAGTTAAAACTGGCTGTATGGTAACACTGGCTATATTAAAAACAAAAACTAATGGTGGTTTTTTTTTTGTTTCATGTGTGTACAATATCTGTTTTCTACACAAAAATCACAACAACAAGAGCTTGTTAAGTAATTTCTAGAAAAACGTGTTTATTTATGCTTGTTGGTCCAGTAGTAAAATAGAAGCCGGCGAAGATAGAAGTGAAGAAAAAAAAATCTTCTGTATTAATAATTATGTAGTTTTATAATAAAAAATATATTTATTTATGTGAGTATTACTAAATATTTTTTTCCTTTAACCGTAAAATATTTTTATACAAATATACATGGCATCAATGAAAAAAAAAAACAAAGCAAACAATAACACATTTATTTTCCATACCCCTGGATCCGCCACTGTACTACATAGGTACAATATTGGTATCAGAACTTTAGCTTTCTTAGTTTTCCTGTATTACTGCATACAGGCATATCTGAATTTCATTAATTTCAAACACGTTTCCATACAAAAATATACTAACCTCGAGCCCACCTTTTAACGTTCAAACGAGAAATTGGATCGCTAAAAAAATACGTGTCCCTAATGAATTTTATTAAGATCGGAGAAAACCCATCCGGAGACTCTCTTTGTAAGGGAATGTTAAGTTGCTCTGGACGTTCAGATTTTTTTCTCGTTAATTAAGATGTTTTTTTATCAAAAGAACTCAATATTTTTATTGAAATTTTATTAAAAACTGTATGTTGAAATTTTGTTTGAAACTACACATTGTTAGTTCCAAGTACTAATTTAAATATTTTATTACGGTTGGGATCATTACCAGAAGTATGTTTACTTCAGTATTGGTTGTATTAAAAAATCATTGAGAGTAATAATATTGTAAAAGTTTTAAAGAAAACAATTTTGTAATCGATACAAAATTTGTTGTTAAGCAAGTGATTTTTTTTTTTTAATTATAACTGTTTTTCAACTAAATTATTTAATGTGTGTATGACTTTCTATGCTGCACCACCACCATACATTTTGACATCTAAAATCAGTTCTCTTTTGTGTTTTGATTTACGTTAGTTGTTTTGTTAATGCATCCAAAAAATAATGAAGAAGATTTGTAATTTTTTATATGCAATATGTCAATTGCAGCAAAACAATAATTACTGCATATGCCAAACAGTGGTGTATGCTTTAAAACAATGTTTATTAAACGTTAAAATTGCAGATATAATGCAAAGTCGATTATATCGATAAACTGATATGGGGAATGTTTTTGAAAATGTATTCATAATCATAGCAAAATAATTCGTTTGGTAACAAATTTTTTAAATTTTTTTTAAATTTTGTTCCATTTGCAATTTTATTCATTAAAAAAAGGTCTTGATTGGGAACATGGGCGATAAATATCCAATAGTTTGTATTTTCTAAATAACGGTTAAATTGGAAATATGACCTTTTGTAAGGTGAAATTTTAGAAAACTGGTGATTCCAAAAAAATTTAAAAAATATAATTTTTAAATTAAAATTTTAAATTGGAAGACAGTAATAATTTGAAAGTTTTGAAAAAAAAAAACAAACTAATCAATTTAAGTGGAAGCTCCCTGACACACATACACTGAGAGAATTCTCTGCATGATACCAATGATTTTCTGTATTAGATCTATGAAATGTCACTGGAACTCGTCCATTGCAACTTTTCATTATATTAATGCAGTTTTTAATAAAATTTTATGCAACATTTCATTTTATTTATTAATATTTGAAAGTTTCATTAAAACTAGTTTATTAAAACTGTGAAGCGTTTTCATAAAGTTTAATGCTATAAACACATAGACCACAGCAGACTGCAGAGCTACACGACTGCAAATGCCGTTGACTGCAATCGTCGCCGTGTGGTCAGCTACTTATTATTTTGGAAACGACAGCAGCATAGTAAACAGCTGATCACGATTCAATTTAAAAATATCAAGAGCTGTTTTTTATACAAATCAGGGATGTTAAAGTTGGTACAATTGTACTTTTTTTGGTACATTTTGACCTTCTAAAGTACCGTGGTACTACCGCGACTCATTTGGTACAATTTAAAAATTTTTAATTTTTCCCCTTTTTGAATTTTTAGTATAGCAAACAAATTGTTATTGTGTCCTTTTTCATTGCATTTATTCGTTTTATGTAATGAGCTCTTAAAATATATGCGACTATATCCGCCAGATTTTACGATTTATCATCATTTTAAGGATTTTGAAGAATAAAGTTGGCAATTTTTTTTTTTTTAATATCGATTAAAAATTTACGATTTTTTACAAAATTTAACTGGCAGCTCTTACATATATTGACACTTGTTGCAGCCAACTTCACTTTTATTTTGAATTTATTAAAATTCTGAAGAAGTGAAAATTGATATATAGATATGGCGTCACTTATAACATATGGGAAAACAGTGGACATTAGAGTGAGGTGAGTTTCTAAAAATAGAACTGTTGTGTTGTTGGAGTTGTACTTCTGAGATTATGTATGCAAGAACAAAAACACCGTGTATTGAATAAAACTAGTTTTAATCACAACAAAACTCGACCTAACTATAGCTCAGAGGGCTAAAGCGCTCTGTCTAACGTGTAGTGCGAGTGCATGTGGCATTAGAAATCAGTTTATCTATACCACGGTCAGTGATTGCATAGAAAAATTTCATATAGACGCAATCGAACAAATAAAAACATAACAAATATTACATTATTCAAAAATTCAAAAAAAAAACAGGGTCACTGACGAACGTTCAATACCAGAAACTGCGCAGTCTGATTCAGAAAAAATTGAATATTTGCAATGTAGTTATGATTTTTAGAAAATACACTCATTCTTCTCTACCACGCCTTTCACAATTAAATTAAATAAAATTGCATATTAATTATAGTATTAACTGCAATTGTCTGAAAAAGACGTTAAAATTCAAACTCAAACGAAAATTAAATTATTGTTAAAGAAATGAAAGAAAATTCCAAACAATCTTATATATGTTTAATTTAGAACGAGCTCTCAACCTCCGTATATTTACAAAAATAAAGCAAATCAAACATATTAGCTAGGTTAATACTAGTATTTCGATCTGGTTAAAGATCTCATCAGAACCCAATGTTTTAGAAAAGTTATAGCCTCCATAATAGGCAGAACTTTAACAAAAAACCGATTAATCATTAATTTTGCTCCATTCTTGTCTTCTTAGTAAAAATATTACTTGAGCCAGAGTAAAAACTAAAATTTTTTAACTGAAGTCGTTAAAAATTAAAACGTTTGTAGTTTTTGGTCGGTAGTAGCTAATTTTCAAAATGAACTGAATGTCAATATGTTTCCAGACATTTCTAGTCGTTGCTGGAATTCTATCCATTCCACACTGGTCTGCAAATGTGGAAAGAGTTTTTTTCTTTTCAAAATATAATAAAAACTAAGGAAAGAAACAGACTACATTAGCCAACATTATCAAGTCTCATACAGACTAAGGATTGGTTAAGAGCGACAAATTTGTGCTGCTATGATGTAGAAATTCCAAATAGTTTATTAACTAAACAAATAATTCCATGATTTGGTCTCATATATTCATAAGTCTTTTTTATGCCTTATTTTATTCATACATATAATGTATGTTATTGGAAGGTTTTGTTTTTTTTTTTCTGTACAAGAGAATTTTTATGTATTTTTTTTTTTTGTTGTTTTAATAAATTTAAAAAAAATGGTACCGTCAACGTCCAAAAAGTACAATTTTTTTTGGATGTTGGTACAAAATTGAAAACTCCATTTAACATCCCTGATACAAATGCATTTTTGTTTCAGTAGTGCCAATTACATCTTTTTTTTCTTTATTAAAATAGAACAACATGCTTGGTTGTAGACACGTATATAAAGTTCACTTAAAAATACAATTACTTATTTATAATACATTATTATAACGTGAAAATAAATTTATATAACCCCTCTTGAATATTAATGCAATTATACCATTTGATGTTGCGACGTTTTTTGTGTTTAACAAAATAAAATATTTTTAAGCACTAATTTGTTACATATTTTGTTTTATTGTCAACACTATTTTTGTTTTGCAGCCAACAAAAATAGAAATTAACCTAAGTTGACTACAGCGGCAAAAGTAGTCGGGTAGCCGTGTAGTTGTGTTGGTGCCAAAATAATCGTTTTCATATAAACGTGTGTATTTTATTTTTGACAGGCTGTAGTCGTGTAGCTGCAGTCGTCTATGTGTTGATAGCATAAGACATTTTTTTCATTCACACTGTGAAGAAAACTTCATCAGTTTAGTGAAAAAGTTTTGTTAAAACTCGTTCAAGAAATTCTCTCTGTGTATATTTATTTTGTTTATTCGCTATGTTTTTGGTTGTTTAGTGACCCGAAATTTTGCCATTTTTGTTTCGCAGCAAGTAAAACTATCGAAAAACGCAGAAAGAGGTGTAAACTTATTTTGCATTTATTGGTGTATAAAATGCGGGCTTCAGAACAGATAACGTATTTTTTGCACATGGTTTGTGTCGTTAATAACTTATATGTAATTTTGAAGGGTAAACATCTGTCATTTCCCTATATGAGGAGTCAATTGACCTAAAAGTGAATGGTTAAAGAAGAACTTATCACAGGACTGGTATAATTTAATACTGAAGTGGGTTATGCAGTGTCAATTGTCCTAAAATTACCAATCCTGTGACTGGTAAAGGGAGGACATACCACTTAACCAGAATGCTTATTAACACGAAAAAGCCAGTTGGCCAGAATTATATCCATTGGAAGCTGTTTAGTTTTCGTTTATTTTATACGACATGGCCATTTTGCGACAGTCTTGTGGTACGCCCATCTTTGGTTAGTCCTGTGGCATGCCACTATGTGGTTTAAAGCAGGACAAATGACCCCCTCCTATGACAAGCTAATGTTAAAGTTGCCAGTTGTTTACATAGGGTAGGATTTAGCAGAGGACCGGTCTCTGGCACGAAGGGACCGATCCTGTGGTACACGCAGAACCAGTCCCATTCCACATAGGGTTATTATCACTTAGTCATTGAACTAAATAGTGTAAACAACAAAGTTGTTTTTGCTTCACGCATCATTTGCGTGAATCTAAGCAAAATGCAGCCGATGCACACCGATTGCTTTAACTGAATTAGTTAAATCGATCTCAACGTGGGAGAGGTTTTTTCTGCGGTTCAGAAGTGGTAATTTTGACACGGAAAAGAAAAACAAAGTCTCCCATCTATTACAAGCTGCTGAAATCGGGCCTCACAGGGTACCTGTACCGAACACAATTGATTCGAAAAACGACTAGAATATGCAAAAAAATTCACAAATTTCCAAAAAAAAAAAAAAAAACACCACATTTCTAAGTTATGCACCCAATATTATGAACAAATACCTACAACTTTCGTAAAGATCTGAAGTTTCATGCAGTAAAGGGTTAAAAAATATTTTTTGTTACACAAAAATACCAAAGTATTGTCAAAATTTATTTATAAAGTTGAAAACTCTTATTACTTTTTTTCAGATGTAGATTTTTAAACAAATCTTTTTCTAAGTGAAAAACGAATATTTTCGTTTAAGATCCAAGATGGAAATTTTCAAGTTTAATTTATACCAGCTAAATTTACATTTCAATGATTTAGGTTGTTTCACTAAAGTAGAGTAACTATTAAACTGCTTTGCGTTTCAATTCCCACCCCCATTCAATTAGCCAAATTATACGCTGTCATGACAATCTTCTTGGAATTTTACTCTTGCAAAACCATCAAATTTGAATCACTATTAAAGAGGAATCTTCTTTTATACTGAATGAAGCACATCAACTGATATACAAAAATAGAACCCTAAAAACAGCAAAACAAAGCAGAGCAAAAGTCGTCGCCCACAAAAATCATCATCGCAAAGTTCGTTTTGATAACGTTAACAACAGCCAGCAATGACCGACGACCAAACGATCGACCGGCCAAACAAGTCAAATTTGTAGAAAAAAAGTCATCGATATACACTTGCGTGATGCGTTGCCAAAATATAATTTATGAGAATTAACCACATACAGATATAGTTTGCGTGCGGTGGCGTTTTGTCTGAAATATTTAAGAGGCCAAAACAAATTCATATTTATTTGTTGCCAAATCTGAGAATCAATAATTCCCACCACAAATAGAATTTGGTTACAGTTAAAGTAACAAAAACAAAGTCTGTCTTGCAGGAGTCGGTGATTTTTTAGATGTGTTTTGTACAACACATATGATTACGCGCTCCCTGTATTTTTCATATTTTTTTTTTTTTTTCAAAACTATTATTTGAAAAAATAATTTCACATCGAGTTTGAATATGTACAATTGAAGGTTTTTTATATTTATTTTGAACTAAAAGTAATCGATAGGTAAAAACGTTTTTTTTTTTGGGTAGGTACTTACGGACATATGTATAATAAGGGGTTTCACAAGATGTGCTAAGTGCTGTATATGTTGTATTGTAAAATAGAGATGGTAACATTTTATTATAGACTAACACAAAAATTTAAAGTCTAGCAGCACTAACAAATTTTCTCAAAAATACTGTCGATGACAACTCTTCAAAATATCGTGTTAGAATGAAACAACTCCATACACATACAGTGTATATAATAACTAATGGGTATAATGGGTAATTCAACGTTCTTACCCCTTCCCACACGGCATTCACAAAAAAGTTATTTAAAAAAATCACCGTTTTTATAAACAATTTTGGCATGTGTCACTTGGGTCGGGTTTGTTTAGTTTTTATTTTCAATTTGACGAAGATTTTGACTTTTTGGGTTAGGTTTTCACTCCGTTGTTACACGTGAACATAGTGCACTAAACATAGGTACAAATGTTGTATCATATCGTATTGTATTGTTGAACATAGTACACTAAACATAAGTACAAGTTGTATCGTATCATATGTTATTGTATCGTATTGTTGTATATTTTAAATCTAAATTTTACCATATGTATTTTCGATACGACTATACAACACATACAAACATTTAGTACGCCCCTTGTGAATGACCTTATTGCTATTTTTTTATTTCAATTCTGCCCAGAATATGGAATAACCCATACGCATTTAACCCATCCAATCCAATGATAATTATTTTTGCGTGCAGTGCATTCAGCGTCAATCAATGTGAGTAAAAGTGCAGATTATAAAACATTGTGTGATTTGTGAACGCAATAATGATTTAAGTTGATAGACAATTGATGAGGAGATTGAAATAAAATACGCCACCCGAGTAAAAATAATATATAATAATGTAAAGGGTTTTCCAATAGGTACTTGACAACTTGAATTTAATTTGTGAACGCACTATTTCACTGATCATCTAACTGTTACTTTCCTTTTTTTTAGTAAACTCAACATTTTCATCTTGGTAAAGTACACGAACGAACAACGTATGCAAATTATAAAAATGTACTACCGAGATTCGGAAGTCGGTGACCGAAACTTTAAGAGCGTTAAATTATCTTTAGTGACGAAGCTCATTTTTGCCTCAATAGGTTCGTCAATAAGCAAAATACGCGTTATTGGTTTGGTGAAAATCCACATGTGCTTCATGAATCACCACTTCATCCACAAAAAATAACTGTTTGGTGCGGTTTTGCATGCCGGCGGCGTCATTGGGCCATATTTTTTCGTCGACAATTCACTATACTGTGAATTACCGATTCTTTTGGCCCGAATTGAAAAACATGGACTTGGACGACATGTGGTTCCAACAGGACGGTGCCACACAGCACACGTTACAATCGATTTATTGAAGAGTAAGTTTGGTGAGCGTGTTATCTCAAGAAATGGACCAGTCAATTGGCCGCCTCGTTCTTGCGATTTAAACGCCTCTAGACTTTTTTCTTTGGGCTACGTCAAATCATTGGTCTATGCTAACAAGCCGACGACGTTGGAAGAACTCAGAGACAACATTGAACGCGAAATAGCGGCCGTTATGGCCCAAATGTGTGACCGAGTCATTGAAAATTGGGTCCAACGAATCGACCGCTGTCACGAGCCCGCGGTGGCCATATGAACGAAGTCGAGTTCCATTCATAAATGTTTTGATTGTATTTCAAGTCGATAATAAAGTTTTGCAAATATCTCAAATGGTTTGCGTTTTATTTTAAAAAAAAGTTGTCAAGTCCTTATTGAAAAACCCGTCATAATGTTATCCAGTTTTGTAAAATTTAATATAGTTAAGTATGTCATCATGTCTAGTAAGATAAAATTTTACTTACCACTATAACTTTCGTAAAACTTCATATTTATTTACTTGTAGCTTACAATAATATTAAATATACCATACGTTATTAGACGGGCAATGTACAATTGGATTGGCGGAATTAAATTAATATATATGGAATTAAATAAATCAAAGTATTTGGACCATGTAAAAATAATAAAAAAAATTTTAAGTTGTGGAAAGTAACGGGTTTGTTTTGAAATCTGTAACATACTACTCAAAATTTTAATATCAACTCAAAAATTTTCATGGAAAATATCCAAACTAAAAAATGTTAGTTTGACATACAAACGTTTGATGTTTAGGCATAAAAACTTGTAATTTAACGGTACTTAAATATCGGACAATAATATCTATCCCCCCTGTATTAAATTTAACAAATTTATTTTAACTGGATTGAATCGTATCAAATTATATCAATCTCAATGGAATAAAATCCATTTATATACAATACAATCTACCATTTTTCGGATCGAAATGTATTTAAAAATCAAATTTAACAAAAGTAGTCGTATAAAATCGTTTATATGTTTTTAACGGTTGAAAGCTACGCGATTCGTTGTTAATATCTTATTTTAGAGCTACTGTTATCGTGCTTTAAATAAAATTAGAAACAAAAAATTGTTTGAAGATAAACAAATTTTTTTCAAATCCGCGGTTTAAAAGGATGCATTTCAAAAAACTGGATCTTTAAAATTCTTAAAGAAATATTTTAATTATAAACTATTTCACTATGCCGTAACCAAATCCCTTTTTGGAACTCTTACGGACTCCAAAGTTATGAATAAAAACGTAATAAAGTACACCTAGAAAAAGAATTGGTTGGAATGCGGTCGAAAAAATTAAAATGTATTTGATAGGACGTTATTTTATTTGGCATGACCAAAAATCGATTAATAAAGCAAAAATACTGTAAATTAAAAAGAGGGAAAAGGAACTAAAAACAATCCATTTATAGAATTATTGGCATTTCCAATCAACTTTTTAAATTAAATTCGGTTAGTAATTGTGTACGGTAGAAGCAAATATTTATTTTGTGATAATACAAGAGAATTGGTACCATCTATAACATTTTTAAAAAAATTGTCGATAATCAAAAGTGGTTACTGCAAATACGGTATTCGCAATTATATATGCCACTAAATTAGAGGTTCAGTAGTACCAACCGAATTGTGGATTGCACTGTTTATAGAAGCAACTAATGATTGGTATTGGTAAACGAATTTCATACAATGTTCGATTTTTTAATATTACTTTTTAGTTTAATTAACCAAAAAGAGGATTATGCGGAAACCTTTTTGCAAACCGCGAAAAATAAAATTGCGTTACTTCATATTTTTTATGAACTAATGCACGCCTAGGGTAGCTAAAATTTGATAATTGCATAAAAAGTCAAAAGTTATAACCCTAGTGCACACAAAAACTTTAGCCTTCTAATAACCCGATTAAAAACAATTAATATGATGCTTTATATAATCATACGAAATTTAATATGAGTCTTAATACAGTCTGCACTAGTTCAGTTTTAATTTGATAATATCAGATTAAATTACATTCGAATAATGGCGCGATACAATTTAAACCAATAGCGGTATAAATTTATATCTGAACTGATACTAATATATGCAAAATAAGTTATAGTTGTATCCGGTTTTTGATTTTAAAACATCATTAAAAATCGAAATATTTGCAGATGTAATTACCGTCAAATACGGGTTTGCTTCAACTTTAATCTCTCTTTTAGCCACTTGCTAAAAGTTTACGACTTTATAATTTGTAGCAAATTCCTTTCCATTTGGACATTTTATTTTATTCAAAAAATTCTCTTGAAATTACCTAAAAAAAGTTGTTTGAAAACAAAAAACTTTGAAAATTAAGATTTTATAGAATGTAGTAACTTACACCATTGAATAACAAACACGGAAAACCCGTTAAAACTTAATTAGCTTTTTACATTGAAAAAAAAATCTAAAAATAAGTTAAAAACTCCTAATGTTACAAATGAAACAAGTTCTATTTTTTAAGGGTTCCTACATCTTTTGTATATAAGGTGTAGACATTTAAGAACCAGAAAGAAATCAATTCAAAAACAAAAAAGGGGGAAAATGTTGTGTATAAATTATACACAAAATGATATTGTCAATTAATTGTACTATTGTACAAAAGTACAATAGTACAATAGTACAACAACAGCAAAAATTTTGCTGAGTCAGCAAAATTTTAGTCAGGAGGGTGCTAGCAAAAAAATTGCTAATGTCAGCAAAATCTTTTGCTGAAAATCAGCGAGTTGATTTTTACCAACAAAATTAGTAGATTCAGCAAAAGTTTTGCTAACACTTAGTAGATTAGAAATAAAAAAGCGTTGGTAAAAATTAATAAATTTTTTGCTGAATTTTAGTAGACTGAAAAAAACGCAAAAAAATTGTAAAAAATTGTAATTTAGTTAGTATATTTGCTGAAAATCATAAAACATATTTTTCTGATTCTTTAAAAATAATTTACAATAATTACGAAATATAAAAATTTTTATTTTCCCACATTGACGACATGAATTAATTTAATATCTGACAATACATAGAAATAAATATATATAACATAACAAAATTTTCTTTCAACTACTTACATCAATGGTACACTCAAAAAAAAAAGTTTGTAAAGTCAGCAAAAAATTTTGCTGAGTCAGCAAAATTTTAGTCAGGAGAATGCTTGCAAAAAAGTTGCTAATGTCAGCAAAATCTTTTGCTGAAAATCAGCGAGCTGATTTTTAGCAACAATATTTGTAGATTCAGCAAATGTTTTGCTAACACTTAGTAGATTAGAAATACAAAAGCCTTGCTAAAATTAATAAATTTTTTGCTGAATTTTAGTAGACTGAAAAAAAAACGCAAAAAATTTGTAGAAAAATTGTAATTTAGTTAATTTATTTCCTGAAAATCATAAAACATATTTTTGTGATTCTTTTAAAAATAATTTACTATAATAACGAAATATAAAAATTTTCATTTTGCCACATTGACGACATAAATTTATTTAATATCTGAAAATATATAGAAATAAATATATATAACATAACAAAAATTTTCTTTCAATTACTTACATCAATGGTTGTCTAAATGATGCTATCGTTTAAATGATGCTATCGCAACTGCCGAAGATAATTATAGAAACGAAATGAAAAAATAAACAAAAACAAACGAAACGAAAAAAACAACCCTTTTTGCAATAAGAAAAATGAACCATAAAAAAATCTACCTAAGATGTGTGTCTTTGTCTTTCACTTTACTCTGTCTAGATTTCTGTATATGTTTGTTTGCAATTTGACCACACATATAAACATTTAGTTTAAATAAATAAATATTTTATTTTGTCTTTTATTTAATTAATAGACAATTATTTTCACAAGCCGATGACAACGCAAAATTTAAGTTATTTTAATCCTCAATTTTGTTTTATGTATGCAAAACAGTTACAAAAGTCTTCCATGGTTGATTTTTTTATATGTCTTATTATAGTTGTACTTTTTAGTATCATTATCCTCTTCTCTACTACATCTTGACAGGCCGCGACATCTACTTCATTCTGCGTATATCTTTCAATCTGGTTGCCGTCCACACTATTAATGTGCTTATCAGCACAATTTTTTTTTAGCAAAATTAATTAGTAAAACATTAGTATATTAGTAAAGCATTAGTATAAAACAGTTAAGTGCTGAATAAGTATAACAAAAATTTTAGCTGAAAACACGATTTTAGCAAAAAAATTTGCTAAAAAATAGTATACCTGATTTACAAGACGTTTTACTAACTTTTCTACTAACTTATTTTTTTGAGTGTAGTCTAAATGATGCTTTCTTTCAAACGACGCAACTGCCGAAGATAATTATAGAAACGAAACGAAAAAATAAACAAAAACAAACGAAACGAAAAAAACAACCCTTTTTTTTGCAATAAGAAAAAGGAACCATACTAAGATGTGTGTCTTTGTCTTTCGTTTTACTCTGTCTATATGTCTGTATATGTTTGTTTGCAATTTGACCACACTAGATTATTAATCTATTAACATTTATTATAGAAATACATATTAAATTTAAATATTTTCTTTTGGCTTTTATTTTATTAATAGACAATTATGTTCACAAGCCGGCGACAACGCAAAATTCAAGTTGTTTTAATCCTCAATTTTGTTTTATATATGAAAAACAGATACAAAAGTCTTCCATGGTTGATTTTTTATATGTCTTATTAGAGTTGTACTTTTTAGTATCATTTTCGTCTTCTCTACTACATCTTGACATGCCGCGACATCAATCTAGTTGTCGTCCACACTATTAATGTGCTTATCAGCATAATTTTTTTTAGCAAAATTAATTAGTAAAACATTAGTATATTACTAAAGCATTAGTATAAAACAGTTAAGTGCTGAACAAGTATAACAAAAATTTTAGCTGAAAACACGATTTTAGCAAAAAAAATTTGCTAAAAAATAGTATACCTGATTTACAACACGTTTTACTAACTTTTGTACTAACTTATTTTTTGATTGCACATATATTTATATCCCAAATATGGTTGACAAATTTTCTAGTGTGACTCTGCATTTTTATACAAAATTAAATTGTGTTTTTTTAAATATGATATAATATGTAAATATATATTATTTTGCATTTTACAATGTCTATGTATATACATCGTCCTTATTAATTGGATTAGTTTTAGCGTATTCTAAATGCAATAGTCAATTATATATTAAGCGAGATGCGCTAAGACGCAAATATACGTGACATCATATTAAAATTTTCCGGCAAAATTAAGTTTATATATGAATTTATATGATTATGTCCGATTAAATACACTGGCAGACAAAAACTTATAAGTGTATTTAAAATAATGTATTATTTTATGAAAAAGTTTTGAATCGGGAAATTAAAGATTTATAACCGTCCAAAAAACTGCGTTGTTTTTATTTATGAACTCAAAAGTTTCAGATTAAAAGGCAAATTTTATTAAATGGCAAATATTCTATATAAATTGCCTGACACTTACAATGAAGCTCCTTCGATGCGTTCCTTTGATCCTTCGGATAAATGATAAAGGAGTAAAAATATGATAAACGTATTTTTCAGCGGCCCAATCCCATGTTTTGGGGTTTAAAAGTGGCGGTGAAATTTAACACGTCTTTGTACGAAAATATGTTTAAAGTTTAGGAAATTTAGACTTATTTAAAACCAGCATTAAAACACTCGAGAAAACACACCGTTTGAAAGCCATTTTGACACTAAGTATGTGCCCAGGCTGCCACTTATTTGAATTATTTTAAATATTTGTGACAAATTATTCACTATTTTTTCTTCTTCTTCATACATCCGAATCTTTTTAAGATCGGAGCGAACTACTCGGGGCTATACTCCAAGTCTTTATATTAACAAAATCGTAAATTTTCCAAAGAAGCGTTTAAGCTTACTAGTGTGATTGTAGTATGAAAGAAATAATTATAAAGAAAAAATATACAATTGGAAAATTTAAAAATATAAATGGCATCGCCCAGGTCTTATTTAAACTAAATTATGTTTTTTCAATTCACTTTTGTGTTTACCCTTCATTTTTAACATTTTCGTCAATAATTACAATTTTTTTTTATCAATTTTTTAAATAAAAACCTTCTAAAATTTCTAAAAAAGAAAAACTGCATCATTATAACACAAAGACTAGTTTAGCTACTTAATTTTAAAATATCGCATTTCAAGGAGCGCCGATCGAAATGTGAAGCAATGCAATCAATGTCTGAGGCTTAAATTTAAATGGAGGAATGTTTTTCTAAATTTTGGCAAATTTTTAAAAATTTGGCGGTTTTCATCAAATGTTTTCAATTTTTTTTAAATTTTAGCGATTTTTTTAAAATTTTGGTGATTTTTTAAAAAAAAAATCAATTTTGGCGATATGTTTTAATTCAAGCAAGTTTTTGCCCAATTATTGTGTTAATATTATCTACTAAATAAAAAGCAATATTCAATTAAATTTTGAAATAAAAAACAATATTCAATTAAGTTTTTAATATCCAGTTGAACCTCGATTATCCGGGCCTCCATTAACCGTGCACATATGTTAACCGGCATGCTGGATATTTGATTTATACCTCTATTAACCGTGTTTTATATCTATTATCCGTGCGTTTATTTTTTTCCTCTATTAACCGTGCTTTACCCCTATTATCCGTGCTGCACATACATATATTTGTTTGGTTTTTTCTATTAACGAACATACAAATAATTGAAATTCGGGAAAAATAAATAACCTGTATTAACCGTGTTTTCGATTATCCGTGCTGAGTTCGGTCCCGTACAACCCGGATAATCGAGGTTCAACTGTATATGAATAAAACTCTAATTGAAAATAATATCAATTAAATAGTTACAACTTATTTTAATTGTTACTACAATTTCTCAATATGACCGAATTCAATTAAACTATTAAACTATGAATCAACAAATATATTAATTGAAACTCAATTTAAGTTTTTTCTGTGTAGACATATTTAATTTTTAGTTTGCATTGTCTCAAGAATTTTTTTGATTATATTTTAAGGTAAACACATTGAACATTTTTTATTTTTGTCGAAAATCAACTCTAACAATAATAACAAATTATATACTATTACCCTAACCGAGCACTAGCTACTATGGTCTTCGGCGCGTTGTAGCGAAAAGAGACCAGTGCCTCTGGTGGGAATCGAACCCACGACCCCCGCACTGATAAGCCAGCACGCTACCAACTAGCCTACCGGGGCGCACGAAAAAAATAGTTTTTTGAAATACTTCGGTTTGATCCGCGAGCTTTTAAAAAATTGTTTTTTACGCTCTAATTTTATTTAAAGCATTTTTTTCTAGTTTTATTTAAATCGTCAACCGTTAAAACCGATTTTATACGACTACTTTTATTAAATTTTTGATTTTTTTTCAAATTTTAAAATTTGATATTTTCACAATCGTAAGAGCTACCAGCATAACATTTGCTCTATGTCATATTTATATGGCACTTACCATCCACACCAAGTTTGGTTAAAATTGAAGGGAGTCGAGGTCAAAAATTCGATTTTTTTGATGGTTTTATATGGTATAAGTCATAGCTCTTAACCCCACCGAAGTTAGAGGAAATAGGAAAAACTTCTCATAAAAAATATAATATAAAAATTAAAACCAGGAAGTTTGAAAAATTCTTATTTTTTTTAAGCATATTTTTGCATATTTTTCTCATAACTGCGTATTTGTGCATATTTTGATCATAAGAACATATTTTTGGGAAAAAATCAAATATTTTACCACATTTTTTTGGAGCAAAACCATTTTTTTATCATATTTTTTGATTTTTTTTTGAAAATTCTAATTTTTTTTTCTACATTTTCTGGGGGTTGTAACACTAATTTTGAAAATTTAAATCATTTTTGCAAATTTAGCAATTAAAATAAATTTCACAAAAGTCCATATGCACTATAATATAAGCTTTAAAATATGGATTTTTAAAGAAAAATGTGTTTTAAGAGCATTTTTTTTGGGCATTGTTTATGGGCATGAATATGATTTTTTAGAGCATATTTATGGTTTCCTTTTAACTAATAAGAACTAGAACAAAAGGGCGCGAACATAAAAATTTATTTAAATTTCCCTATTTTTTTATAATTTTTTATTTTAGTAAAACTTTTTGCTATTCTCATTTTACAAATTACTGAATTTAGCAAAATATTTTACTAATTTTGGAAAACCAGTTGCTAAATTTAGCAAAATTTAAGGAATGTTCATTTATTAAGTAGGAAAAAAGTGTAAACGAAAGTATTTATATTTAGAAACACAAAAAAAAAATTTAATTTTTTATTTCAATTTATCTTATGACCTAAAGCCACACAAACATACGAGGTGGTCCCAAAATTAGCCGACTTGATGTATAGGTGACGGCAGTAGTTTGCAAAAAATTACTTTGGTGAAAAGTGGCAACCTAATAGAACATATGTTTTAAGTTTCAAGGCACCACGTTGGTCACCGTTACGTAATTAACACTTTCATTTGAAGGTTGAGAAATCTGAAGATGAGAAATCTGTGCACCAGATTGGTGCCGAGTTTGCTTACAATAGAACAAACACAGAGACGTCAAGATGATTCATTAGAGTGTTTGGTGATGTTTCACCGCAATAAAGCCAGTTTTGGCGGTGATTAGTAACCATTGATGAGACATGGGTCTACCAATTCACACATGAGACAAATGAACAGCGTACTGGAATAGGAGAATAGTGTCCAAAGAATGCGAAGAGAGTTTCATCTACAGGCAAGGGATGCGAGTGTGATAAATTTTATTGATTATTTTCAGAAAGGAAAAACAATCAACTGCGAGTATTATGTTAGCTTATTGCAGCTTTTAAGTGATGACATTAAGAAAAAAAAGGCCGAATTTGGCGAAAAAGAAAGTGTTGTTTCATAAAGACAATGCACCAGTTCACACATCCACTATTGCGATGACCAAAATCAATGAATTAAAGTTCGAATTGATTCATGACGCACCTTATTAGCCAGATTTAGCTCCCTCAAATTATTTTCTATTTCCAAACTTGGAAAAATGGCTCGGTGGAGTCTGCGTCACCGAAAATCTTCAGAGGACCAATGTAGAAGGGGAAGAAGATTTACATAAATTATAATTTTTGAATAATTTTTGAATTTACCCAAATTATAATTTTTGAAAATTCTTCTACTTCTTCTACATTGGTCCTCTGAAGATTTTCGGTGACGCGAAATTAGACATGTAATGACTTGTCAGTAGATAAAGTCTGCATTAAATAAGCGGATGAAGACATTTTTTAATTAATGAATAAATATTGCACGGCTTTGTGTTTAACAAAAAGCAAATGATCTTAAACTTAAATAATCTTGCTCACATCATAATTTATGATAAAAGATCGAAAAATAAACTTTTGGCTTAAATTTTTTAAAATTTAAAAGCATAATAATATAAAAATAATAAGTGACGAACACGCAGTTTTTTAATTAAATGCAATTAAACCGGATATGTATTTTAATATTTTATAGGAAATGTTTTCAAAATAACGGCTGATATTGTTTTGTAACAACAAACTCAAAAAATTGGTTATTGGACAAAATAAAAATAATGGAACAAATGCATAAATAATAATACATTTTGAAACCTATACCCGATTTTGATACAAGAAGTATTTTAGTATTTAAAGATCATGTAGTTCCTTTGAGGACAATTTTTATTTTCCGACCATCCCTAATTTAGCCAGGAATACATATTTTTTTCTTTTTATAATCTCACGTGAAAAGTTATTTTTTGGGCATTAAGTGAAAAGTTTATTTCAGGGAATTAAACAAAAAAGTTAAGTCGTTTGGAAATTAAACAAGGAAACAGTTAATTCCCTAAGGGAATCGTACACAAAGCGTATTTTTGGGTACAGAAAATAAAAGTTCCAAATACAAATTCCACTTTAATTTCTTCCAAAAAATATTTATAAAATATAATATTTTATTATAAACAATCAAAACAATTATTTTTTCTCTCATTTTTTTAGATGTTTGAAATATTCAAATAAAAATATAAAACACTACATGCGACTTTACATGAATCCGGCTAATGATTTTCAGAAAATGTGTTAACACCAAATCAATTTTTATTTGCCTTAGTACGACATTTTATTGTATTCCGTGTGCATTTATTGGTACTTTTGTGATTCCTTTACTAATAATTCATTTGCAAAACATGACATCACAAAAATGCTTCCAGTTAAACAATTGACAAAAAGGCAGCTCAAATGTATAGTACTCACTTATGACATTAAGTATTATCAAATAATTTAAAGCCTCAACCTCCAAGAAGTCCCAAGAATTTTCTGGAGCTTATTAAAATTTGGTAGTTTTCCTTTTTTTGATTTTCACAAAGACAATTTCTAGGATTAAAAAAATCATGGAAATACGTAGTCGAAATACTGAAAATCGACATGCAATGATTAAAAACAAACTAATCCTAATGTAGAAATAATTTAATAAAAAACTAAAATCAAACGGATTGCCATATCCTACTGTGTTTTCATAGTTTGAAAATTAAATTTTTTTAATTATGAAATCGAGATAAGAAAAGTTGGAACTTTGATGTATCATAAAATTTAATATAGCCCACTTACAATAACAAAAGTGGCTAATTCTTTGTATTTGGAATATAGATCATCAAAATTAAAAAAAAATAATTGACATACACTGAGAGAATTATCTGCATGATATCAATGAATTTTTGAATTAGATCTACGAATATTTACTGGAACTCGTTAATTTAAACTTTTCATTAAATTAATGCAGTTTTTCATAAGATTTAATGAAAATTTCATATTGTTTATTAAAAATGTCATACGACTAATGAAAAAGTTTCATTAAAAACGATTTTATTAAAACTATGAAGCTTTTTCATGAAGTTTAACAATTTTTTCATTCACATTGTATAGAAAACTTCATTAGTTTATTAAAAAAATTTCATTAAAACTCGAGCACTTTCGTTTTATTAATGGGTCGATTATGGATAGCAACCGAACTTCAGCTGCGTTGCCAGTTGCCAAAAACATATTACGTATGGCAACTGACAGCTGGCAACTTCAGTTGTCAAATAGTGATTATATTTGCAACCGAAAAGTTCTGGTTGCTGTAGAATTTTAAGCAAACAAAAAATTCGCGAAGTATATGTTATTGTTTAATTATTTGTAATAAATATATAAATAATATTTTATATATATTTAACATACATATATTTTATATAAAATATATTTTAAATAATTTTATTTGTACCTGTAGATTTTAAAATGGCGAAAATCACAACCCGAAAACAATTTGAGTTGTTGGTCCAACAACTCGAAAAATAAGAAGACGAAATTAAGCTTTGAAACTAAAACAATAAATGGTTTATTGAAAATTAATTTAAATATCAAAATTTACTCACAGTACAGACGGTAATTGTAGAGGATTAGAGTTGTCCCTCAGGTGTCATCTAATAGATGCCACGTTTAATACCTCTTCATCGTCATCAAAAAACAGTTCCACTGAACTCAACATTTTTAATTAAATAATTTTTTTACACTTAACACTTTTATTAATTTATTTTTTATACAAATTCACATTTGTCAACCTTTTTTATATGTTTACATTTTTTCAGTTACTGATCTGTCAAAATAAGATTATCGATAACTTTTTGGCAACTGGCGAAGGTTGCCGTACATAATACCAATTTTCATTTCAGTTGCGTTGCCAGTTGACAACGCAACTGAAGTTCGGTTGCTATCCATAATCGACCCATAAATTTAACTCACATTTTCATTTTGGTTTGACTGCTAATCAAATAAATTAAAAATAAGTCGAAACAATAACACAATTCGACTAAATTCAAAAAAAAAGAGTGCACTTTAAAAAAAAGGGTTGATGTGCACTGAATACAAAGAGTGCCTTCACATCAGGCTTTTTAGATATCTTAACATAAAATAGAAAACAAAACGATTTTCCCTATATTCGGGGCGATATAACATCGCGAATTAAGCTTTATTCACAAATTTTGTTATATTATTTGAAAGTTCACATGTGTTCTTCAAAACTCAGGTTTAGCCTTTTCAATATCTTATCTCTTTATAATTATTTTAACTTTAAGTTAAGATAACTCGAAACTCTGATGTGATGAATTAATTCTGACTATTAACGGTTACTTTTGACTAACAAAAATATGTTAATTTTTTGGTTTATTTTTAATAATAATAATACACTCAAAAAAAAAAAAAAACCGTCTGTAAAATCAGACACATTTTTGCTAAAAAATTGCTAATATCAGCAAAAAATTGGCTAAGTTCAGCAAAATGTTTGCTATGTTTAATAATTCATCAGCAATTTTTTTTGCAAGGATTCTCCCAGCAAAAATGATGCTGACTTTACAGCAGCGATAGGCAAACACATACAATCGTATTTTGTAGTTGTGTAAGTGAGCTGTAAGTGAGCTGTACCTCTCTCTTACTCAATGCACTTAGCAAAACTTGTAGTAATAATAAGAAAACGTACATAAACAAAAAAAAAGGTATTTCATATAAACTTTATGTTTTTTTAATAAACAAAAAAGTAAATAAACAAAAAATAAAAAAAAACATAAACTAAATAACAAAAAAATAATAATGAATACTAAACTAAATAAGGAAAAAAAAAATAAATAACAAAAAAATAATTTCAATTAACAAAAAAAAAAAAAATGTGCAGATTCTTAGATTTGTAAGATTTAAAAAAGTTATATTTGATTAAAAACTATCAATCTTTCAATAAAAAATAAACACAAAAAATAACTTCAGTCTGTTATAAAAATATATATGTAATTGTAATTTAATATATAACAAAATAATACTAATGACGCAAGAAAATCACCAGTTTTTGAACTTAAAAAAAACATTTCATGATAAATTATTGCGAAAGTTCAAAGTTTGGCAACAATACTCTGAGCTCCAAAAATTTTAAATCGTCGTGAAGTGGTGATATTGTTTTTTGGACAAAATCATCAAAATGAAACAAACCAATTTATTTATTTAAGGATTCAAATTTGTTATTGGATATTAAATTTTTGACAGTTATAACAGATTTGTTACAAATTATAAAGTAAAAACAAAACCATATTTGAACCAGTTTATAAAATATAAAAATTTTTAAGAAAAATTAAAATATTAATAATGCATTTCAATAAAAAAAATTAAAAAAACTACAAAACTAATAACGATATTATATACATAATTATTCTTTATTAAATCACATTGTAAAGCAAAGCACCAAAATTATCCTAATCATTATGTTCATGTTGAATAACACAATCAATATCATATGGGCAACATTTAATGCGAACAAGATCCTCAACATGTGCATCGGTTATACATACAATGGCATACCAAAATAATTTTCGCTAAACAAAAATTCATATTCAAAACATTCATCCCTTCTGTCAGTGTACCTCAAACACAAAGCGTCGAATCAACCTGTTCGTTCGAATGCTCATGCGAGACTGATTGTTGTTTTTCATTTTTTTTAACGTGTGAGCGGATGTAGGTGTGAGATTAAAAACGCCGCGTAGTGCTTTTGCCTGTCACTGCTTTACAGACTATTATATGAGTGTAAATGAATGCATTAAATGAATGTTATAAGTTCGTTGTAATTTTATGCAGTTTGTTTTATTCTTTTAATGATTCACAAATGTACTCTTACTTAAAAATAACATTTCCTCTGCAAATTAATAAAAATCAATTTTCTTTGCGTACGAAATTTTGCAGTATTCAAAAAGAGCAGCTTGGCTTAAACACATACAGAAAAGAGCATCATATTATGATAGTTTAAGGGCATCATGTTATGATTGCAATGCCCAAACAATCATAATGTTTTCATAGTAATCATATTATGCAGGCGCGGATCCAGAAAAAGGTGTTGGGGAGGGAAATTAGATTAGGTTTTTATGAATTTTTCTAATTTCTTCAACACAACAAAAAACAAAATTTTTCTTCATACAAAAATTTACATGTCTAATGCAATTAGAGTTTTCAAATTCTCGACTTTTTTAACTCCAGGTAATTGGAATTTTTTTTAACATTCGCGGGATTTCACGGGGATTCCAAAATAAACATTTATTAAGGTTTTGATAGTGAAATCTCCTTTCTCTTATGTAAAAGCAAAATACATAATTAAATATAAGGATCACTGTTAATTCAGGAATATTTTTAAATATTTTTATTTTACGAAATCCAACTCTAAATAATATTTTTTTTTTGCTTATTTTCTTTAATATTTTTTTTTTCATTTATTAACAATTAGTGTTTTTCTATTTATATTTACTAACATTTAAATTATAATCTCAAACCTGACAATACAAAAACAAATTTTCTATTTTTTAAACTTTTTAAAAATGCGTTTTTGTATAGTGGAATTAAATATTTTCTTTTTATCGGCTTTATATATTTAACGTTATCTTTTTAAAAATACTCCTTAGGAGATATTCAATCGACACTAATTTTGAATTTCTAGAATATTTTAATTATGGAATGTTTGCATTATTTATAATATTAAGAGAATTCTGTTTTTTTATTTATACACTCAGGGAACTACTGCTTTAAAAATATGTAGTTGTTTGGGTTGTAATACAGTTTCATTATTTTTAATGTAAATGTAAGTCATTTGTAGAACAAATAAAATTTTTAACTAACATTGTAGTTCATTTAAAAAAACAACTTACATCAAATGACTGTTTTATGATTTTACATTCATTTTTTACAGTTGTTTTTTGTTATTTAAAAAAATAAAAAAAAAATTTTTGGTTTATTTTTTACTACCATGTGGTTCATTTTTACTACAATGTTAGTCATTTTTTGAACATTAAAAAACAAATGACAATGTTAGTTGAATTTAATGAAATGTAAGTCGTCCTTTTTTTAAGTGAAATTTCATTTGTTTTCAACTACAATTGCAGTGGTCTTTACCTACATAGTATTCTAAGTGTAGGCTGATCGCGCCCTGACTTTTGTCCTCTTTTTTAACCAAAATCCCGCATTTCCTTACTTTGATACAATTTTCATAAACAATATCAAAATCTTTTCGAAACGTTGGATATGGGAAAATTTACGGAACCGTACGATTCCATGTAATACAAGATTTAAACCATTTTACGATTTTTGATGGTATCAGTATTTTTGAGAGGTATAGAACTTTGAAATGGAATAAAACAAAGATGAATTTTCTAAATTGACATGAAATTTACTTTATGCGAAAGATAACACAGGCCTACAATGATTTTGGTGCCGCTAAAAATAAAACAGATTTCAAGTACATTCGGTACCCTGATAAAAAATTGATACTTACTTTTTTAATGCTACGTGTAGTTTTCGAGATTTCGCAAGGATAAATAAATTAAATAACATTTAATAAATTTATTAAAAAAACAAACTTGTTTACTACATATTCACCACAAATATAACAAAATGTATTTTGATTATTTACACAACACCTTCTCGACGACGGCATATCGATATTATCATTTAATCAAAGAAATTAATTGACTATAATGACATTAAGTATAATAAAATACATTTTTTAGGTTATGACCGATCGATGCAAACCTGAACGTAGCTTCGCGATTTTGACAGCTAACCATGACGTCTTGCGGACTAATTAACCAAATTATAACATAGAATTAGCGGCACCAAACAAAAAATTTTTTTTGTAGGTCTGTGTAATCTGCTGGCATTATAATTTATATATGACTTCTGGCATATGACCGCCACGCCACGGCTGGCTCGGACGTAGTCTAATCTGGAGGTCCAATTTTCGATGATTTTTTCCAACATTTGTGGCCGTATATTGGCAATAACGCGGCGAATGTTGTCCTCCAAGGGGTCAATCGTGTCGGGCTTATCGGCGTAGACTAGCGACTTCACATATCCCCAAAGAAAATAGTCCAGCGCCGGTAAATCGCACGATCTTGGAGGCCAATTCACGGGTCTGAAACGTGAAACTATGCGGTTACCAAACGTTTCCTTCAACAAATCAATTGTGGGCACCAGCTGTGTGACATATTGCGCCGTCTTGTTTTTGTAATTGGATTTTGAAAGCACGTAAACTAAGATCTTTCCGCAAAATCTTAAATAAAGTGGATGGACACATATCCAATTCTTGTGCACGATTTCGGATAGACTGATTGGGGTCTTCCTCTACGCTACGCTCTACATCAGCAATGACTTCTTCTGTACGCACTGTACGACGTCTCTGTGGATGCATATTGTCATTTAGAGTAAACGTGGTGCGAAAACGTTTCAGAGTTAATCGAAATAATTGCTCTGATGGACGATTATGATGACCGTAAAATGAACGTTGTGCGCGATACGTATTTCGAACAGAACCATGATTTTCAAAATAAATTTGCACAATTTGAAAGCGTTGTTCAGGCTGCAGTCTATTCATGTTGAAATGCCAAACCAGACATAAATCACTTGACAGCTGACAAAATGGCCGCCAATTAAAAAAGTGTTGCCAACTTAAAGCTCTATACCTCTATAAAAAACAACCTTTATATGCGTGAAGATATTAAAATTTTATATTTTTTTTAGTGCACATCCGCAGTTTGAGAATCTTGAGCATTTGAGTTAGAGTGATCGGGAAATATCAGTACTACTATTATTGTGTGTAAGTGCTAAATGTATCGTATTATTATTATTTTGATATCCAGACCCATTTAAGGTTAAATTTTGTAGCTTTTCATAAATTTTTCGAGCTAAAAGTGATGTAGAAACGAAAGGGATAATCCGATCCTTTTAGCACTTACAGAGAACAATAGTAATGGTGATCTCTATCAAAAATCAATATTTCAACCTCTAATTCTTTAAAGTTGGATTTTTGCGTATTGTTTAGCTGAAATTGATTTAAACCAAAAAATAAATCCGATCTAGAATCAATCAATAGAATTTCAACTGATATTTTTTTAATTACATTTGGTATTTTTTGAATTTCAATTGTTATTTTTTGAGTAACATTTGGTATTTTTGCATATCCTTTGGTGTTTTTGAATAACATTTGCTATTTTTTGAATTTCAGTTGATGTTTTTCTTCTTTTTTTTTAATTACAATTGGTATTTTTTGAATTACATTTGGTATTTTCCGAATTACATTGCTAATTTTCTGAATTACATTTGGTATTTTTTGAAATTGTATTTTTGAAATTTTTTTTTGAATTTCATTTGTTATTTTCTGAATAACGAGTGAAAATTGTTACTACACAATTTCCAATTTAAAATGTGGTATCAATCACTCTCGTAGCTTAAGCCAAACAAAAAGAAATGGAATATTATGTACGACTACTTTTTTAAAATTTTCGAATATTTTTCATATTTCGAGACACGAAATTTCAATATCCGCTGGGACTAGCTGTCTTACATTTGGACGAGGTTATAGTTTTATGATGTACATCAACAAGTTTGGTTGAAATCAGAAGGTTTGCGGAAATCGAGTGATTGTCTTTAGATTTATTAACACAAAGTTGTTTTATAATAATGAAATCAAAATCCCGTTTTGCATCCGCTTTTTTTAAGAAACTTTCTTATTAGAATCTGCGGATTTTCTATAGCAACATTTTTTTTTTTAAAAATTTAACAATTCGTCTATAATAACTGTAGTAGGTATCTCAATATAAGAGGCTTTTTTTCAATAGAAACCCATATATCTTTTAAGTATTGAAGGGATATGTAAAAAAATATGAGTAACTAATCTAAGCATTTTTCTATAAAAAACTGATTTTTATAAATTTTAGTTTTAGAATTATGCCTACAGTTAGTCACAAAAGTATTTTGCATATGCAAAATATAATGAAATTAAAAATAAAACGCTATACAAAATATAATTAATATATAATATATAATTTTTTTAATGTAATAAAAAAATTAATAATTTTAATATTTTGTATGGTAGCCATTGTTAGTCAGAACCGACTCAAGGCGTCTGGGCATTGATTTTACTAAATTTTGACATATTTCAGGAGTTATTTTGAGCCATTCTTCTTCCAATGCTTGTTTTAATGTAGCTTTTGATAAAATATTGTGCTCCCGGATTTTTTCGTCCAAGTGAGCCCAAAGATTTTAGATGGGATTCAAGTCGGGACTTTGGGGTGGCGTTTTCAGATGTTTGGTGTTGTATAACAGCCACATTTTAACGTCATGAGCTGTATGTTTTGGGTCATTATCTTGTTGGAAGTAAAAACCATTTCTAGATAACCCCATTTGTTCTGCACTGGCATGTAAGTTTTAATTCAAAATGGATAAGTATACATGTCTATCCATAGTGCCATCAATAAACTCTAACTTACCCACTCCCAAGGCCGACATACAGCCCCAAACAATCAGAGAACCACCACCATGTTTTACCGTTGCTCTTATGTTTTTTATATTTAAGGATTCATTTGGCTTTCGCCAGACCATACGTCGTCCATCTGACCCAAAAAGGTTATACTTGCTTTCGTCACTAAATATTACAGTTTTCCAAAACTCAAATGTTTTAGTTTTATGGAGTTTATTATTAATTAATAATCATATAATTACAAATTTAGCAAATGATAACATCTTTTCTTTGTTGACTGCAGAAATAAAAGATTTTTTTTTGGCCACACGACCGTTAATGTTATTGGATCTAAGAACCCTGCGGACCGTTTCGTCACGTACACTTGTTCGTAGTGTGCCCCTTATCTTTTTGTTGATTTTTGGTGCAGACAAAGGGGGATTTTCCCGGTTTTCTTTAAGAATTTGTCTCTCGTTTCTTGAAGTCAATAATTTTGGACGACCTTTTAGTGGAAGATTTTGAAAATTACCGCGTTCTTTTGCAAGTTTAATCACATTTTCTATTGTTTGCCGACACTGATAAAACATTTCACAAATATATTTTATTGATTTGCCCTGATTATGAAGGCATAAAATTATGTTTTTTTTCTGAAAAATTTAATTCTTATCCTTTAGGCATTTTAATGGCAAAATTTTAACGACCGCGAACGATAAGAACTTAATAACAAATTACAATACCTATACAAAAAATATTTGAATGTGTATGACAAAATGTGTCTGTTGATAAAAGAAGAATAATAGTTTGAAATCTATGGTGACTAGATAAAAAAGTTAGAAAACATTAAATTTTGCAAAACATGATTTTATAAGAAAAATCTTGAATATCCAGATTATGTAAATAAGAAAAGCAAAAGAATCGTTGTACAATTTAAATTATCTTTTATTAATTTTTCTTTAAGAAAAAAAATACACACACAATTACAGGCAACAAATAAAAATGTTGAAAGAACTCAGTTGATTTTGAATATTTTTATTTTCCATAAAATAATTTTTCATTTTCATTTTTCAATTTTTCATTTGTTTACTTCAAATTGTCAAAATAAATAATTTTCCAAAGTATCAGATATTCAAAATTTTTAAATTGAAATACTAGATTTTAAAAAATACAAAAGAACGCATTATTTTCAAAAATTTCCTATTTTAAATTTGTCCAATTTAGCATAATGTAATGCTTGTATAATTTACATTTTTAAAAAAATTTACCAAAGTTACAGAATATATAATTCAAATTATAACGTTTTTATTTCTGTACAATAATATAATTTATAGAATTAGGACATTATTAACACGAATTGCTATAAATTTGTCTGTTTCAAAATCCCGTTTCCCATCCGCCGAACTCTGATAGGATCAAAATCAGTTGATCATAAGTAACGTTAACACTAATGCAAGGAATTTCATGCAAATGCATGTTTTTTTCGATAATTTAAAACTGATGTAGACCAAATCTTTATCTGAATCATCAAATTTAAAACAAAGTGGCATCGATTTGTAGTTGCATATTTTCGCAAAAGTGCATATTTGTGCTTATTTTGTGTTTTAATGCATATTTTGTTTGTTTTAGTGCATATTTTTCATTTATTTGTGCATATTTTTTATAATTTGTTAAACAAAAAAATTGTTTGGATAGATTTTTATATTTAGATTTAAACAAAATCATGTTTACATTTTCAAATTTTGCTGAACCGATGAAAAGCATAATAATATATTCCTATCAGGGATGGAGATTCAAAATCCTTTCAACTGACTATCGTTATCCCTAAAATACCGTAATTAATGGAATACTGTTATCCGGAAAATGTCGTTACCTATATAACTAAAATACCAATATCCTTTAAATACCGTTACCGAAATATCAAAAATATCGTTATCGCTAAAATACCGATACCAAAATAATTCAAATAACGTTATCCTTAAAGTTACCGAAATAATCTGTCAAGATCAGAAAAATAGATATATTTTTTGAAAAGTTTGATTATAAACTAGCCACATTATCATAACAACTACAATAACGTTACTCTAACAACACCGTTACCAAAATAACTAAAAAATCGTTATCCCTAAGCACATGTTACCGAAATAACTATAATACCATTACAGTTAAAATATTATTACCGAAATAAGTAAAATAACGCTAACGCAAAATACCCGTTTCGGAAATAACTAAAATATGGTTACCTCTAAAATACCATTACCGAAATAAAAAAAAAAAAATAGCGCTACCCTTAACGATAACCGCATCGAATCGGTTACCATCCAAGATTCATATTGAAAATATACAAAATACAAAGATCCTAAAAGTTCCCAAAATAATTTTTTTTTAATTTTTTATATTTTAAATCTTCGATTTTTAGAAAAAAATTCTTTTAAGTTCATATTTATCATGCTTTAGTGCATATATTAATAGTTTAGTTAGTTGCATGAAATTCCTTGCCCTACACTCACAATATTGTTTCCGTAAAGACTACTGAATATCCACATTAAATTAACTGAAAATCAGTTTTAAAAAAGGACTACTCGATATCACATAACAACTTTTGTTTTTAATAGAAATTGTTTACTGAATATTTTATTTATTACAGAAAGTCCGTTTTTTTTGTTTATTTTGTTTATTGAATAACATACAGAAAGTTAAAAAATATATTTCTTTGGTAATTTAACTGTATATTCCATTGAAACAACTTTAGTGATTAAATTTTTAAATAACTGTTGAACTTTTATGGAAAAGTTCTTGTGAGTGTAGTTATCACTAAATAAAAATTTCCCAGACTATTTCCTTGATTCTGAATTATTTTAATATAAGTCTTAAATATAAATTCCAGGAAAGATCGATAATTGAACATGACCTAAATACAGTGGAGTTCGCTTATAACGAACTTTTTTATAACTAACGATTTGTCTGGTCCCAACGTATTTACTACCATATTTCATACAAAATAATACGGTTATAAAGAACATCGTTTGTACACTCATACATACATATTTATACATATATATATATATATATATATATTAGAGTTCGTTTTCAAATTTTTTTTGATTTTGATTTCTGGATATTATCACTTTTTGGAAGGTTTTTGTATCAATAAAAATAATGGCGTATTTTTTTTTCCAACTCCTTCCCGTGCCGTTATCTTTATTTTTAACTAAACACGAGTTGTTCAGGCGCGAAATATTACCAACAAGTTGTTCGGTGTAAATACTTGTTGATTGTATATTTTTAGCTTGTTCGATTGCATTACGAAAACCTTTCTGGGCTGGCCACTCAACAGCGTTATAAAGCATAAAGGATATGTTAATTCCAAAATTAACCAGAGTTTTTAAACTTTGAAGAGTAATAAAATCAAACGGCGACTTACTAAAAACGGAATCAAAATATGCCAACTTGTTAGCTGCATCAACAACATTATTAACCACTTCTTCTCCCTCTTCTACTTCTATAAAATCTTTTTTATATAGCATTTATTATATTTATAATTATATTTATTATATAACTTTTGAACGGGTTGCTATAAAATAAAAATGTTTGCACAATTTTCTCAGCTAGGAGTACGTTTTCATTGTATATATAAAGAAAAATTAAATTTTTAAACTTTAATAACTTTTGAACGGGAAACTACAAAATTAAAATTCTTGGACCATTTTTGTCAGATGTAAGTGTTTTTTTCATTGTATATTAACAAAAAAAATATTTTAATTTTTTATTTACAAAATTATTTTTTTGGACCACTCTAATTATGCATTCTGGTGCATTCCAAAAACTAAAAAAAAGCTTATGGGCCTAAGTTTTCCCGTAGAATCGAATACTGAAGTCAGATTTGATATATATTTAGCCGTTTTTGTACCGAAGTGAAGTTAGCCCACTTTAACTGGCCCACTTTTTAAAAAAATCGAATATATACCAAAACCTATAAAATAATAAAAAAAAAAGAAAAACACAGTGAAATCTGTCAAATATATTTAATAAAATGTAATTAAAATGTCATTTAAAGCTGCCATGGCTCTGTATACTTAGGAATAATCTAAAACCCGCTTTCTTAATATTTTCAAAATAATTGGTGATTTAGCATATGGTTTTAAAACCTAAACGAACTTCTTCGACCAAGTTTTTACAGCTTTGAAATAAAACTGCATTAAAAACTGTGAAAAAAATACATGGACGAAATTAGAGTCCAACGACATCAAACTGAACCATGCGGGGTATCCTTCAAAAGAGGTAAATTTCAAAAAAAAGTTAAAAATCTTACGAAAATATCCTCACTCCAGTTTTTATATATGTTATCGAAAAATACGTCGCAGATTTGTGAAAAAAAATTTCAAGGACGAAATCAGGATGCAAGGATATCAAACTGAACCATGGGGGGTATCCTCCAAAAGAGGTAAATTTCAAGAAAAAGTTAACAATCTTACGAAAATATCCTCACTCCAGTTTTTATATACGTTATCACAAAATACGTCGCAGATTTGTGAAAAAAATTTCAAGGACGAAATCAGGATGCAAGGATATCAAACTGAACCATGGGGGGTATCCTTCAAAAGAGGTAAATTTCAAAAAAAAGTTAAAAATCCTACGAAAATATCCTCACTCCAGTTTTTATATATGTTATCAGAAAATACATTCCAGATTTGTTAAAAAAATTCAAGGACGAAATCAGGATGCAAGGATATCAAACTGAACCATGGGGGTATCCTTCAAAAGAGGTAAATTTCAAAAAAAGTTAAAAATCTTACGAAAATATCCTCACTCCAGTTTTAATATATGTTATCAAAACATACGTCGCAGATTTGTGAAAAAAATTTCAAGGACGAAATCAGGATGCAAGGATATCAAACTGAACCATGGGGGTATCCTCCAAAAGAGGTAAATTTCAAAAAAAAATTAAAAATCTTACGAAAATATCCTCACTCCAGTTTTCATATATGTTATCGAAAAATGCGTCGCAGATTTGTGAAAAAAATTTCAAGGACGAAATCAGGATGCAAGGATATCAAACTGAATCATGGGGGTATCCTTCAAAAGAGCTAAGTTTCAAAAAAAGTTAAAAATCTTACAAAAATATCCTCACTCCAGTTTTTATATATGTTATCAGAAAATACATCCCAGATTTGTTAAAACAATTTCAAGGACGAAATCTGGATGCACGGATATCAAACTAAACCATGGGGGTATCCTTCAAAAGAGCTAAATTTCAAAAAAAAATTAAAATCTTACGAAAATATCCTCACTCCAGTTTTCATATATGTTATCGAAAAATGCGTCGCAGATTTGTGAAAAAAATTTCAAGGACGAAATCAGGATGCAAGGATATCAAACTGAACCATGGGGGGTATCCTTCAAAAGAGGTAAATTTCAAAAAAAAGTTAAAAATCTTACGAAAATATCCTCACTCCAGTTTTTATATATGTTATCAGAAAATACATCCCAGATTTGTTAAAAAAATTTCAATGACGAAATCTGGATGCAAGGATATCAAACTGAACCATGGGGGTATCCTCCAAAAGAGGTAAATTTCAAAAAAAATTAAAATCTTACGAAAATATCCTCACTCCAGTTTTCATATATGTTATCGAAAAATGCGTCGCAGATTTGTGAAAAAAATTTCAAGGACGAAATCAGGATGCAAGGATATCAAACTGAACCATGGGGGGTATCCTTCAAAAGAGGTAAATTTCAAAAAAAGTTAAAAATCTTACGAAAATATCCTCACTCCAGTTTTTATATATGTTATCAAAAAATACGTCGCAGATTTGTGAAAAAAATTTCAAGGACTAAATCAGGATGCAAGGATATCAAACTGAACCATGGGGGGTATCCTCCAAAAGATGTAAATTTAAAAAAAAAGTTAAAAATCTTACGAAAATATCCTCACTCCAGTTTTTATATATGTTATCAAAAAATACATCCCAGATTTGTTAAAAAATTTTACAAAATTTACATATATGAAATCTGGAGTGAGGATATTTTCGTAAGATTTTAAACTTTTTTTTGAAATTTACCTCTTTTGGAGGATACCCCCCATGGTTCAGTTTGATATCCTTGCATCCTGATTTAGTCCTTGAAATTTTTTTCACAAATCTGCGACGTATTTTTTGATAACATATATAAAAACTGGAGTGAGGATATTTTCGTAAGATTTTTAACTTTTTTTGAAATTTACCTCTTTTGGAGGATACCCCCATGGTTCAGTTTGATATCCTTGCATCCAGATTTCGTCATTGAAATTTTTTTAACAAATCTGGGATGTATTTTCTGATAACATATATAAAAACTGGAGTGAGGATATTTTCGTAAGATTTTTAACTTTTTTTTGAAATTTACCTCTTTTGGAGGATACCCCCATGGTTCAGTTTGATATCCTTGCATCCAGATTTCGTCATTGAAATTTTTTTAACAAATCTGGGATGTATTTTCTGATAACATATATAAAAACTGGAGTGAGGATATTTTCGTAAGATTTTTAACTTTTTTTGAAACTTAGCTCTTTTGAAGGATACCCCCCATGGTTCAGTTTGATATCCTTGCATCCTGATTTCGTCCTTGAAATTTTTTTAACAAATCTGGGATGTATTTTCTGATAACATATATAAAAACTGGAGTGAGGATATTTTCGTAAGATTTTTAATTTTTTTTTTGAAATTTAGCTCTTTTGAAGGATACCCCCCATGGTTCAGTTTGATATCCTTGCATCCTGATTTCGTCCTTGAAATTTTTTTCACAAATCTGCGACGTATTTTGTGATAACGTATATAAAAACTGGAGTGAGGATATTTTCGTAAGATTTTTAACTTTTTTTTGAAATTTACCTCTTTTGGAGGATACCCCCCATGGTTCAGTTTGATATCCTTGCATCTTGATTTCGTCCTTGAAATTTTTTTCACAAATCTGCGACGTATTTTCTGATAACATATATGAAATCTGGAGTGAGGATATTTTCGTAAGATTTTTAACTTTTTTTTGAAATTTACCTCTTTTGGAGGATACCCCCATGGTTCAGTTTGATATCCTTGCATCCAGATTTCGTCATTGAAATTTTTTTAACAAATCTGGGATGTATTTTCTGATAACATATATAAAAACTGGAGTGAGGATATTTTCGTAAGATTTTTAACTTTTTTTTGAAATTTACCTCTTTTGAAGGATACCCCCCATGGTTCAGTTTGATGTCCTTGCTTTCTGATTTCGTCCTTGATTTTTTTTTTTACATCATGCTGAAATAGTATTTAATAACATATATAAAAACTAGAATGAGCAAATTTTCATAAGAATTTATATATATTTTTTTTTAACCGACCCCCTTTTTTCTTAAAAGGGCTCCACATGCCCCGCTCGTGCATATATTTTATTTTTTTTTTGGTTTTTGTTATTATTTAGTTTTTTTTATTCTTTTTATCCTTTTTTTTTTGTTTAAGTTAAGTTTGTAATTTAAATAAAAAAAGTGGGCCAACTTCACTCTACTGTGTACTGTAGTGAAGTTAGCCCATTTTTTTTTTTGTTCTAAAAAAAGTGGGATATTAAAATGGGCTAACTTCACTCTAGTGTTTTTGTTGTATGGGAAAAGGGACCCAAATCAGCGATTTGAGTCGCCTATAGGCACGGGAAGGAGTTGAAATTAAAAAAAAAAAATACGACATTATTTTTATTGATACAAAAACCTTCTAAAAAGTGATAATATCCAAAAATCTATTTTTCAAAACTAACTCTAATGTATATATATATATATATATATATATATATATATATATATATATATATATATGTATGCACAGCGCATAGTTTAGGGACACGCCCAAAATTGTCGCCGGAATATGCGGTGTATAGAAAAAATTGTCCTCATCTTAAACGCTAGATGTATGAAAAGGCGCGAAAATTTTGGGGACAGTCCCCAAAGTAAGCAAATGTCCCTAAACTATGCGGGGGAATGAATAAATGTCTCTAGACTATGCGCTGTGCATACATATATATATATATATATATATATATATATATATATATATATTATACATATTTACGAAAGTTTTCGTTATTTTGATTTTTTTTTTTTTGTATTTTGATGCATGTATTATTATCAGCGTAGCTAACTTTTTATATAACGAACTAATTCTTTGGACCCTTTTACGAATTTTCATACAAATTTTTACGCTTATAATGAACGCATAAAAAAATAAAGATATTAAAATGAAAGAATTAAAAAATGTAAGAATGTAGTTTTACAAATTTCTTGTAAAAAATATACATTTTTTTTTAATTTGTTGCTAGGCTTGTGTATATTTTACAACAATTTTTAAATATTTTACTGGAACTTTGTAAAACTAACGTGAAACTTATGTAGTTGTGTAATTACTAAGCACTTCGATAATATTCCCCCAGTTTTTTTCTGCGTGTAATTTAATGGAAAAATTATTTCACTATTACAAGCAAAAATTTAAAAATTAAGAGAATTTAAGAAAAAATTCCGTAATTTTATTGATTTTTTAAAAATGTTTACCGCGCTTATTGCGAACTCGTTAACAACGAACTAAATTGTCCAGTCCCTACTAGTGCGTTATAACCTTGTTCCACTGTAGCTAGAAAAAGAAAAAAATATTTATGATTTTTTGTCTTTTTTCTAAGCTTTTTACTGATTTTTAGTTTAGCAAACATGGTTGTGTTAGTGTTTCTTGAAAAAATTCCCAAGAATTGGAAAGTAAAAAATTGGCAAGTTTCCCGGGAATCTCGTACCGTGAATTCCCAGGTTAAAACCTCTTAATGCAATAAATCGACGGATGTTAGTATACAAATGTATAAGGTCACCGAAAATACCGACGGATAATAAAAATATAGATTTTCATAGAAACTCACCATCATAAATTTTTGATCTTCAAATTGATGATCATTGCTACGGTGTAGGATGTGCATTTGTAATTTGTTTTTGTTTCCTTCCAGCTAATTATGTATTAATTAATAACAATTAAAGTAAAATCTACTTATTTAATAAGTAGTTAAATAAAATTAATTGAATTTCACTAAAATTTTGTTGTTTGGGGTGTACACAGTATCATGTAATAAATGCTTGGATATGTTTAAGGATGTTTTTTTTTTTGTGTTGGTGTATGTAAAGATATCACAACGACATGTTAAAATTTGATAATAAAGTTTAAATACGAATGTATTTTTGTATAATAAATAAGTTGTACGAATATTTCTAAATTTATTTTGTCCACACGGTTATAATATAGAAAAATGCAGGTACTCGCGACTATTTACAGAGTTTAGACGGCAATTGACACAGATTGTATTGGTTTGTTAAATTAAGGCAACAATGTATGTATGAAAATTATTATTGTATTGCAGCAAAGTCGTAATTATAATCATTAAATTTTTATTTTTATTATATGTGCATCTTGTCAAGGTTGATGAAGGAATTATTTAGTATATTTAATTTAAGGTTTCCTTAAGATTGATACATATTGCAATTACAGATACTTTATTTGTTTTGATTTGGTGACAAGTGCTAAAAGCGTAGTTTTTTTGCTTCGGCTAATGTGCCTTTTATCAGTCTTCTTTTTTTAATTTATTTAAGGTATTTGATTTTATTTCACTGATTTAACTAACAGACACAAATGATAAAACGACCCGTAACCAAAATGCCCTTGCGCAGCCACAGACGGTAGTTTTCGACTGAAGCTCAGTTTTTCTGGTTGGACATTAAGACCTTCAGGGTATGTTAGTAAACGCTGGCTGTTTCAATTGTGTTTTTTTTTTTTTTGCTGCAGAGCACACACACATAAGCGTAATCTACTGTGCTGATGGAGAAAAACTGAAAAAAAAAAATCATAAAAGACCGGCAGACCAACTACTACTACTTCCATCCAACCCGACGTTCTTCTGACAAACAATAGATACAATTTTTGGTGGTGGTGTTTTTTTTTTCTTCTTATTTTGAAAAAGGATGATGAGATACATCATCGTGCTTTTTAAGTCTACTCATTGTATTTTGGCATCTGTATGAGACAGGGTTGTCAGATATGGTGATTTCTCGCCAAACATGGCGATTTTGAGATTTTCAATATGGCGACATTGCGATTTTTTTGGCGATTTATGATGTAACTGGCGATTTTCTTGGCTATTTTCACCATTTATATTATTTCAGTGATTTTTTTAAATAGTTTGTATTTTTTTGTTATTGCATGATTTTTGTTTTGTTATTATTTTAAGTGAATTTCATATTTAGTGTCAAAACGACATCAAAAGTCATGTCATGTCGTATGACATATGAACTTCCGTTCATAAATTGGAATAGTTATTTTAATAACGAAATTCCAACAAATTTACTTGATTTTTGGCCAAAAGTGTTTGATTATCATGATGCAGCAGGTACGTAACATTTTAAAGAATTATCTTTGGCCGTTCTTAATATGTTGGTTGTTGCAACCAGGAATGCCTGCGTTGAAAGGATATTTTCCATAATGAATTATTCCAAAACACGATTAAGAAATAAAATTCAATATGAGCTTTTAGATGCTCTATTGAGAATAATAAATCACATGAACGTTAACAAATTGTGCTGCTATTTTTTTACACCGACTAATGAAATGATAAAAAAATTCAATTCAAATAATATGTATAAAAGTCAAGACACAAGTAATGATATCGATGAGGCTGAAGTTTACGATCTTATTTACTTATGTACTTAATTTTACTTTTTTTAACATATCATATGATCTCCATTTTTATGTAATTTAAAAATATATAACACTAACTCAACAAAATGTGTATATATATATATATATGTGTAAATGCGTATATATTTTGCTAAATTAGAATAAGTATGCAAAGTTCCCAATATTTATTAATTAAATAAAAAAAAACGAAAACTAAACTAAATTTACTTTTGGCGATTTTTTAGTTTTTTTTTTATCAGTTTTTGGCGATTTTTGACTTAAATATTATACTAGCTTTTTTTTGTGTAAACAAAATTTTATTTTTTTAAATAAAAAAATTAACAAAAACTAAACAAATTTGACTTTTGGCGATTTTTGGCGATTTTTATCATCCGGTTTGGCGATGGAGCTCAAAAAAATCTGACAACCCTGGTATGAGATGTTTGTTTTTATTATTTTGTTCAGAGAAAATGAGATTACTTAATATTATTAAGGGAGCCAAAATAAAAATGATTTAGTTTGAATCTCTTAATATAAGAGCATTATTAAAATGGGTTAACAATTTTCTCTCTTTATCAGAAGTTTTTTTGTTTGGGTAAAATACTGTCAAATTACCGGCTGTTTATAAATCATCTGTTTTAAATTTTTGAAATTAAATAATAAAACTAACAAAATTTATAAAACGAAAAAGTTAGATATTAAATTTATATAAATATAAATAATAATATTCTATTAACATATCCTCATTCCCACTGTACGGGTTGTTATTCCGTTCAGAGCGCGCCCCCCCCCCCCCCCCCCCCCCCCCCCCCCCCCCCACTCAATGATGTGACCAATTTTTAAAAATGTTAAAAAACAAGTTTTTGAAATTATATTTTTAATAAAATTAGAAAATTGTTCACAGATTTTTTTTTTTAAGTCGTAATTATTCCATTTTAAAATTTTTTAGCCCGGCTTTAAGTTTTTCAAAATAATTAATACTGAAAGACGTACAACTCTAAGACGGTTTTAACAATAAAACATTAGAAATTTGTGGGGTTTGTGATGACCAGAGAAGATAAAAGAACTAATATCTAGAAACAATATTAGAAAAAAGTCAACAAATAGCAAAACTGCAAAAATTTTAAATATTACACTTTTAAAGAGAAAAAGGAAAAAAAATTGCAAAAAGAAATTAAAATATGAAAAGGCCAACCAATTTTAAAGCTTAAAAATCTTAAGAAAAAGTTCTTTTTATGCCCAAAGACGACAAATAAAAAAAATGCCAAAATAAGCAAATATCTTTAAAAATTGCAAACAAAAAAAATGCAAAAAGGGTGATAGCAAAAATTATGGAACACTAAAAATTTTTATTTGAAACCTGTGAAAAACCTAAATTGTCAAAATATGGGTATTCTCGCTGGATATAAAAAAATATGCAAACAAAACAAAGAATATTTAAAGTTATTTGCCATTTTCAATAGAAAAAGCGATAACTTTTTTGTATATGAAGTTAATCTGTTATCAAAACGTTTACATTCTCATTAATTTCCTCTACAACGAAATTTTAAAATTTTACAATATTTTATCTATAAAAATGCTTTAAGTTTCGAATATCTTTTTTAATTAGAAGTTTATAAAAATTTTAGTAGAGGCACGCGAGCGGATTTTCGTTAACACGCTCCATTTTTTTTGAATACTTTCAAATGTCTTAATTTTATTAGAAAAATTCTATTAAAAAAGTTATCAAAGGTTCAGAGGTTGCTATTAAACAATGTGTCTTAAACCGAAAATGTAAAATTTTTCATATATTCACCTTTTGGAAAGATAAAGAAAAAGTTTATAAAAGTCTTAAATATTTTTTGCAGAATTTAGGTAAAAAATTAGTTTTTTAACATTTTTATTATTGTAGACACGAAATATTTTGGGAATCACAAAACCCTGGTACAATTTGAGAGGTGGACAAAAGAAAGTTTTTTTTTAAGTTTTTATATTATGTAAGAATTGATGCATTTATCTTTCCATATATGTTAAAGTCTAAGCATGGAAAAAAACGAAAAAATATGCTTATAGAAAAGTATGCTCTAAAAACATTACAAATATGCACTTCAAACAACTTTTATTTTGCAAAAATCTCAAATTTTTAAACATAGAAAATTAAAAACAAATAAATATTATTTAACTAAAATAAAAAAAAATTGTACTAACAAATTAAAAATATGCATTAAAAAGTGAAAAACCAAATTTAAATTAAAAACACAAAATATGCACTTAAAAGCAAAATATGCAAAAACATAATTTTGTTTTAAAATCTCCATTTTGTTCTAAATGTCATGTTAAACAATACATCAATGGTTTGTCATTAATTCGGGTTTTTATATTGAGCGATAAAACAATCAATGAAATTTTTATCGACCGATCAAACGATTAACTTCATAAAACTGTTCGATTAAGCGAACGAATAAAAATAATTTTGAAAATAAATCAATGCTTAAAGTTTTAGTCCTGCGATCTTTAAATTATATCTATTTAAATACTAAAAATCAAATGAAATTGTGTTTACGCTATAAAACTTCAATAGCCTCGGAAGCGAAATCTAAAAAATTAAAATAATAGAAAAATAAGTAAAAATTTATTTAAATAAGCACGAATTTTTCTAGTCCTTTCAATATATATTCATTGTTAAAAGAAAAATATTTTTAAAATTATTTTATTAATTTTTTTAAATATAAAGTATTTCATAAACACAAAAACCACTCATTGTAGTCCTTCAATTCAGAACAAAATGTTTCCTTTTTTAAAGTTTTATTTTTTTATTAGTTTATAATAAATATTAGTTAAAAACTTTGCAAACATGGATTACTAACGCCGTTACTAATTATTCTACTAACTTTTTTCTACACTCAAAAAAATAAGTTAGTAGAAAAGTTAGTAAAGCGTCTTGTAAATCGGGTATACTATTTTTTAGCAAAATTTTTTGCTAAAATCGTGTTTTCAGCTAAAATTTTTGTTATACTTATTCAGCACTTAACTGTTTTATACTAATGCTTTACTAATATACTAATGTTTTACTAATTAATTTTGCTAAAAAAAATTGTGCTGATAAGCACATTAATAGTGTGGACGGCAACCAGATTGAAAGATATACGCAGAATGAAGTAGATGTCGCGGCATGTCAAGATGTAGTAGAGAAGAGGAAAATGATACTAAAAGTATAACTCTAATAAGACATATAAAAAAATCAACCATGGAAGACTTTTGTATCTGTTTTTCATACATAAAACAAAATTGAGGATTAAAATAACTTAAATTTTGCGTTGTCACCGGCTTGTGAAAATAATTGTCTATTAATTAAATAAAAGACAAAATAAAATATTTATTTATTTAAACTAAATGTTTATATGTGTGGTCAAATTGCAAACAAACATATACAGAAATGTAGACAGAGTAAAGTGAAAGACAAAGACACACATCTTAGGTAGATTTTTTTTGGTTCCTTTTTCTTATTGCAAAAAGGGGTTGTTTTTTCGTTTCGTTTGTTTTTGTTTATTTTTTCATTTCGTTTCTATAATTATCTTCGGCAGTTGCGATAGCATCATTTAAACCATAGCCTCATTTAGACAACCATTGATGTAAGTAATTGAAAGACAATTTTTGTTATTTTATATATATTTATTTCTATATATTTCCAGATATTAAATAAATTCATGTCGTCAATGTGGAAAAATGAAAATTTTTATATTTCGTTATTATAGTAAATTATTTTTAAAAGAATCACAAAAATATGTTTTATGATTTTCAGCAAATAAATTAACTAAATTACATTTTTTTTACAAATTTTTTGCGTTTTTTTCAGTCTACTAAAATTCAGCAAAAAATTTATTAATTTTTAGCAAGGCTTTTGTATTTCTAATCTACTAAGTGTTAGCAAACCTTTTGCTGAATCTACAAATTTTGTTGCTAAAAATCAGCTCGCTGATTTTCAGCAAAAGATTTTGCTGACATTAGCAACTTTTTTGCAAGCATCCTCCTGACTAAAATTTTGCTGACTCAGCAAAATTTTTTGCTGACTTTACAAACTTTTTTTTTTGAGTGTATGAGTGCACTATTAAAAATGAAAACAAAATTGAGAACAAAGTTTTTTTATGCAGAAAAAAATCTTAAAAAAATTGCTCAAAGTTAAAAAGTTTTACAAAAAATTAGTTTTTGAGCTCAAAAATAGAAAAAAAATTCCATAATAGGCAAATACAAGTAATTATACACTCATAGAAAAAGTTAGTAGAAAAATTAGTAAAGCCGGTAGTAATAAAACTTTGCAAGTTTTAAACAAATTTTTATTTCAAATTGAGACTTCAGTAAAAAATGTTTCTATTTTGATTTGATGAAACTAAATTTTTAATTGAATTGATTGAATTCAACAGAAGTCGCTGTAATGCGATTTTTACATTTCGGTATTTGTTAGAATTGTCATTTATTCGGGTTTCTATTTTGATCGCATAAAAATTTTTTATCGAAAGACCAAGCGATTAATTTTTCAAAATTATTCGATTTATCGAACGAATAACGAATAAAAATAATTTTCAAACTACATAAAGTCGGAAAAATTTTATGCATCGGCATTGCGACCTATCAGTTCTAAATTAATTTTGGACGCAGATTACAAATATGTCCTTAGAATTTCAAAGTTCAATATAGTTACCCTTTTTGCAAAAAATAGAAAATAATAATGCCACATTCTTGCAACATTCAAATAGTGTGAACTATGCGATTTAATTTAATATATTACACGTTTCAAAGGATACGATAATGTCCCCTATGCATGTATTTAAAGTTGAAATATCTCATTTTTTACGATTTCGCTAATAAAAATCTACAACAACCAACAAGGGTGAACCTTGTAAGGCTCTGAGACTATTAGGCTACGATATTTAGGTATTAGGCTACGTATAGGCCACATATGTCTAATGTCGATCACAACAAGTTTTGTTAATATCGTCCAGCAGATTTTCCTAAAATAGCAAAAAGGTAAAAGTACGAGGGCTGTCCCAAATTAGCCGACTTAGCAAAGAAAACACAACAAATTAGAGAAACATTTCCTTTATTTATCAACTTTGTAAAGGATAATATAACGTGCAAATTCAAAACGAAGTCGTGCCAGGATAAAAAAGTTGAGTTTTTTTTTGTTGAAATTATATCTCATGGAAGAAAAATGCTAATTGGATGTGTCTACAGACCACACAAGAATATACCTTGCAATGATTTTATATCGAAATTAGAAACATTAACCGTTTGCCTATAATGATATTGTGATCTCTGGTGATTTCAACTCAAATATTTTAAAGGAATCAATTTTATCTGATGAAATGTTGTCACTTGGACTTTTGCCAGTTAATCAAACAGTTCCAACACACTTTACAACTTCGAGTAATTCACTGCTTGATCTTTTCTTTGTTGCAAACATGTCAAATGTATTATTGTATGACCAGGTTTCAGCATCATGTTTCTCAAGACATGATTTGATATTTCTAACGTATAATTTTCGGATTCATCGAATGGATCAAATTTGTTACTATAGAGACTTCAAGCGTTTGAATTATAATCTGCTACAGGAAAGTTTTTTTTTTATATTAATTGGGAAAGTATGTACTATATGTGTTCTGCAGATGAACAATTGTCTTTTCTTGAGTATAATATCCAGCGGCTCTATGATGACACCGTCCCTTTAAAATCTAAAAAAATCTCGGAAAGATCAAGACCATGGTTTTTAGCTGATATTAAACAATTAATTCATAAAAGAGATTTAGCTTATTCCAGATGGAAGAGATTTAAGACTCCTGAATTAAAAGTCGAATATCGCACTGCTAGAAGCGAGGTTAACAATAAAATTTGAATTTCTAAAAGGGAATATTATTCCAAATGCTTCGGTTCTGCTCTTGAATCGAAGAAAACCTGGAATACCATTCGTGAAATCGGAATCGGAAGTACTGATAGAACAAACAACTGCTATGCCGATGCTAATCAGTTAAATACAATATTTACAACCTCACCGAAAGTTCCAATCAACTGCAACTTTTACAACTTTTCGTCAGATATGGACAACTCTACTCCTGATGATAATAATACGTTTGAGTTTTCTTGCATTACACAGTCTGATATCGTGTCAACTTTTGCACTAATAAAATCAGAAGCAGTTGGATACGATAATATGCATCCGAAATTTTTAAAGATACTTCTGCCATTACTTCTGCCTTATATAACTCACCTTTTCAATACAATCATTACAACCAGCACTTTTCCGCAGAAATGGAAGCATGCCAAAATTATACCACTTCCGAAAACAAATACTGAGTTCCGCCCAATTGCTATTTTGTGTTACCTTTCTAAAGTATTGGAAAAGATTCTACAGCTGCAAATGAGTGAGTATATAAAAGATAAATGCCTGTTGCATGATAAACAATCTGGCTTTCGTTCGAATCATAGCTGTATAACAGCTTTGATTGATGTTTCGGAGAGCATACGACGTGAACTCGACGATGGTAAAGTTAATTTCTTGGTGCTTCTTGATCATTCGAAAGCCTTTGATACGGTTGACCACCTTACGTTATGTTTGAAACTTAGAAATTTTTTTAATTTTGCTTCGTCATCAACACGGCTCTTATTTTCGTATCTAACTAATCGTACACAATCCGTATACGCAGATAACACTTGGTCTAACTCGCTGACTCTTACTAGAGGCGTGCCGCAAGGGTCTATTCTTGGCCCTCTACTTTTTTCTATATATGCAAATGATTTGCCCGGTCAGCTTTCATACTGCAAATTACATATGTACGCGGATGATGTCCAATTGTTTTTGAGCAGTCCAGTGCAATTAATCGCAGATGCTATTACGAAAATTAATTATGATCTTGATAAAGTATATATATGGGCGACAGCAAATGGACTTTGTCTCAATCCGCTGAAATCAAAATGTCTGATAATTCACCGCCAAAGAACTGTGCCAGTTATCGAAAACGAAATTCTTATTAACGGAGGAAGAATTGAAATCGTAGAGTCGGCTAAAAACCTTGGCATTATCTTCAACAGATATTTAACATGGACCAACCATATAAACTCACTTGTTGGTCAAACCTATGCCAAGTTAAGAGCTCTATGGTCAACACAGTTTTTTACGCCTTTAAAAGTCAGAATATTAATTGCAAAGTCGTACCTCATCCCCGGTTTAATTTACGGCTGTGAACTCTTCGAAAATTGTGATACTACTAGCAAACGCAAGCTAATAGTTATGTATAATAATATCATCAGATATGTCTACGGATTGAGAAGGTTTGATCGTGTCTCATCTTTTGCCATTAAAGTTTATGGCATATCTTTTGAGAACCTTTTAAAAATAAGAGTACTTTTATTTTACCATAAAATTATTTATACCAAAGATCCACTATACCTTTATGAATTTATACAATTTGCCATATCCCCTAGAGGTAAAAAGACAATTATACCAAGGCATCGATACCATGTATCTGAATGGCATTTTTATATAAATGCCTCACGTCTTTGGAGACATCTTCCAGAAAACCAACAGCTCAACAGCAACGCAAACAGTTTTAAACAATTTCTTCTAAATTTTTTTTTTTTGCATAATTTGATTTATATTTATATAACTTTATTTTTACACTTTTTTTGTTAAAACATTTGTGATGATAGAACAATATATTAAATAGTAGTTTTAATTTTATTTTTGTTCTTTTTTTTTTTATTGTTATTTACGTGTATGAGTATTTCAAATTTAATTTTTTCTTTTTTATATATAACTTGCAATATTATTTTTTACCCAAACTGCTTTCCTGTACTTTAACTATAAGATTTAATCTTGTTGTACAGGATATGTGAATGTAAATAAATAAATAAATAAATAAATATTTAAAAAAAAAAAAAAAAAAAAAAAAAAAACTCCTTGTAGCTCGATACACTTTTCCCTGCGATAGTCAATAGCTTCGATACCCTGTTTATATTAAGAGCTGCCTAGCTCCTTAAAAAATACCAAGATTGGCCCATTTTTGGATAGTATTCGTATATGTTATATATACATATATGTATTTTGTATATACATATGTATCGTATATGTTTGTGTTAAGTGATAAAAAAAAGTGAATAGTGAAAAATGCCTTGTACTAAGCAAACAGTGTTAAGAAACCACAACGGTATCGCTTTGATATAGTTAAATTTGTCGTTATAAAAATAGTACTGAATTGTTGATCCGCAAATTGCCTTCAACGTTTGATTCTTCGTCATTCCTAAGTAATGTGTCTAAATAGAGATTTTCAAAAAAATATTTTAAATCTTACTTTACGTTTGTATTTCATGCATTATGTAATTGATGATCGGTAATTCATTATTTTATATTTTGAAATATCGAGTATACATTATGTAATGCATTATGAAACCAACTATTGGTAACTCATTGCTCTATGTTCCGTAGTAATTCTGAAGGTAAAGAGTGTTTATTACACAGTAATGCATTATGTACCTCATTATCGGTAACTAATTACTTTTTGTTGGAAAATAATGATACTGGTAACGTATACTCATTACAAGGTAATACATTACTTTATCGCACCCATTACCAAAATTTTGCTTGGGTATCATCCGAACGTGCTAAATAGATCAGATTTTCTTTGTTGACTTTACTTTTATCTCCACAGTACGTCAAAAACCGAACTCTAAATTGATTGGTACATCCGTAGTTTAAGGAATAAAATGTTGAAATCTTTCTTCTTATGATAGTATCACATAAGTGCTGCATGATCGGATTATATCTTTCGTTTCTACATCACTTTTACCCATACAAATCTATGAAAAGCAACAAAATTTAACCTTTAATGGCTCTGGATACCAAAATATTAATATAATCCATTTAGCTTTTACAAGCAATAATAGTAGTACTGATGTAAACCGATCACGCAGGACAACTAATTATATCTCAAACTGCGGATGGGCCCTTCAAAAAATATAAAATTTTTAGACCTGGTGAGATTTGTATTTTTTTATTTTTTTGACATTTAGATGCCAATATAAACCAATTTGCAATTACGTTGAAACTGAAAGCGCAACAACGAAAACCTCGGAAATTTCTATTTATTGCAAATAACAGACTGAAAGCTGCCATTTAGTAATGGTTAACTGAGGGACATATTTTTTTCAACATGTAGGATGTTTTCCAACATCAGAATTATCAGAAAATAAAGGTTTACTTTTATGATGAAAAAGTTATACACAAATGGGTTGAAAAACTTTTAAAAGTTACAAACAAAATTAGGGCAGTTTTTAAGCACATTTACAGTGTAAATATTAAAATTTAGGATGTTCGCCTGGTTAAATTCGTTGCCTGAAAATGCTAATACCATCAAAAATATTATGTATTGCTCTTAAAATAGTTTAACTTCTGAGTGACGTGGAATTGTACAGTTCCGTAGATCCCGTCCAAAATTCGTCAATTTGTTGTTTGAAGAAGCAGCATAATATGCAGTCTTTTTAACTAGTAAACACACATTTTTTTTTAAATTTAAATAAACTGCCAAACTAAGTTTGGTTAAAATTAAATGGGGTCGAGGTCGAAAATTCGATATTTGTTGATGCTTTTATATGGAATTAGTCCATTGTTATATATTTTGTTCCTTCTATCACATATCAAAATGTTATGGGAATCGGAGGGAAACCATCAGCGTTGCTTCCTTGTTAGTGCTTCCTTGCATCGATGAAAATGCCCAATAAAAAGCATGATTTTGAAGTACAATTTTTGATTTATTTATGTTGAAAAGCTAAAGCAGTGGTTCCCACTAACATTTGCTTCACGGACCCTTTGACGCATTTATACTGGTTAAAAAAATATTTTTTAAAAATTCTAAGAAATTTTGGGAAATTCTAGGAACTTTGTATTTAAATGGAAAACTATATAAAAATTGTTCGTGAGACTATCAGAAGTGGTTCATCATAACCGATGTTTCATCTAAAGCAAGTTAACAGATGTTACTTTGAAGTTGTCACCAAAACATCAGAACTTTCAAATTAGTTCATAATAACCCAGGTTTTATCTTAACCAAGTTAGTCTTAAATGAGTTAACTGCACGAGACTTCAAAAAAGAATTAACAAAAACACAAAAATATTAGAAACATTTGTATATTTTTTGAACAATTAATAAATTTTCAAAAAATATTCATTATTTGATCCATTTTTTTAAGAAGTTTTTCTATTAAAGAACTACGTAAAATGTTAATTAAACTTACGTAAAATGTTAATTAAATTGTCAAATAAAATTTGAATTGAATTGAAAAAAAAAACTGAATTGACTTTCATACGAAAATTAAATTTGTTTTAGAAATGCAATTTTAAACTATACTAAGACTATTTTATAGACTGAAAGCCACAACTTTTTATACAAAACAATAATTCAATCAGCTTTATTCGTCATGTTAATTTTAAATAAGTAAAACTATCTGTGACTCTTGCAACACCAAAGATATCAGGAAATACAGTAATAACTAGAGTCTAATTGCGAATACAGTCATAACTTTAGTCACAAACTTTGGAATGAATAGGCTTTCAAAATTGTTAATATAATCAGTTATGAAAACAATCAGTGCGACGTACTTTCAATTTTAGGCGATAATGATTTTATCTAACCAATTCAATTTAAATAATTTGAAATATTAATAAAATTGTAAAAAAAAGCCTGAAATACCCCTCCTCGGACCCCCATTTGGGCACCGTTGACCTAAAGAATA